>JBBPCX010000001.1:32873254-32889186 GCA_037974365.1 Hydrocynus forskahlii
CCTTTCGGATGTTCAGACTCAGGAGCGTGGTGTCTGGTGAAAACGGCAGAGCTCAGGAGACTCACTTCATTGATGAGAAACTGTAGCTGGATGACAGCCGCGCCACTCTCATGCTGGCAGTAACACTCTACTCCTGCTCGGCCAAAGCTGCATTCAGTCCAGTCAAGGTTAACTCAGTGGAACGATAAAAGAATACCAGACGATCACATTCATGTTTAGAATATATTTACCGCACATAATTAACTTGTGATTTCCTATGGATTCATTGCTGACAATTACAATCCCTATAGGTTCCAGCACTAAAAGGAGGCTGGTCCCAGAGGGCCATGAATAGCATTAACGAGGATATTGTTCATTGACTTCACTAAAAGGATTACACTGAGTCCCTGTGCACAGGCTTAATCCATGTTGGTGTGTACAGCAGCCCTTTGCAACACTACTCTAGAAACGCTCTCAACCACTGTCACTCTGCAGGCACACTGCCCACACATAGCCAAACAGCCATTCACATTCAAATGAATATAGGAAACAGGCACGGGCATGAGCGCCCTGTTACCAAAGACATTAAAAAGCATGAAAAATAGGACACAGTGGGTGAATATTTAAGAATATATAGAATATATGGATGTCAAACAGGACATGTTGCGAATACATTGAGCAAGATAAGCTCCAAATACTTTACAGATCATCATCATCTTTATTTATGCCGCACCCGTCTCATTTTTGAACAATGCCTTACAGTCATTTAATGCATCAACCAGGCATAATGAAATGCAAAACTAGACAGTCAATAAGATATGAAGCAACAAATTTAACAACGAGAGAAAATATTAACATATGAGACTGCACCATAGTGAAGAATGGCAGCATCACAAACAATATATTCAAACACAGAAGAAAGACTGAAAATATAGGGAAAGCAAATGAGCCCCCCAGAGAAGACTTGAATACTGATGGGTTCAATTCAATTGAACTGAACGGGTTAACAGAGGAATCCTACAAGAATAAACAAATGGAACACCTGATACTTCACTTGACAATGGGGAAAGATTTCCTCTATCCCACAGGTTTTCTGTGCCCTGCTGATCACCTTACTATAAACCAGCACACAAGGACCGGGATAAGCGAAGCCTTCACAAAGCCGTCCCTTACACTTCAGCGTAAGCCTCAAAAGCAGCACTCAGCTCCTTGATGTGTTTCTCAGATTTAAAAAGCTGTTCATCACAATGGCAGAGTCCAAAATGGAAATGACCAAAATCCTTTGTTATTTTAAGAAACCAGGAAACATGCTCATTAGGTGGAATTAAACTTTAAACTATAAACAGGAAATGTCGGCTGTTCTCAAAGTAGCTAGCTCAAGAGTCCAAAAAGGAATAGGCAGTGTTGCCAATGTTTTCAGAATAGGTGTTTAGGCTCAAACTTCTCACTTCTTAATCTCTATATCATATGTAAATTCAGCTAATGGAAGACAAACTGCAAATAAAAGGTCTCATTATTGTAACAGAATTTCATTGCTTTTAGTTACAGTTTGGATCGTGTGCAAAATTCATAACAAATAATACATAAACCACTGTGGAAATATTAGGTTTTGTTATGGCAGTCACTGTATTAATTTTTCTAAATGAACTAAAATCTAGCTAAATCTAAATGAAAGGGGAGTATTTGCAGTGTGTTCAGAGCAAATGAACTTACTGCTTTATTGAACATACTGCTTTGTTCACATATAACAAACTCAAGACCACATGCAGCATGAGCAAAAGAAAAACACGTTGTCTAAGAGCATGTGATTTTAACATGGGCTAAAGGAAGACACTTTAAATAAAAGCTTCTCTGCTAAACAGATTAAATGACAAACAGTGCAGAGACATCCTCTACTGGAAGAAGTGGTAAAGAACTCACTTTGCTGACTAGGCAGTCGAACACCTCAGCACCAAGAGAGCAAGACAGAAAGAAAGATACTGAGAACAGCAAATGGATGTTTATTTCTTCCATGACATCTTAATAATTCATGTTCAAAACATGTTGATCCTTGCATTTGGTTACAGTAATATTTCTCACCACAGTGGATGATGACTCGCCTTGATTAAATTTATGCCATCATATCAGGAACGCAGGTGAATATAGCACCCTGCTCTCAAGTCTCCCCCCGGTATCTCCTTCTTTCAGATGAGCTGGAGAAGGGATGGGGCACTTCTTTTACAAAGCAGGCTTAACTTCACCACGCTTGGCACTTTGGACTAAATAAATAACAGTGGGCCATTATAAATAAAGAGCAGCGGACCATGACTGCATTATTTATTCATAACTCCATGCATCAGGCAGAATGGCAGCGGCAGGCCCGGTACAGGCTTCAGCTCTTCTCTCTCTCTCAGTTCTGCCTGGAACAGAGCCCAGTGTCAGTCAGGGGGGTCAGGGCCTGACCACATGTGCTTCATTTTATAGCGCTGCTACTGAAACGCACAGGGACCATTGACCAGCACTGTTTACCACTAAAGAATAACATAGATCACTTTACTTTGACTTGGGTGAGGGGACATATTATACAAAACTCACTTTTTGCATCCTTTTGTATTTCCATTTGGGTCTCTACTGCTCCTATAAACATCCCTCTGTTTTCTGAGTCAACTGAAAGATTTTGGTGTCAGGAATCATATGCTTCTATGAGTTGTTTTGACGGCTCCTATATCCTGATGTCAGGATGAGGAAATTTGCATAGAACCACCCCTCATCTGTCAAGCCCCACCCACTAGATTAAGTGAAGATCCTCCATTTTTGTCTGCTGGTTTTAAGAGCACGTATAAGATGCTGAGCACTACGGCTTCAGGCAAAGGCAAGTCACTCATGAAGTGTTGTGTTCATCTTGCTCTGCGTCCAACTCAGGGTCAAACATATAGGGCTGGATAGCGCCTCTGTTTTCTGCCATTTTCATGTTTGTTTAACGTGCAACGTTAGCATGGGATGGGTGGGGCATGGCCAGCTTATTTGCATAAAAGTGACAGAGCCCTTAAATGGCTCATTTTGAAAGGGACTGAAACTGTCAAGAATAAAGCTGGTGAGATCTCTTTATGTGAGAGATTTTGTGCAAAGAACTTCATGAACATGTTTTGTATAGCCCATATACCCCTTATAACTTGTTTAAAAAGAGGTATAATATGTCCCCTTTAAAGGGACATTTTGGCCAAAGTAAAAAATATATATAACCAACATCATCATCAGCAGCTACATTTACTAATACATATATCGTTAACATGCTTGTTCAGATCTCATAGTAGTGCTACAACACTTTCTAGATCTGTTGTGGTCGAAAGACTAGGAAAACCTGCTTCTGATGATGTATCTTGGATGTGAGAGGAGCTTTTGAAAACTTTAGATAAAATCAGACAACCAACGTTGCTGCTAGAAGGCTAAATATAGCATTTGTACAACTGAGGCAACTACCATTATCAAATGAGGAGGACAACAAGCTAAAAGTTAAAATGATGAAGGCTAAACAGACTGGCTACCTAAATATCTTACTGTAGTTTAGGGTTTCTTTTCTCTGTCCAGAAGAGTGAACATTTGTCTCTGGCATCTATTTTGTGCTGAATAAAGATAGAATTGCTGTTTTCTTTCCAATTACACTATGGCTACCTTGGTTGGATTTCTTTTTAGTTTTCTCTCAGAACAAACCTGACCAGTCTTTAATATATTATCTTTTTGCAAACCAACAAAGAAAAGATGCTCATTTGTTTAAAGATGTGCTACAGTTACCGCATGAGCGCTGCTTTAACAAACCACTGCGGAAGCTGACTTATAAGGCACAGCAGAAAGATGAATGTCTGATAAGGGATATTTTAACACATTGTTAATCAGAGACGTCTGCTAACCTCTCATGCTCAACCTACACAAACTTGACTCTCAAAACCTCTTTTCACACTCTCTCCTTCTCTCTATCTCTTTAGGTACTCAAAGCATAGGCCACCATCATGCAGTCAACATATTATTCTGCTGCTCCAATAGTTGACTCCCATTAAACAGCAGAGGCTTCCGGTGAGAAAAAAAAACAAACAAACAAAAAAAAAACAAACAGCCTCGAAATCTGATAAGGGTGCTGTCATATACTGCACGATAATAAAGCACACCTCGAGTGCATATGAGCGTCTCTGGTATAAAAGAAACGGCTGTCGGCGTGCACTGCCACCGCTGACATCTGCTCCCTAGCTGAGTGCTGTCAACAAGGTAAGTGAACTAGCTCTCAACAGACAAAGCAGGGAAAAGAGGAGGACATAGAGACTAACACCAGGAGACAGACAGAGAGAGAAGAGTATAGCTTCATACAGTCAAAGGAAAAGATGGCCTGACCTGTCTGGCCTGATATGAATTTACAGAAAAGTCTGTATGTGTTTCAGGAAAAAAAAAAAAAACACATTAAAACCGTAAGGGGCTTTGAGGTGGTGTGAAGCAGCTGTTCACTGCTGCACAGCACAAACTCCCACACAATTTCAAAGAAAATTTCATCACACTACTGGGGCAATTCTCTGTCCATTACTTAAGGTCAGCATCAAACTTACCACAACCACTGTCTGCAGAGTAACGTCTTTTATCAGGTAGTTAATGTGCTACAATGGAACTTTCGCTATCATGATTGGGTTTTGCTCAGCCTGTTGTTAAACATACCTATGATATCAGCCTTCAAGACTGATACGACACACCTCTGCATTATGTAGGACACAGACAGAGGAGACAAGAAGGAAAAGTAGAAGACAACCTGACTAACAGATGATGCTCTTTGGATGTTTGGATCAACCAAGGCAATCACACAATCATTATGTGATAATTATGGTAAAAAAAAAATACTGCCGTTTTCATCTGCATCACATCAAAGGTTCACCGGTGTGTTTTGACCTGAAGAAAGTAAAAGCCTGGAAGATTCAACCTGGTTTAAAAAGATGCAACCCATCTTATATGTGCACACCAAACACTAATATCTGACAAACTGCAGTGAAAAATAAAAGAGTATCAAGCTACTGAGTGAGAGGCCAGTGCTTGCTTACCCTTGCTGTCCACACAGGCCCATTAGTGCTGTTCAGAGTGATAGAGTGGAGGTAGGATCTGCTCAAACAAGATTAACAACAGTGTAATCAAACAGGCCCTGGACGCCTTAAACAAACTCAGGTTCAGTCTCAAATGGCAGATATTCATCAAGCTCCACAGCAAACACAGCTTACTGCTCAAAGAGAGAAGAGATAGCAGAAGAAATCTTACACCGATCAATGCATCTCAGCAGAAAATGAAAAATAAAAACTGTTCAGGGTTGATGCTCCCATTAAGGAAGTATGTTAATAATCCCCATGATTTTTATACAGTACTAATGTTTTATGAAACTGTTTAAGTACAAATTAACCTACAACTAAATAAACAAAAGAAGCTGAGGCACAGGTTTCTTCTATTTGGTGAAGACAAATTAGACCTTCGTTATTAAACTAACACTCCCCCACTCATTACACTCATTACATTTTTTTTTGTTTTTCAAACCTATGCCCCCAGGCAATATTTTGACTAGTCCTGCTAATCACCTCCCTGCTGTAAAAATAAATATTTGTCATTACTGTGATTATCACAGCTAGAAACAATGCAGTTTCAGCAGTGATAATGAATTCCTCAGACATGTTAATTCAGTAGGTGCAGTATTCACCCAGGCAGCTTATGACTGTTACAGTGGCCATGAAAACAAGTCAAGGCAGATTCACTATTCGGGCCTTGCGAGGCTCGGAATGTCTCTGGAATCTTCCGACACACAAAATAACAGTCATATAAATATTAACAATTCGACAATGACAGCAGAAGAGCTCTTACAGACCACTCCACTCTTAAGCAAGAATGTGAAAAAGTTGCAAGCTACACGAAAGAGAAACTGTTCCTGAATTCAAAGGCACTTCCTCATTTGGTAAACCAACGTGGTCTGTGGTTCTACATTGCATGTGTTGCAGGCAGGCAGATCATTAGATCAAGCAAATGTCAAAAACATCACAAGATCGCTGAACATCAAATGAGTCACTTTGAAGGTTTACAAAATGTTCAAACACAATGCGTGTGAGCTTTTTCTTCCTAAGGCAAAAAACATAGGCCTTTAATTACTTTCAAAAAATTAACTAACCACTTCATGAACAAGGCCAATACTCACTTCAGTTTATGTTCGAGCTCACATCCAATATTTGGTCCATGAAAAACTGATTAGGAATATCAATAGGAACATGTGTTAGAGAAGACTGACATATCTTCTAAACAACTGCACATAATTTGTCTTCTCTTGATATTCTGAAAGAAAAAGAAAAAAGCACGAAGAAAAAACAACAAACAATGTTAATGGTAAATAAAATGTTTGTCATTAATAAGTATCGTATTGAGTTTGCATCACGCGTCCCAGGCTGTGGCTCTGGTTCGTAATGCTGAGAGGAACGAGGCAAATCGATACAGCCAGTCTTTTGATGAATGTATCAATCGGCTGAATGACAGCACGTCCATCAACACCCACAAGCACATTACCACATCCAGGCAACGCCTGTGCTTCTTAACGCGTCACACCTCAACACGGTGTGCAGCCAAGTCAAGCAGGTGGGTGGCCTGTGAGCTCCCAAAAGAACAACTGCCACATCCACATCTATCAAAAGCTTTCTTTCAACAAAACTGCAACCACGATTTACCAGTTAGAGCAGAATATTTGCTCCAAACTTAAACTACACAGTAGGAGTAATAATTTTACCCATTAAAAATAAACTGCAATTTGGGGCTATGTGGCCTTGTGGCCATATGTGTGTGTATGTGGACACCAACTGCCAAAAGGACAAAAGTCACACAAGCCCATCAAATTAAAAATAAGATCTTACCATTTAATAGCACACGTAAGAGCCACAAGTGCAAAAAAATGCACAGAATGCAAAGGTTTGCCTATATGGCCTTCTGTAAACCAATATTGATGCATCAATGCCGTCAATGCCCTATGCACTACCTAACACACATTTCTTGGGCGATTTGATGGAGCTTGGACTGTTCTGTTGTTTTACCATATACAGTAAGGTGACAAGGCCATTAGACTGTAAAAACAAAGAGATAGGAGAGCTCCTCAGAGCAGCATCTTAGAAGAGCTTGGCTGCACATGTCACATGGTCTAGCAGACGCGCCCAGCAGGACCAGTGATGATTCCAGCACGTGTGAGGTGGCATTCTGGCAGAGAGTGAGCAGAAGCAATGATGAGGCAGGCTCTGCAGCATATGGCAACAGAGCTGCTCATGCCACAGCAGAGATATCATTAATGAGAGCAGCTCTTCCAGGAATTCACAGTCAGCTGCTAAGAAACATGCCACTAAAACCAGACTGCAAATATACAATGACAAGACACAAGAGAAAGAATGACCTCTTATCTAGGGTCAGGCTTGGTGACCATTGCCATATACAAACCTCACAATGGATGCTCCTTTAAAGAATCACTTGATTCATTTATTTGTTTTACTTTACTCAACGCAAATTAAAGAGCTGCTACACACCCAGACCAAGAACTGTTTAGTCACCACATTTAATTTAAAAGAAGAGTTGACAAACATTTAGACTTTTCATTTACCTTATATGAAGAACTGTGTTTAATGTGGTAAAAAAAATTGTGATTTCTGGTTGACTTCACACTACCTGTCTGGAGATAATACAATATACGTAACACAACTCTGCACATCTTGGAGACTGGTTTGTGTAAAACAAACCAATAAATGGTATTTATCCATTTGCATCCAGTGCAAAGTCAAGCATAGACCACAGAACATGAGAACACTGGACATTGTAATAAAAAAACTTCACAAACCCAGCATTCATATATCAGTACAAAAAGGAAAATATAAAACCTACTGTGGAGTTCACATCATTCCATTTTTAGGGAAAGGATACAGTCTCAGGGCTCCAGTCTGCGTCCCAATGGCCAGTATTTTTTGCACAGGGTCAAAAGCCATAGCAGAAGGTTGGTGAGGGAAGCCATGTCGCACAGTCTGTTAAACAAAACAGAAAGTCGTATAAAATTGCATGTGCATCAGCATTAGGACAGCTCTTAATAGACAGGAGAGTATTTACCATTGTCTATATGTTTATGCATCCATTAGGTACCGTGATCACATTAAACTGTCATCATAACATTTATGTTAAATCAGGAGCAGCCTTGTGTTTTTTTCAAGCAACATCACAATGAGATTCGGACCATTTGCGTTGTTTCATCCATCATCACAAGATTTTTCATATTGAGCAAAAATGCAAAAAATCATTTTTGTTCTAACATCAGTTATAGGTTTGTTTCTGCATAACAGTGTGATTAGTACAGTTTAATATTTCCCTTTCAACATACCACATTATGTACATTGTTCCAAAATACCCTAATGCAGGGGTGTCAAACTCCAGTCCTGGAGGGCACAGTTTGATGGTTCTCCTCCTCAAACACATTCACTAAACCTAGCAAATCAACTAGAGAGGTGAACCAGGTGTTTCTGAGTAGGGAAATCACCAAAACGTGCTGGACCATGGAGTTTGACACCCCTGCCCTAATGCAAATGTATATTTTGATGCTGTATAAGTTTTTCTTTAAAAATACGTCAGAAAAGAATAACAAAAATATGTAGCTAATAAAAGTTCACTGATTTGCACTCTGCAGCCCAAGAAGAATCAGCATTCCAAAGAAAAAGATCTACTAATCTAGGACATTTGTCAAAAATTAAGGTATAAACAACAAAACAAAGTCTAGTTCTGTTGTCTCATTTGCTTTTTGATGTGTTTGCACTGAATTATTAGATTAAAAAGGGGGGAAATATGTGCCCTTGTCAATGCTGATGCCTTGAGAAGCTGCTGTGACAGCAGCTGTCAGATGACTGGCTAACCTTTCAAGAACAGCTGCTTCATTGTCATTAAAACAAAAAAACAAAAACAACACTTCTCTGATAGATATGGATACTTTGGAATTTGTAAGGTACACATTATAGAAACGTCATCGAACTAAGCAAAGCAAAAACACCACAACAGCGGCTAGCACACAGCGAGCTAACATTCATGTTTCCTTACATATCACAGGAATGAACGGTGGCTGCCATAAAATATGTCTTTTAAGGGTGTCCAGCTAAATACAATTTCAATGACAGCATATATGTTAGACAGCTGTTCCCAACATACAAACATAAAGCCTAATTTAAAGAGTTTATTGACAAAACGTAGCGTTAATTTGGTCGTTTAATTAGCGAGCTAACATAAGCTAGCTTCCTGAGAGGATCACATGACAGCAGCAGCCACTGGACTCTCCGGAGCTGATTATTATAGATTATTATAATCTGTTGAGCTCCAAAAAATGCTGGATAAAAGCCTGGCTAAATCAATATCTGATCTAATGTTGTTGATCACATCTATGATCTCTCGATAACATATAGATAGTCCAGAAGCTTCCAACAACGAAAGGAAGGCACTAAACTGTCCATGTAAACTGCACCAACACCTCGTATATTGAGAAGACAACTGCAAGCTGAGGGACAGCTGTATTTTAGCACGGATAACTAAACCACCGAGCATCTCAGACGAGAAAGGGACGTGTTTGCTACGTGGAAGCAAAAATATAGACATAATTGCCGGAAGGGCTGGCTAACAGGGTGCTAGCATGCGGGACCATGTAGCAAAGCTAGCAGCCACGGACTCTTCAAATAACAAGAAAAAACAAACATCACCTTGCAGAGCTGAAAATGCTCAGACTGCAGGGACTCCTGAATAGTGTCGTTCTCCTTGTTGCCCGACTGAGGCGAGGCGGACGAAGCGGAGGAGGAGGAGACCGCAGTCAAGCCATCGAGCACCTTTCTGATATTAAACTTCTTCATGCTTCCTCCCTCCACATCAAGACGCATCCAACGGAGAAATCAGAATACAAAGGAGAGAAAGAGGGTCCGCTCTCCTGGTTTAGGGCTCGCTCGACCCTCTCACATGTCAGGGCGGTGGAATTAAAGCCTCCTCCAAGACCAAAGTTGACATACTGAAACGCAAAGGCTACAAAAAAAAATATTAGCAAACGTGCTGCCCGTTTTCCAGCATCTCACCCGACCGACTGATCCAGCCAGATTCCTGCTCTACAGTCCCTCCCCCTCCCACGCCCGCTTTCAGCACGCCCCGCCCCCCACCTCGCCATTGGCTGGGAGTTCACACTCGGACCACGGATCCGGATATACGCACTGATGTGGACAAAAGTATCGGGACACACCTCTTTTCCCATGCTTTGGGCTGGGCCCCTTACTTCCAGCAAACATTTATATTTACATTTACGGCATTTGGCAGACGCTCTTATCCAGAGCGATGTAAACAACTGCTTAAGTAGTTCACATCTGTTTTTCATGCCTGTGAAGCTAGACTAAAATCAACAGCAGCTTTTTAACCAAGTTACTACCAACTTAACAAACCTTAACACCTTAACAAATCCCGTC
The DNA here is from genome assembly GCA_037974365.1 of Hydrocynus forskahlii. Lineage (NCBI taxonomy): Eukaryota > Metazoa > Chordata > Actinopteri > Characiformes > Alestidae > Hydrocynus > Hydrocynus forskahlii. The sequence goes on from JBBPCX010000001.1 coordinate 32,883,718, forward strand.
CAAATAAAAGTTAGAGGTTAATACACAGTTAGCAAAAACATGGATACGAGTTAAGAGGATAAGTTGCCATGTTTTTTTCATATAGAGGGAAACCAAAGCATACCAAGGCATTCTGGACATCATTTGTGGAAGGCGATCTCTTCAGACAGGCTAAGTGACTCTGCAGCTGGTGGCCCAGTAGTTAGGGAGTTGCCCCTGTAATCAGACGTTCGTGGGTTTGAATCCTAGGACTGCTATGTCATCACTGAAGGTGCCTCTCATTAGCGGCAGCCCACTACTTCACTTGGTGAATGGGTTAAATGCAGAGAAACAATTTCACATTGTTCACACGGTGTGGTGTGTTCATGCGTGACTATAAGTGTACTTTAAATAACCTGCATGTCCACATCCTAATCAGTAATGTCACATAAATGATCTGCATGCTGAGCCAGCTCTCAGAAATCAGCTCTAACCACATGTGTGCATGTGTAGTAGTAAATCTTACCATATCTGCTCATTAAGATCGCACGGTCACTAAACAGATACGAATCTGATCTAAGACCATATAGACCGTATGGATAAAAGTATTGAGCTACACCTGTTTTTCAGTGTTTGGGCTAGGCTCATACTTCCAGTGAAGTGCAATATTAATGCCTCAGCATACCAAGACATTTTGAACAATGTCATGCTTCCAACTTTATGGTCGCAGTTTGGGAAAGAACTTCTTCTATTCCAGGGTGACTGTGGCCCAGTGAACAAAGCAAGGTCCATAAAGACATGGCTGGATGAGTTCAGTGTGGAGGAACTTTTGCGCGAATCGGGAGTAACGAGTTGTCTCAGTGACTCAGTGATTCGTCCGGTTCTCTATAGGTTACGCATGCGCGCCACTAAATTCGTTCATTTGAAATGTGAAAGTTGTCTTCACGCGCTAGTCGGAGGGTCCTGCTGGGTCCCGCTGGTACAGCTACAAGGAGGGCGTGCAACTCCATACTAAAGTCTGTGCATTTGAATGCAACGTCATTAAAGTCCTGGCCAATCCCTTGTCGGGGGGAGAGCTCCGCCTCAAAACGGGTGGGAAACAAAATCGAACGCCTACAGCAGCGACAAGTGACCCGGATGTGCGTGGTACAACTCACTGATTCCAGTTCAGTGTCATACGTCAAATTATGGCTTTATGCTTCACTGTGTTTTTCTGTAAAGTGTCTTCGTATTATTACAGATTAATATTGTTCTTATATTAGAATTTACTAAAGTAGATCACTGCACTGGTGTATATTAGTGAGAACGAAATATATATGTACTTAAAAATGAGCACATCAATGTGACATAGATAGCCTTCCCCTACAAAGAGGGAAGAAAGTTATTCCCACTAATATACACCATACTCCAAGATATTTTGGACATGCTTCCAACCTTGTGAACACAGTTTGGGGAAGGCCCTTTTCTATTCCAGCCTGACTGTGCCCCAGTGCACAAAGCAAGGTCCATAAAAACATGGTTGGATGAGTTCAGTGTGGAAGAACGTGACTGGCCCACACAGGGCCCTGATCTCAACCCCATCCAACACCTTTGAGATGAACTGGAACAGAGATTGTGAGCCAGGCCTTCTCATCCAGCATCAGTGTCTGACCTCATAAATGCTCTACAGATTGAATGGGCAAAAGGTGTACAAGAAGTGTGGAAGCTCTAAATACATACATATGTAATATGTGTAAAGAACAAATTCCTCGGTGACAGGATAATGAAGCTGCTAGTTTTCTAAGGTGCCTTTCTCTGTCATCTTGGTATCTTACTCCCCATAAAAGCATCTTAGTGAAAATGCTGTAACAAACAGCAGACACATCCCCACTGCAAACACTGGTCCCTCTGGTGACCTGGTAACACACCTACTGGGTCTCCTGGGTTCTCTCTAATGAGACCTATTCACTGTGTAACACTGCGCCTACTGAAAGTCCTTTGTGTCAAAGCACTGCCAACAATACACAAGAACATCACAATATGAATGTATAATATTGATTGAACATCTATACAGGCTCAGTTTGGGTCCTCTTTGATTAAGTTTAGGATAAAGTGCCTTGTGCTGACATATGATAGATGAACTAATTAAGACTAAGACATTTCCCAAGAGTGTGTAGATCCTCTAGAGTGCAAAGTCACGTCTTTCTCTGTAATAGGACATTTGAATAAGCAAAGAGTCTGGTTCTATTTAAACAGCTTGCAGGGTAGCAGTCCAACTTTCTTTTCTTGTGCGCTAGACAACGCTGTTTAAGTTATTCTCGATCTGTTATGATGACAGTGTTTCACTACATATATTTAATAAGACTTCGGAAGTGTGCATTAATGTCCATGTATCCACTCACACAGAGTAAAAGAGTGTAGACAGTACTGTTCAAAACATTTTAACTTTCATTGCTTTTGCATTAACTGAATAAACAATAACTTAGCTCAATAAAACAGCTCTGTATACCTTATTTGGGCAAAGTCAACTCTAATGCTGTGTGTAAGTTGTAGTTAGAAGCATTTTTAGAATGTGTGCGCGCGCGGCAATGGTTACCACTAGATGGAGCCAAAGTTCTAAGATTTTTTTGACTGCTTGTAGTCCAAGGGCTGAATGGTTGACTTTTTTGACTTTAACACAATACCAGTCATGGGAACTGCAGACTATGAACATTTTTATGTATTTTACCTTGTGTAGCTTGAGTAGAGATTAACCCTAAAACACCCAGAGCGGGGGTTACCCAAGACTGGGAACAGGACTCCCTGAAAATCCATTGCATAAACAAGGGGTGTCAAACTCCGGTCCTGATGGTTCTTCTCCTCAAACACATTCACTAAACCTGACTAATAACTGGTGAGGTGAACCAGGTGTTTCAGAGCAGGGAAACATGCTGGATCACAGCCTCCAGGACAAGAGTTTGACACCCCTAGCATAAACCATATCAACACAATAGCTGATCTAAATTCACCAGTTATTCAACCTGGTATCCCAAAGATGGCTACCAGTAACATCTGTTATATATTATAGTTTTTGTCTCAACAGCAATAAAAGATCCACAATTCAAATTTCTTTGAACATATGCAAAATAAAAAAACATTCAATAAAACCATTTCATGATAATCAGACAAAGGATACAAGCAAAATTACACCCAACATTTCACATTTGAAGTGTTTTCTTCAAGAACACATTATAAACACATTTTAAGAAACTTTTTCATAATATATGTTTTTGGGAGGAAACTTTACACCAAAGCAAATATTTATGCTACATGATGAATAATCCCATTTTAGTAGAGAAATAAAATTATGTTAATTATATGTCAGCTATGACCATTTTCAAAAGCTTGTTTTGTCCAAAGTGCTACAAATACGGGGAAAAAAAATGAAATTCTTTGTTTAATTCAGCACTATAATGTTTTACTTTACATTACTGTGAGAAAAACAAGAACTGCAAACAGTTCATGTATTATTTTGGGGGTACACCATATTAGGATATTGCCACCCTGTGAAAATTGTATTGTTTAGACTGAAATGAAGTGTAAAATCACCTGAAGTGTAAAGTGTCATCATTGATGTATGTATGTCAAAAGAGTCGACAAAATTCTAATACATGACAGGAGCACATGTCTCTAATCCTCTCCCTGCATTTTTTCTTCTCCGCTGCATCCTTTTCTCTTTCCTGCTTCTTTCTTTTCCTCAGTCTCCACATGCCTGCAGCATAATCATCCGCTTCTTCATGAGAGCCATCTGTTGTCCTACATGGGGCCTCTGCCATGTTTCACTGGACACAGGCAGAGACTAGTTCTACACAGTCCTTTCTCACTGTGGCTACGTGTCATCATGCCTCTGCTGCTCTGAAGTGTCCACATGTGACAACAAGAACAATAACAAAAATGTACCCGCATCAGGCTAATACTGTGTTCAGGCTGACAGAATTTTTATCCAGTGAACCTTTAATCGTCTGTTCCTTTCCTGTCCTAGACTACAGTTGGCTGACCTCTCAGTTCAGATACACTTGGTTCAATTGATCTGTTCAGTCTCAGGTTTAGTGGGGGTGTTTGAGTAGGGGAACTACCAAACTGTGCTGGACACTGACCTTCTAAGACCAGCCCTATGCACCCCTCTTTTCCATGATTCCCAGAATCAAGATTTAAGATCAGCACCATGGACAGCACCTTCTTGTAATTGGAAAAATCTAGGATTTTATATACAGAAAATCTAGGATAATATGCAAAATTGTTTTAGAGAATGGAAAATTATTGCTTTAACTTTCTTTAGACTGGATGGTTTGCTTAAAGACATCAGTGCATGAAGTATTCTTTCAATAAAACACTGAAAACACTGCATTATACACTGCACTGCATTATAAAACGACTGTCTAGTTACTATGGAATCATCAAATAGGTTAAACAACGACTAACTCAGTCAAATTCAGAAATAATTCTTTGCATAATGCCATAGAATATCCATTTTTGTTTCATTAAAAACCTTTCACTGAAGACTTCCTAAAATGTGTGAGCCTGAAGAATCTTTATAAAATGCAATGGGCCTCCACATAATCTAATAAGAATTCTTAAACTGATGAAGAATATTTACATTGTGTTAAGTTGTTTCAGACTCACGTCTCATTTGCAAGTGTCTTTCTTGTGAAAATACATATTTTAAACCTATTACCAAGTGATTACCTAGAAGAAGTCTACAAACTAGGTGGCAGTATTACTCTTCAGATGGTCAACAGAGTAAAATACCTGTTACCTATGACTCATTTCAAAGATTCAAGAATGAATCGCTATAACAAACTACACCTTGTTTTTTTCTAGGATTACACCTTGAGTTTCTGATAACCTTATCATATATATTTCTATTACCATCATTATAATTTCTGAAGAAGGGTGTTTGCAGCCTAATGCAATCAATGCATAAAACAAGCACGCAAACCATATGACTAAGGCACCACATAAGATAAACACCAATCATTTCAAATGCAGGTCATGGCAAAATGCATTATGTATTGCATTTAAAGTATGCTTAATTCATAATTACTCAAGGAATTTGGCGAATACCCCTTAGGCTGTCCTCCGAAACTGCATCTGATGAATCTAGGGCATGGACTTTTATTTAGAGCTGATGCTTCTGACAGTTTTCTGTCCAGCACAAAAAAAACATAACTTGATGTTACAAACACGCACAATAAACAGCATCAGGATGAAACATGTCAGTACGAATCTTGTTTAAGACTGGACGTGTGGAGACTCAGAAGGACACACCAGACATTGGCTTAATCTAGCGTAAATGTGATGCATGAGAAAATCAAATCTTCCTGATGTTTCCATTGTGCTTTAGCAGAAGAACCTGTAATTGAGTGAGAATGTTTGTAAATGGGATAGAGAGAGAGCGAGAGAGAGAGAAAGAGAAAGAGAGAGAGAGAGAGAGAGAGAGAGAGAGAGAGAGAGAGAGACTAGAATAAGTGCTATGTAGAACAGATCCCCAGA
>JBBPCX010000001.1:32894190-32911633 GCA_037974365.1 Hydrocynus forskahlii
TAGAATGGAGTTTTGGCCTCAAATATATACAGTACCCTCCACAATTATTGGCACCCCTTGTAAAAAATAAGCAAACAGGCGAAAGAGCTTCATCTCACACTGAAATAATGAGAATAATCCAACCTTTAACTTTAAATAAATTTATTCAGAGAAAAACAAATCACTCAATAAGAAATAATTATTTTCAACAAAAACACATGTGGCACAGTTATTGGCACCCCTACATTTAATACTTTGTACAACCTCCCGTTGCCAATAAAACAGCACTTCCCCTTTGTCTTCTCCTGTAACATTTTATAAGGTTGGAGAATATGGAGCAGGGCATCTGAGACCATTCCTCTATACAGAATCTCTCCGAATCATCCAAGGTCCTAGGCCCTCTCTGTGCACTCTCCTCCTCAGCTCACCCCACAGCTTTTTCACTGGGGTTTGGGTCAGGGGACTGAGATGGTAATGGCAAAAGCTTGATTCTGTGGTCAGCTAACCATTTTTGTGTTGATTTGGACATGTGCTTTGGGTCATTGTCCTGCTGGAAGATGATGACACAGTTTTTGTTTCCTGGCAGAGGCATTCAGATTTTTACTTAAAATGTCCTGGTATTTCATGGAGTCCATGATGCCATGTACCCCAACAAGGTTTACAGGGCCTTTGGAGGAAAAACAACCCCACAACATCACAGAACCTCCATCATATTTTACATTATTTTCATTATAGCCATCTTTCTTTTTACACGAAACCCATCCTGACTGTTTATTGCCAAAAAGCTCAATTTTTGTATCGTCAGACAACAGAACATGGTTTCAGTCAAAGTTGTAGTAGGCACTTATGTTTGTGGTTAACTGACAGAAAAGGTTTTTTTCTGGCATGCCATCCACACAACCCGCTGACATGGAGGTTGGCATGGAGATGATGGTGGCTTTGGAGACTTGGTAACCCCAAGATGTTACTTTGTTCTGTTATTCACCAACAGTGATCCTTAGGGATTTTTATGCCTCTCTTACCATCCTCCTCACTGTATGTGGGGGCAAAATAAACTTGGGTCCTCTTCCAGGCAAGTTTGTAACAGTTCTAGTTAATGTCCACTTTTTAGTTATTGCTCTAACTGTTAGAAATTGCCATTTTCATGCAAGTAGCTATTTTTTATAACCATTCCCACACTTATGAAGGTCAACACACTTCTCTCTCATTTGGTTTGTGTGTTCTCATCTTTCCCATGTTGATGGATGACTAAGGGAATTTGGCCACTGTGTTACCTCATATTTGTACGCCAGTTAATCAGGAAGTCATTGATTACAGCTGGAAAGTTCTTACACACTCCAATCAACTCAACTCAAAAACTTAAGTGGGACACATGCTTCAGTTAAATTGTGTTCACTATAATTTCCAGGGGTGCCAATAACTGTGCCACATGTGTTTTTGTTGGAAATAATTATTTCTTGATGAGGGATGTGTTTTTCCTCCAAATACATTTATTTCAATTTTTCTCATTTTTTTCAGTGTGACATGAAGCAGCTTTGCCAAAGGTGGATTTTTTCTAACCCTGTTTACTAATCTTCACAAGGGGTGCCAATACTTGTGAAGGGCACTTTATATTTAACTGAAACAAATCCTTAATACATAAAAATATTTTAATTTATATGAATTTGCATGATGCAGAAAGAAAGAAGAGGACAGAAAAGGCGGGTGGTGAAGTTCGAGACAAACCCTGAACCTGGAGCATAAGTGAAACTAAAAGTATTTTCTGGCAATGACAACTTTAGGCACCTAAAAAAGTAAAATCTATAAAATAACTGTCACATTGTCTTTTATATTTGTGTTTAAATCATGAAAGCAGGATGCATGATAGCAGTGCAAACTAAATCAAACCACGGAACCAAAACAAAAACAGTTCTAGCTCATTACATTTCCCTTTGTCCCACTTAGTAAATGATTTGGTGTTTTAACAAACCAGACTGCCAATAATATATATGAGGCATTAAGTTATTATTAGAGGTTCCATTCATTGAGGAATACTTCTTGTCATAGTGACAGTTTGTTTTATATATTTGATTAGTTTAATCCATGATCACATGATTTAAATAATACTCAAACACAACTCTTATACTGTAATTAAGCACAGCGTTAATCGACAGCTTATAACGCACTGATGAACACTAAATCAAGATCCATGAGCAGAAGGTTACCTGATATGTCCCATAGCTGTAGTCTCACCAGTGTGTTATTGTCCCAGTTAATGACCTTCATAGAGAAATCCGCTCCGACTGTTAACTTCATCTGAGTTGAGAAATGATTTCTGACATAGTGATTGACAAAGCTAGTTTTTCCAACACCAGAATCTCCTATGACCAGAATTTTGAACAAATGTTCAGTAATTGTTCTTGGCTGTAGGCCGTCTGACATTTTCTCTTAATGGTCCTATCTTTAACCAATCTGCTTTCCATAATCTGGACAAATGTACGAGTGTACAGAGTGTGTGCCGCTGAAGAAAAGGGGTAAAACAGAGAATTTACAAGTGTGATATGGATGACTCAGAGGCCCAAAGTCTAATTCTCTGTCAATACAGGAGCAAATGACACCAACTAATTATGTACAGTGTCAGCAGTCGCCCACTTGCAAGTGCTGTAAAGTACTCAGTTCTACCACTGAACTGCAGTTTTACAACTAAACAGCAGTTTTACAACTAAACTGTTGACTGGGACAGAACAACAGAGGAAACACTACAGAAGCTCCTTTTTGGGCACTACTACAATTCTCAAATATGCAAAAATGACAATGAGAACATATTTACAAAAACATACAGTATTTAATTTCTCGTAACTACGAAACCATTTTCTTAAATGTGTTGAAACTAAACAACTCATCAAATATAGTACATTAACTATGTTAACTATTTTAACAAATATAAACTGTATCTTAATACAGTACACCTACCTACAGTGTAATAGGAAGCAAATATTTAAGACAGGAGGGATGAACTATACTACAAAGCTGGGTTTATGGGTTGTGTGTAAACTTTGGGTCAACTCTGAGTTCACTCAGGTCAATGTCACCTTAAATAGAAGCTAAAGTTAGCTAGCTAACCCATGAATCCAGAGTTATAGTATTGCACACACTTTACAGCAGTAATGCACACCTTTGTGTTACATCTAAGGTAGGAATTCAAGCTTATTGAACGCTGATGAGATCATTCGAATATTGCACTGAAACAGAAAATAATTCAATTTTACACCAATAATCATAAATATTTCTCTAAAATACAAGACAGTATTCTATACTCGCTTAACACTTTAGAACAAGTTTTAATTGATATCAGTACAGCTTAAATGGTCATAACTCAAATGTTACTTCTGTCTATGTTCTGAAACATAAGACATGCAGCTAACACTGAATATTTATCAAATACTTTTGATTAAAGCTACATTCTGGAGAAACTGCCGTCGGTGGCCCTGCTGAGCAGAAGTGCTTCCTTAAATACTATAATAATATAATAGAATGACTGTATGTAGAGCACATCACACACAACCCAGCCAGCAGATAACCTCTCTGATGATACAGATACTTATTAGAAAGATCATTGTTTTTAAAAAAAAGGAAAACAACACTTAAAACTTTAAAATGCAAAGCAGTGTTTGGTATTACCAGTATATGAGCTCTGCACTGAGGTTGTGACCATTTAAATCTTTAAATCATTTTGCCTTTTGACAAATCTAAATTTACTTCAAATGATTTTTAAGCTAAATTAATTAATTGAAAAAATAATAAACGTAGGAACATCCAAGTTAATCTGTACAGGACATTATTACTCTAATATCTCACATAACAACATATTATGTGTATTAAAAAAATATACAAAAATGCATCGACAAATGAGGACGTCATAACACTGACACAATGGCACTTAAACATTGTTTGTTTTTTGCTACATTTTAGCAGGCATATATGTATAATGTATATATACATCAATATATATATACATTCATTTTATACATATATGTTTATACCTATATTATTGCATACATTTATACTAAAATATTTCAACAAGAATGTCTGTGCTGCCTGACATGTTACATATTGGCATTTCCTTACTGCAGTTTCAATATTAAAGTTTAAAAAGGTCATATTGATAGTAGAAATCACATCCTCTTATCCTACTGCCTAGAGTTTCAGCATTTCATGAGTAACACTAAAATCTTCATTTACTGCTACATCGGTACAAGTCTTTCTGAAAATCCAACATAAACAGCATAAAATCAGTTAGTCATGTGAGAGCCGGTGACACGTTAGTCATCAGTGTAAGTAAATGATGAGAAAATTCCCCATTTACAAGCATTTATTCCAAATGAGTTCAAGTTCAAGTATGTTGAGTCAAAATTTGAAGTTAATTTTCCCTTTGAATCCACTTGAAGGTGGAAGATTTTTTTGCACAGATTTTTGGCTATTATGCAATCCAGAAACAAAAGAAATAACACGTGGAATGATACTGTGATGAGGCCTTTTTTGTTTGGAAAGCTCTTTCACAGAGTAGAGGAGCTTTGTTTGTAGTCTCTGAGGATGACAGACGCATACGTAACACTGGGTGGGGTGCACAAGATGGATTCAGACACGGGGGAATTGGGGATGTGACTTCTTGAGCCCATTGGGTCCCGGAAAGGAGAGGGCGGCATGAGACCCAGTGAGTCCTCCATGGCTAGCTTGATCTGCACCAGCTCCTCCTCATCATGGATCTGCGCATTGTCATACATGTAGCCATGGAGGAGACCAAATTGCTCATTCTCCATCTCCATCTCCTCCTCCAGCGGAGAGATCGGCTCCTTGGAGTAAGTGCCCAGCTGAATGGGCAGAGGCGATGGATGGGTCTGCAGGATAAGGGGCTGATACGGTGGCCTCATCCCACTATCCGGCTCAGGCAAGCTAATAATGTCATCCAGGTCGGTCACGCTGGAACTGAACTTGCCCACCATCTCATGAAGGTGGTCCACAATTACATGCTCAGGGGGAATGTTTTTTTGTGGCTCCGGATTATAAAACTCCTGCTCTACAGACACTTCTTTCAGAGGCTCACAAACAGGTGACTGCCTGTGAGCTATCAGAGCAGGGCTGACCGGGGGGTTGTATCTGACCGGGTCGCCCTCATCCTCCTCAGCGACATTGTAAAGAGTCTTGGTGCTCAGGTCTGAAAACTCCAGGCCTGTGTTATGGTAGGTATTAGTTAGAGGTTTGATGACAGCCGTCTGATTGGAGCCGGCCTCCTGTCTCTTCACATGCACAGACAGTCTGTGCCACATGTGTTCTCCTTTCGGAGGATGTCTTGAACCTGGTTCAGACCATGACACAGACTTTCCATTAGAACTATGAACAAAATAAAGATGGCTGTTATTTCACAGGAACCGAGAAAAGTGGACACAAGAACAACATTTCTCGTTCATGTAAAAAATTGCTGTTCATTTTTAGCAAATACCACTGAATATATAAACAAATATTTATATAAATTAAATATTTGTTTTCTGATATTATAATAGTGCATTGAAGCATATTATGATCATTTCTTTACACATAGTTCTCTTTCAGCAATGATTCATGTCATTGATGAAAAAGCAGCTATAGAGCAGCATATATGGAGCACAGCCTCTCTCAGGCCTGTTGCTGAGACACCCCTGGGTGCACGGCTTTTAATTGTAGCCAACCTGCAAAATCAGAGTCTATGGAAGCTGTTAATTGAAGGCTGCCCTTGAAATGGCATGACCCAGAGGTCTGAAGTGAAGCATGAATTAAGGGACTGGGCCCATGGGTGCTGGTACTCATGCAACAGGATGGAGAGAGGCTATCCTGCAGCAGCTGAGTAAAGCAGACTTACTTGGCGTTTCCGGGGGCGTTCTTCTTGCGTTTGAACATATTGAGGAGGCTATTGCTCCTGCAGCTGATTTTGCCGTCGCCCACATGCATGCGTACCACGTCAGAGGTAGTGAAGGCGCTGCGCACGTTGCGCTCCGGCTTAGCAATGATGATGTACATCTTGGGTGTGAACATGCAGCCCAGAGCTACGGTCACACTCAGGCTGACTGAGAAGGAGGTGGTGATGATTTTGTAGTTGGAGCCAAAGTAGATGGGCACAAAGGCCAGCCAGATGATGCAGGTGGTGTACATGGTGAAAGCGATGTATTTGGCTTCGTTGAAGTTGGCTGGAACGTTGCGGGTTTTGAAGGCGTAGTAGGTGCAGCTGAGGATGAGTAGGCCGTTGTAGCCCAATGGTGCCACCATGCCCATATTGCTGGTGTTGCAGATCAGAAAGACCTCTCTGATGCTGGGGTAGGACTTGATGGGCTCCGGTGGCTCCAGGATGATGAGCGTGATTTCTAAGGTGAGCTGCACACTGATGAGGATGAAAGCGATGACCACCTGAGCCCAGGCGCTCATGAAGCGTGGCTTTCGCGTGCAGATCTTCTTCTTGCTGCCCGCTAGGATGCGGGCAATGCGGTTGGTCTTAGTGACCAAGGCTGAGTAGCACATGGAGGCTGAGAGGCCCACCAGCAGCCGCTGCAGATAACAGGAGGCCACCGTAGGCCGAGCTATGAGGGTGAAAGGGCAGATGTAACCCAGGAAGATCCCCGCCAGAATTATGTAACAGAGCTCTCGGCTGGAGGATTTGACCACAGGCGTGTCTCTGTACAGGATGAAGACAAGAGTGACAAAACTGGTCACCAGGATGCCAAGGCAAGAGAAGACCACCGCCACAATGGACTCAGGGTGACTCCATTCCAGATATCGCAGAGGAATGGGCATGCAGCCTGTGAACACAAGGTTAAAATAAAATGTCAAAGTCTGGTTTGTGTTTTAATGTCTGTTTATAATACAATAAATACAGTTAAATTTATTGGGCAAGGATTTAATTGTGTCAAATAGTATAACAGGCAAGCAATTAATTGCACATATTTCTATTACTACAGTGCAGGGAAACCTCCTTACTGATCCTTGTATAACAAAACACATGTTGATGACATTAAAGCAGGATCAAAATACACCGTGATTTCTAAATGAGTCACAGACTTGTCCCCGCATTTTTGCTCCTATATTTTTTGTTTAATTTAAAGTTTAGTGTATACTGTATATGTAATAGTACATATTTCAGAACTCTCAGCATTTGACATGAAGCATTAACAATTTATACCTGTACATAAATATATAAATGTACTCTAAGGGGCCAGTAGCATTAGAGATTTGAACACACGTAGTTATATAAGTATATGAGTGCACAGGACATAAATGAAAAATGGGAAAGGCAGTTTTCCTTGGTTTCCTCTTTCTGCTGTTATACTGGCCATCTACGTGTGACCAGCTCTCCAATGCACCAAGTGCTAAAGTAGGTTTCCAGTTCAACTAAAAATAAACAGACTCTCCACTATGGGACCCAGGGCAGTGGAAAGAGAAGAAACTGCGGCAAGAGAGAAGATACGGGATCCAGCAAACACTCTAAAGGTACCAAACCTTTCAACAGTATTAAGGCTAAATTCATTCTGATTTTGCTTCCGAAATATGCTTTTGAATTTTAAAACTGGTTAATGATTTGTGAAATAAAAGTTTGAATATTCATAAAAATTTCACAATGCCCAAATTTCATGGAATTTTCACAATATTTTAAATATACCCATAATTTAATATTCCTGAGCCATCTATATTACAATTTGTACCTAGTACACAAGATAAAAAAAAAAAAACATATCTCTACATGCATAAATTCACTGGGTGGCCCTGTAGAGTAGCAATATGTCATCCTTTGATGAAATAACACACAAATACATATAGCTAGAACTGCACAGAGTGCCGCTTTGACATTGAACATCAGTGAAGACCTTTAAAAACAGGCCAGAAAAGTAGGAAGTGAAGTAGGTCTGTCACAAGTTCACTGCGAGAGCAATCTGTAAAAATGATAAATGGCCTTCAGGTGTCACAGGAAACCTTTTGAAAATAGGACAAAGCAGGCTTCTTAAAAGCCAAGTCACGTATCTTTGTTTGGATTTTGGCCTGAATAATCTTTTATGCATTTTGGAATTAGGTCTAATTTCCAAACAGATTTAGGGTCTACTTTCCATTTGAATGTCATCTTGCTAAAACTGTCCAGATTAACTGCAATTTATAGTCTAATAACGTGGCGATCGCTGATATTGATATGTGGTTTCACATATTTCACAATATGTGAAACCACATATCAATATGCTCTAACAATTCAATGATAATCTTATAAATAAATGTATATAAATAATAAACTTAGTTTTGTATCATCTGCGTTTTACTCCTGCTAATATAGGATACAGTAAACTGACATTGCCCCAAGGTGAGAAATGCAGAGAGAAAGAGATAAAGTTGCCCTACCTTGCAGCTCTTCATCAGGCCACCAGCCCAGCTCACACGCCTTGCAGGTGAACTCGTCCTGGACATACTCATTATCCTTGCAAGCAGTGCAGATCCAGCAGCAGCTCACCTCTCCTTTCCTAATCACCTGGGGGGACACATTGAAGCAATGACACACATCTGCCAATTCGTTTCAAATGCAGCAAAAATACAATAACAATATATAACAATATGAAAGTTTGCATGGATTTCAATACAAAAAACAGTCACAATTTATTTTTGGATTATTCTCTTTTATCCCGTTAGGACTGACACATGTGCATGAGATTTGTTCGAAGTGGCTGTCCTATACTGTCTCATATCAAATGTAGTCCATGCCAAAACACTTCTTATAACTCTTATACCTTATAAATGGACAGGGCTAAGCTGTGACAGACTAAACAGACAGTGTATAAATGAATGGATTTTCTGTGACATCAGAAAAACAATTCATTCAAAACAGGCTGTTTTAGAGCTCCTGAGTGGCGCCACTATGCTTATCATTGGGAAATCGTAAATTCAATGGTGCTGCAGCCATCCGTGAATGGAAGTCTATGAAAGCACAACTGGCTTCGCTCTCTGTGGGTGGGTAGGATTGCCTTCCCTTTATCCCATCACTCATACTAGCCAGCCCAGGCAGCTGACATAACAGAACTGGCAGTGAGGGCTCTCCTCCAAGCAGGTCCTAGCTAAATTGGGCAGAAAATCTGTAAAAGTGTTGATTTTGCAGCTTATTTTTCAAGTGAATGCCTAAACTGTTAAAAAAAAATTTAATGGTAGAAGTAAGATGGTTTTTCACAATACGTAACTTTGAATATTTATGTAATTGACTGCTCTCTAAGATTCTCTATGTCAGGAAACATGTTCATTGGTGGTTTAAACTGGTATAAGTTGTTTTACAAAACGAGTGTCTTTTAATGATATCTTCCAGTACGTAAACTTTTTTTTCACTAAACAATGAACCATGGACTGCTTCACACTGACAAACAAATTCTGTCAAACGCTGCCATTCATTGTGGATTGCTTGCTAATAGACACATGATGTGGAAATCTGATGTGACGCCACTCCACAGTAGCAAAGGAAGGCATTTTTTTCAGTTTACAAGCTCGGTTTTTATTCCAGCTGCCTTGATACCACAGCTGCTGGTTGAAAAGCCAAGCAGCAAAATCCTGGGGAAGATTTGTATTATCCTAACCCAAATTGACCGTTAGGTCCTTTTTTCCTATTTCTTCAAATTTCAAGAGAAAAAAGTATGTAGAGGCCTTTAGTTTAGTAAATTTAAATCATACCTTGATCTCTCCTTTAGAGCAGGGCTCACTGCAAACAGAGCGGACCATTTCACTCCGGTTCATCTGGATCATATAATCATCGATGCTCAGCATGCCCTCATGCCAGGAGCCCACATTAATGTAGTCATACACACCAGGCTCCACATACTGCAGGTTCATTATGTCATACCTGAGAGAACAGAAGAAGACGCTGCATTTCTTTGAAAAGAAGAGCTCCAAAATTCTTTTTGTAATGTACCATAATGACCAGGAAGCACCAAAGACATTTTTGGCCAGAGATAAAGGAAAGAACCTTTTATGTCCACCGTAGGGTTCACACCATTAAATGAACCTTTTATATCTCACATCTTTTTACATTTTGTAGTTCACTGACATATGCTCTTTTTAATCGAGTGAATTGTAAGTAGTATTGGAGGTGTATGATTTATTATGATATACATTGTCATATTTTAAACTTTCTGTCGTTGTCATATTTTAGTCTTTTTGACAAACAAACAGAACAAGTTAAAAGTGCTGGTTCATCATTACATCATTATGTAATTCACATGTAATGCATTAATTATAAATACACTGTATATACTATGAATGATAACTATCCTGTCTGCATACTCATTGGTAATTAAGTAAAAAATAAATGTATAGCAATAGCAATACCTCTGGACTTTTACTATGCAACAATAAAATAATTAGACAGAACTGCATCCACACACATTACTAAAAGTTACTTTAGTTGTTTGTATAAAAACTTCAGTGAGACAGACCTGCCAGGTGAATCTCCATTCTCGTCAAACCACACATCCTCCCCAGACACTCCAGTAAAGGAGCTCCTAAGCAGGAACTCCAGAAGTTTGCTGCCATCAATGGGGTCCATGGCCTCGCACAGACCCACATAGCCAGGACAAAGATGCTGATGCATGTCGTGGAGGCCGTGAGCCATGGCATAGATGGCATTTATGACGAAACCCATTTTACTGTCTTGCACATAGTTGTCCTCCAGGCTCTCATAACCTGCCAATACAATTAAACCAGACAGACAGAAAATTACCACTTCTATTCCATTTTTTCAGGTTTAGGTTTCTGGTCATAATTACACGATTTTTCACTTTTTGGCATCACTGGGCAAACAGTTTCCATGACCGTTTAAATCAGAGGTTTTTATAACCTAACTGGCATAAACCAGTGCTTAGAAGCATCCATATGGCCGCACAATTCAGCAGCAGTAAATTATGCCACAGTTCCAAACACAGTGTAATGCAGAGTAAAGATAATGATAGGGTGTCCAAAGACCTGTGAGTCTTCCAAAGCTACTGGCAACAGCACACAAAGTTATTTTCTTTCTATGGGAACATAAATCAAAGGACAGCACGAACACCGACTATCAAAAGCATGCTTGTTGCCATGGAGAGGCAATCCATTTTTGCAATTCCACTCAGAGTTTAATTAGTAATGGGCATTATTATTATTAATTGAACAAGAAATGAATAATTTACTCTCATTCTCATTCTTCCTGTCTCTCACACAAATTCAAATGGATCTACAGCATGATTGTTCTCAAATCCCTGAATAAAAAAGTGGCTGTGCAAAAGGAAGAAGTGCAAATTCAAAGAAATGGAAAATGTCCAAGGACACCCTATCAGTGCTTGTGATCCTGTGATCTGTACCAAGCCAGCAGGAAGCAGTGTCAGGCATTAAAGCTGATGGCTTTGCAGATAAAGAAAAAATAGACTGAAATAAGTAGACTACATCTCATAATGATGTGGCTTTCACTTTTCTCTGTTCATGTTTAAGTGGGCTGCAGCAAGCATGTAGGCAGACTAAATCAGACATGCTCGTAAAAAAACGCTGCCTTTGTGTGGGCTCAAAACATATAAATCCAGTAACACAAAACATGCTTAAACTGTGTTCCTAAAATCACACAAACAGTACTCTAGTAACAGCAGAGAGCACATGACACATATTGTAGTATATTATACTTTTGGTACTTTTCATCCTATGTCTCTTTACTTTAATTTGTCCTAGCTCTTACCCACCTATTTGATTCAGGAGGAGGTCTTTAATTAGTTGTTTATTTGGATTGGGAGTATAGGAGCTGGTAAAATGTCAAAATATGCAGGCAGGTTTGGAAACTACTGCAGTATGTGGGATAGTATGGTTCTTATTCACTTTGTCGCCATATGCCAGATCAAGTATGATGATGTTGAGTTCTTCTTTTGAGTATACTGGAGAACTCTGTCTTTGTTGCACTTATAATGACATGCTTGCCTGTTTGTACCCGAAAGGGCCGGTTTAAGCCTTCATCTTCTGTGGTCTTGCAACAAAACAAACTACACAGCTGGTATACATGAGCTAGTATGACTGTGGCCTCTCTCTCTCTCAAAGTAAATAGTTTTACTTGCTTTAAACAAATGACCCAAGTCGATTGTTTTGAACTTCTGTGGAGATAAGAACAACAGCACTTCCAACAAATTGCAAGAAAATAAGAACTGGCTATGGTGGGGCTGATTTACCTCTAGCCCAAGTTGTTGATTCACACATCATAAATGTGATATTTTGTCAGATACACAATTTACACGCTATAAAACACCCAGTCCTTCCCATTTAGGGGTATTTTTAAGGCCTCTAATCCAGCTCCACATTTGCATAATCTGCAGCTAAGACACACACTGGCTAAAACATGCAACATATACTCTATGGATATACGGGGTGGGGTTCTGCTTGAAATTTTTGTCAACCATAGAGCCACTTTCTAGGTTTTATATATGAATGCACCAGCCCTGACTACAATAATGCTAATTTCTACTAGCAGCATTATGTGATTTGTGGTTTTAGTAAACAAAAAGCAAACAGCAATATTTTAGCTGTACACAGACATTTGAAGCTTATAACAGAACTGCTCATTACAGACATTCAAATAAGACAGTTGTTGTTTTACACAACAGAATCTTCAATAGTAATTCAAACCAAAATCTTTTCATGTTCTGTTCATTAAAAAGTGCAGTGCTGTTATGAAATACACTGGGGTCATTCTGTTAGCTTGCCAAGCCATTAGATAAAGGTACAAATCAACATTTAAACATTTAAGTGCCACCAGTATTTAGCCAGCCAGCTCTTTTGTTTCATTACAGCAGTTGTGAAAGGGTTCTGAAATTTTTATTGTGTGAGCTATGAAGACGTTTTATTTGTTTTAGCTGTCGCTTAGCTGTCCCATCTAATGCTATGCCCTGCCAACACTGGTACTATATTTGCATAAACTGTACTTGGCCTATGTCTAAGCTGGGTGAAAAACAGCTCTTATAGTAAACTTATGCACAAAAAAACAAAAACATTACTCACTGAAGCTGTCCTGAACTTTCTTTTATAATGACATGCAAAGGAAGACAGCAGGTACTGCAATCCCATTGATGTTCCATAAAAGTATGATACTGTGCATAATTTATTCTGTGGTATTCCACGCTGCATAGCCATATATTTTTTCTCTGTCTCTAACCACATTTTCGCTATATTACCCCACAGTATCTTATCACTACACCTTTTTTCCCAATATTCTATAGAAATTAAAAAAATAAACATTCACAGTTTTCATTCAGTCTATCATTTAGGTCTCATTCAGTGTACAAGCAACCAAAGGTGCATGGTGGCTCAAAAACGTTCCCTCAGTGGAACATGCAGCAAAGCCAGCTGGCATGTGAAAGATACAGTTAATGTTATTGGGATCTGAAGTCAAACACAACAAACTGTCCACTGTTTATTAAGGAAGTCCATATATCATCCCAATAACTTGATATATATTAGAGGTCTACCGATACACGTTGTTTGTATTGTGCAGTTTTATTAATATTATGATGATCAGCCTCAACAGTCAACAGTAATGGTAGGCACATACTTGCACACCTTAATGACCATGATGATATAATGATTTAAAAAGATATAGTACATGATTGTGTGATATCAGTTGACCTCTATCTATATTGCTGAAAGTGCCTCCAAGCTATCCATTCAGAAATATTTACTTACCATCCCGTAGCTCTAGACAGAAAAATAATAGAGGTGACAGAACAGCAAACTATGACTATTTCTCTGTGTAAGCATTGGTAAAAAGGCAGTTTTTATTTACTGCGCCTTAGATTTCTATCCTTCAGGGAAAGTTTAAAAGTAGTAAGGCATGGTTTATGTGATGGAAAAGACATTGACCTCTTGTGTGGAGAAAGCAAGAGGATGACACCATGGTGATGATGTGAGCTGAGTGGGTATGGAAAATAAGCAAAAGAGTACAAAATACATCTCAATACCAACATAAAACAGTCAAATCAGATCAGACAGTGATAGTTTCATGCTTCTTTATATTTACGTTTTTCTTTAATATGTCAAAGGTTCATTTGTTCGGTTTAAGGAGGCATTCAAAAGTAAACGTAAATATATTAGACAGGGTGTGAAGTAGCAGATGGTAAAAATTATTAGTGACTTTAAAACATGCTTGTTGAGTGTCATTTTGCATAATCCTATGCTTAATATAATGTTTGTGAGTACAAATTAAAAGTCTCATTCATTAAGCTAAAGAAAAAACAAAAGCACAATTTACCTAGGTCACCTTTTCAGTCAGCAGAGGAAATGTTTAAAAAATACAAAAAAGCAAAGAAGAAAAGATTGTGTGATAATACTATTTCAAAAATATTTTATTAACTTTCTCTCCATGATCATACACTCTAAAATAAAGCAGCGCTTCTCAAACCGGTACTCGGGGCCCTATAGATGGTTCTAATTTTTTTTCAAGCCCTGTGTGTTGCAAGTTGGGCAGGAAGAAAATGTGGACCTTTTGTGGAGTACTATTACTAAAGCTGGCTACTAACAGATGAATTGAATCTGGGGTATCTGAGTAGGAAAATCACTAAACTGCGCAGGAATCCGGCCCTTCAGGACCAGGCTTCCGCAACACTGCCATAGAGGAACCACTTTTGGTCCTTTGAGGAACCTTTCAGTGGGAAATTACTCAACTGAAAGGATTCTTTAATGGCATTGCCCCAATGAATCTTTTCAATCAGATGTATTGCCTGCTCTCCTCTTTTCACAAGTATACACATGTTTTAATTGGCCTGCAGTAGAGCCACACTGCTGAACGGCTGTATCTCCTTGTTGCCCTCACCTGAGCAGTTCTTCTTGTAGTTCATGTTCTCCTGAGCGTGTCCTGGGATGCGGCACTGGAAGCGATGTTGCCAGAACTCAGCGAACCATGGGTTCCTTGTGTTTGTGTTGAGGCGCAGCTTCAGGAAATAGTCATCAAAGGACGTGACCTCTTCACTCTGAAGCTTCATAGTGATGCCTCCTACAGCTTCCTGTTCATAGCCCTCCACCACCTCGTCTCTGTCCGCCCAGCCGTCACTAAAGGAAACAGGTCGAACAGAGTCTAATTAGTCTTCCAATTACTGTCAGCTTCCTTTTCAGACACTCACCTGCAATGTTCGAGCAACGTGCGCAAAAACACTGACACCCTTGAGTGAACTGACCTAGTTTAGAACAAGCTTATGAACAAACTCAGCATGAACTCCTATCCCTTCTTTTGAAGCTACTGAACTTTACCTGGCAATACTCATTCTCAGATCTTTTAGGATGTAAGGTCGGGATTAGAAACTTTGAAAATGTTTTCAATACAATCTCCTTAAGTATTCTTAAAAGGTGGAAAGGAAAATGAATGTTATATTTTATAATATTATATTTCAGATTGGTTCAGATTGTTTCTGTCTGATGCCTCGAACAACAAAGCAAGTGAATAACAAAGAGAGCGAAGTAGAAAAAAGGTTGTCAGAGACTAGTATAATTGTTATTATATTTTGATAATGAATGTTGTCAAGACTTTGATACTAACACCAGAAGCTCCCATGAAGATGTCCTGAAACATTTAAGGAAAGTATGAAGCCAACTGGGTGCTATTAGCGAAAAATCTTCAAAAATCCTTTCTTCTCAGGGTTCAACATGACTTAACTCCGCGGGTGCATTTTGTTTAATATTTACTAAATGATACTTTAATCAGTGTTTCCCACGTACTTAATGTGAATTCTTCTCTCCTTGTTTTGTAAAGAAATACTTTAACAGGTGAAACTGGGTGAGTAGATCAGTTATGATAAGCAATCGAATGTGATTTTAAGTTAGAAGTTCAAGAATCAGTTCAGCATATGTGAATGTTTTGGTTTTGTTTGGAAGGAATATTTCAGTTGCTACTCCATGCCACCAGAGCCATCTGTCTCCCAGCATCCTCTCTGTAACGCATGCCAAGAATGGCCTATTCTTAGGTGTCTGTTCATAGCATGCAGGCAACAATTCACCTCTTGTAGGTGGTGCACCTTGTGTTCCCACTAATTGCAAGTACTACAAATTTTACCACGTAGGGAGATTTCAGGAAAAAACATCTAAGAACAAGAACAGAACTTTAACAAGCGCACATTAACGACACCTCCACTAGGACACACTAAACTGATCATTAACTGATGAGTTGGGCTTTTTGAGCAGAAAAATCAGTGGCAATTGTAGGACTGTATAAAAGAAGTGGCCATTAGGTGCCAAGGTGTGTTTAAAATGTCTAAAAATACATGATGTTTTAAAAAAACCCAGAAAACAAGAAGAAAACCCATTACACTGGATGTGTAAACCACCAGCAACTTTTTGTTTCATTATAGAGTTAGGAAAGTTTAAAGCCCTGGAGAACATTATAAACAAGCAAATAAGTCAGTAATGCAATAGAAAGTTTGGGCATGCAGTGTGGCCAATCAGATTTCAGAGGTGGACAGTAACACCCAAGACAGTACCGCCATCTGGCTTTGCCTTCTGAAGGCAAGTAGTCCTCAGATTTTACCCCCCTTTCAAAAGGCCAGCTGCTCTTTATATTTTCTGATTCATTTTCATGATGAATGAGCCAATAAACATGGCACACATGTAAAGTTCTGTAAAGTTACCATTTTGTTCTGATCACAATGTGAAAAACAAGATAAATGCATGATAATTTACAAGCAATTTATATTATACAAATCATTGCTATTACATTACACATAAATTACTGTGGCACAGCTTCTTTGGTAGCTAGTCTAATTAGCTCAGTGTCATTGTTGCTGTTTTCCACAAGTTACTGCAAAGCTTTGAGTTAGTCTCTTTCGAAACACTCTCCTTGACCCAGAATAGAACAGCCTTGGCCAATTTATGTTCTCTTTTTCAGTCCACAGAGACTCCACTGGCGGCAAGAAAGAAGAGAAAGAATACTTCGTCTCAATGAGATAGCCGACACATCAGTACGATGAGTCTGTCAAAGAACAACATTCAACTCACTCCTGTAGCTTGGGAATGTGATACCACCTGCATCACTGCACTTGAATTACTGTTATTTCTTAATTATTCAATGAATCTCTCTTGTTGCCTGTAATTTAAGGAAGTGTGAAGGCTTAAACTGATGTCTCCCGAAAAGCATGAAACATAAATATATTTCTGTATGCATGTGATGGATGTATTACTCTGTATCCCTGAATTGTGACACTATGAAAAGCACAGAGGCTTAGGGTAGCTTCAGATTCCATTTCCCTGTCCAGCAGACAAGTTATTGCCTTCCACAAACATCCTTCACTATGATCTGACACAGTAGGACAGCGCCGTGTGGATGTATTATGCATGAGAAAATGTTTTAAAAATGCTGTTGAAATGTTCTGTCTGACCACACACGCACACACACACACACACACACACACACACACACACACACACATATATATATATATATATATATATATAT
>JBBPCX010000001.1:32917304-32975917 GCA_037974365.1 Hydrocynus forskahlii
CACACACACACACACACACACACACACACACACACACACACACACACATATATATATATATATATATATATATATACCATGCTGCACTGGTAGATAACTGTATATTTGATATATGTATTTATAATAATTGTATATTATCTGAAGTGTGCATTGTCAGATAATTGTGCTTATTTGAGGAAATAATGCTTAAGTTTGCTGATGTATATTTCAGTGCATTAAGATGATTTCATTTCATAAGATCATTCTAATGGCATAAAATGTATAGAGAATAATCCATCAGCAATAAACACTTAGATTGTATATATTTCATACATTTTCATTTAAATGATTTCATTTTTTGTCATTTGTAATTCATATGTATTCTATTAGTTGCGTGAAACGGCAGTCACCTTCCGATAAGGAGGAACTCTCCAGCCACGCCCAGTCGTCTCATAGCCATAAGTAGGCCACGCACAGTCATGCCCTCACAGAAACAAACCACCACACGGGCTTTAGGCAGCCGCTCCCTCAGCTTCCTCAGCAGCCTGTCAAAGTGCTTCTCTCCAGCGTTGCTGTAGATCTTGTCAGAGTGGGCAATGCACAGACCCTCCTGAGACGCCAGCTCCTTAAAGGCTTCCATGCCACTCTCACCGTAGTTTCCTATGAGAAATTAACCAACACAGCAGAGTCTGCATCCATCAACATTATCATTCTTGATCAACCCTTAAATTAATATGTTCAATATTCAAATGTAATAACTGGTTCCGTGCTGACAGGTTCCATTTTCCAATTGCTTTACAGTCATAATAAATGACCTCCTCTTCTGCTAACAAACACAAACTGAATCTGCTGTTATTACACAGTTTCTCTGTTTCAGCGAGCTATGACAAATACGGAATATCAATGTTTTTGCCATTGCTGGTTATAACTGGGGCTTCTGTGGCCTTAACTCCTACTAGCTGACCTAAAGCACTGTGACAGGAGAAAGTAGTGGCCATCACTTCTCAGCTTGCTCTGCTTTAACAAATGAATGGTTGTCTTCTTTCTACCTGAATCAGAGCCATGGTATATTTACAAGGAACCTTGATCATTTACAGTTAACCTTGAGTGAACAAAAGTGAAAAAAGTAGCCTCTAACAAAAAGACACCAGTTTCCTGATCAGCTCAGTTACTTCTTATGGAATGTAATTCATCCGATTGTAGATCCATTTAGTACCTTTTACAATTAACATGATTATTTAACTGACAAGGTGAAGATATTTTGCATGGCACCAAGATTGTGAAGTCCAGACACAGCTGATATTTTTAACTGTTCTCCTAAACACAGCCCTTTACAAAGGGACCCCTCTGTGGGCAGTCCTGACAGTTTGATGCATTACCTGCCAATATGAGTGCATCACTATCTAGGACGCTTTTGAAATAACTAGCATAAAGTGGCTCAAAACAGCTTTTTCACCTCCCTGAGGACATAATCCTAGAGAATCAGAATAAAAGTGACACTTATTCAGTATTGCTTTAGGGTCCACATGACCACCATCAGGTCTCCAGATATAAGCCGTCTTCCGAAACATTTATGATGTACAGACAGTTGAAAATAGATGGAGAAAAATGACTTGGTAGGCAAATGGACGTCAGTTTATAATTAAGGCGCTACAAGAATACACTGAAAAAATGTATGCATTAAATTCACTTGACTGAAATATTTACACAGTTTCCTCATATACTGTATTCCCATGTTTATTATGTATTACATCAAAACAATTATAGCCAAATGTAAGTAAACTGAAAGATTAAATTTCATTTAGACAGAGGTGGCATGCACAATACAATTTAACAAAAATCAGTGCACCACTTTTTTTACAGTGTATCTTATTCAATATTACAATAGTATCACCTTGCGAGTGTTTTTTTCTAAAATTATATTGATTATATATGGTATTAACCCTATACAGTGTTAATTGTAATTGTAGGTTGAAGGAGGTTAGAGGCTTCGCCGATGAAATATATTATCATTTAACTGAGATTCTGTCATTCACCATTTTTTAAAATATTTATTTATTTGGTTATTTGTTTGTCATCAGGGACATTGTTAGTTATATGTTATAACCATTATACAATCTTATAATATTATATAATATTATAAACCACAGCCTTGATATGTAGATTTTTCATCATTGAAATGATAGGCAGAGAGACAGCAGACTCCCATCTGTAAAGTTGGAATCTGTCCTGAGTGAGCCTCATTTTTCATTCACCTCATTCTTGTCTGGCATGTCACTAAAAGCTAATTTGATTGATCTCCTTGTTCTGTGTATAACTGGAATAATCAAGCAAGTCTCAAATGTATCACTAGAGTGTAACAATTCACAAAAGCCATTATTAAATTTAAGCCCAACTTAACATGAATGAACATGTGTATTCATTCAAATCTGCAATGAAATAGTAAGGTACTGAACTTTCTTGTTTATACGCTGAATTATATTTATCATATGAAAACAATGGTGTTTTTCAGTTCACTTATTTTGGCCAACATTTGTGCCAGTGTAATAGATTTGGAAATTATGTGCACATTTAATTCAATGCAATAGTTTGCTTAGGGTGGTCCGATGTAGCATGCAGTGGCAAACTCACCCTCAGTGTGAACAGCTGATACGTAAGTCCAGTTGTACCGTTTAACAATGTCCAAAAGGGCCCTGGCTTGTAGAGTATCAGAGGGCACAACCCTGAGGAAGTACTTATACAGGGTTTTATCACTCAGGTCAATGCTGGTGGCAGAGTAGGCGATTTGGGGGATGTTGAAGAGCTGCAACAGATTCTGGACCTGGATTGCCACTGAACTGGAGCCAGGTCCAATTACACCCGCTATGGGTTTTTTAGAGATAGGGGGTTGACTGGATGGAGTTCCATCAATGCACCACTTTGTTCCCTCACTGTCATCACGGATCGAAATAAGAGAGTCCCTTATAAACTCAATGCTTTGCTCCAAAGCCACTGAAGAGTGCCAGCAAGAGTCCCTGATCTCACAGCCCAGACTGATGTTGGGTAGAAGGTTGGGATCAGCGTTGATTCTGTCCAGTGTGTGGAACATCGCCTCCACCCTTTGAATGCCATACTGCTCTCTGATCTCTCCACACGTTCTCTCTGCCACGTTCTCAGCAGACGGCTGATGATGGACAGAAAACAAGGCTCCAATAATTATATCACCGTCCATTCGGGCCACTGAGCGGGAAGCAGCTCTGGGCACCAGTGACCTTTCATACATGTTACGGGCTGCTGCACAAAGCAACACCAGTGACAGGAATAAAGCAACGATCAAATTCATCCTCAACACACTCCACATGGTCTGAAATGCTCCACTTGCTGAATCATATCTGTAGGGAAGCCTGTTGGTGAGAAGATGCGATGCAGGCATCCATCATGGCCATGTACAACAAATCAACCCGTCCAAAACATAATGATCATCAAGTATCCTGAGAACACAGACAAACAAATCATCATACAAATGTATAAGAAACCTTCTCAATCTGAGTCCTGCACTGCACACTTTCTGTCACCCCTTCTCTAATACACTTCAGCTGGTGTTTGTTATGACTTGATAGACTGAATTAGACTGGCTTAAACAGGGAAAACGTGCAGTGCACAGAAGACTGGAATTAAGAACTTATTAAGGTATTACAGATAAATCAGCACCATGGATAGCATTCAGGTTGAAATACTATGCAGGTTGAAATAACTTCTGCAACCTAACTGATCATTCTTCTACTGTTTTAATGTATCTGACTTCTTGTAAATTTTTATTTGCATCTGGTGATTAACAAAGTCACCTAACTAACTAACTAACTAACTAAGCAACTTCGTAAGGTATTGTCCTCCTTTACCTAAAATGCAGACTAACACAGGCACTAGATGCATTTAAGTAGCAATGGATACATTTTATCTGAACACAGGTTACAGGTTGCGAAAAAATTAAGCCAGCAGCCCATTAAGCAAAATTTAGATGCAGACAAACAATCCAGTCAGTGGAGGCTCGTATTTCTCTCACGACCTGCACCGGACGGTCGTTGCTCTAAACGATTTGCATAAGCATTATATATGTAAAACTTACCTGGAGGACCAGGTTAGGTCATTTCGTCTCGTCTTCTGAAAGCCTCCAGTCCTAAACTGCAGTTCCCCCTTCGCTGTGGTGCCACCCTCCTGCTCAGCTCATCACTACGTCTGAAAACGGGTCAGACCAGCCGCAGTGTGGGAGTCCCACTGAAACACGCTGCCCCAGTCCAAACGTCCAACTATTCAGAAACAAATATTAACAAACAACTCCGATATACACAATTGATTCCATACTTTTTATGTCTCCGTTTATTCTCCGTTAATCTTCATTTATCTATATTTTCTTCTAGTCCAGTAAGTGCCTTCTTCGTAGAAAAATGTTTGTTTTCTCTCTTTCCAGAACCAGTGCTATACTGGTGAAGTCTGGCTAGTGTGAGGGAGGATGCGAAACTGGGTGTTATTTTTGTTCCTCTCCACAGAACCAGCACATAAACAGTGAAAAGAGCCAGATATATTGATCATAATTTTGTTGTCAGATCTGTAACTGACAGGAAACATAAAAAAAGAATAATATAAGATGACCCATCAAAATAAACCAAGCTCATCTATGAACACCTGGTGCTTAGTTGTGGTAAAAATTGTCCTATAGCGACATCTAGCGGGCAGGGCGAGAACAGCGCTACTCTTTGTTTCACTCCATACACACATCACTTCCTGTCATTTAAACATGGAGGCTTGCTGGGGGGAGTTGGACCATAATAGTGGCCCTGGAGCAGAAAGAAAGTGATTTACAGACACCTGTTCCGTTTCTGCAAGGAGCACAGCTGCTTCGCATTTGAGTAAATATCGTCTGATGCGTATTTCTCATCGTAACACGCTGGAACTTCTTTAACAGAACCTAACAAGGTAACTCAAATGCTACTCTGACATAGACCATCTGCTTAAGTTCATATTTAAGACCCTTTTAGCACACTTAGAGGGTTCATGTGTCAAAGTGAATGTGGATACCTATGTGAAATTTAGTAAATTTAGTACAGCTTTGGAGTGGGGTTAATCATTTATTTGGTGAAGCAGTCTGGTTGCTAATTAAGCGTTATACAAATGTAGTAACAGGTAACAGGTGGTGACACCTGTAAACACCACGGATGTACTGCAGATATGGAGTCCAAACACTGTGTACATTTTTGTGTTGTCTCTCTTGCAGTATACCTGATTCAGCTCTCGTAAGCTTAGACTAGGGAAAACACAAACATATGCAGAGCATGGGGTTCCTGGGAAGAAGACCACGAGCCCTTGTGGTGGCTTGAAGTCATATTTGTCCTGTTCTCTGTAGGCTTCCACCATGAGCAGCAGAAGGAAACGTGCACCACCCGTCCGAATGGACGAGGAGGCCAAGAAGAAGGTGAGCTGGAACATGCATGAGGACCGGAAGAATGAGGGTGAATTTGGGGGTGAGGAGATGTTCTCTGAGCCCTCTGTCAGCTTCCAACCAAACCCTGCTCCAGAAGAAGCTGGTCATGGTGTGGCTTTCTCCATAGAATCTCGGGAGAAAGAGGAGGAACCAAAGTGTTCTTCGCAGGATCTGTCTCCAGACACCACTGATCTTAATGTGGTGCCATCTTCTACTCTGGACATCGGCTGGAAAGCTCTCATTGGAGAATTTAACCTCTATCCAAAAGTTCCCATTGACCATGCAGACGTCACATTTTGCCTTCAGCAAACTGGCAATGTACTGTTGCTAAATTTACCCAGCACAGTCCTGGTAGAGCCCAGAAACTGTCCTGTTGAATGCTCATTTGGTGGATTATCACTGGAGGATTTGGACTGGCTGCAGAAGAGGAAGGTCATTCAGCTGTGCCATATGTGTGCAGATGGAGGAGTAAAGGTATTTGTTTTTAAAGTGGATAATGTACAGTGCAGTACAGTTTCATAATTCACCTTATTGCTTGTTTCAGTTATGTGACACTTTATTTCCCCTTTTTTATAGCAAGTGAAATTTTGTAGACAGTGTGTCATATTGTGTCAGAACCCACAAAAATCCTATTTAAGATAACATGGCTTGAAGCAATTTGAACAAATGCTAATTACAGCATTTGACTATAGATTTCAATGACCTGTTGGTTCTGTAGTCTTCTGTAGTCTAAAGAAAAATTCTTGACTCCAGATGTATCTTGCCTGACAGACCACACTTGAGATAAGAGGAAAATAGTGTAATTAGAATTTTACGTTGCACTTTTACATTCAATTTGTGTATGAACACAGTATATTTCAATCTTTGGGTTATTAAAGACTCCTTTGTTCATTAGGTCTGCTTATACATTACATATAGATGAGGACAGAATTTGGTCTGTATCCAGGAAAATGACCCTTTTACTGTGGCAAACACTCAAAAGGGTTTTGTGTGTAATAATTATGTTTCTGGCTCAGTTAAAGATTTTTCTTCTGGAGTCTGGGTTGGGACATCCGGAATTTCTCAGTGAAGGAAATGGGCGTATAAGAAGATCCAGTCAGCTCCTGCAGAAACTGATGGAATTGTTCTATGACTTCATTATTCCTGGTAACCGTTCCTACCTTTTCACACTAGCATCTGTGGTCCGATATCTTTTAGTGTTGTAAAAGCTTGCATGTGAAAATATGTCATATTTTCTATTTCAGAGATCATGGAGAATGAAGAGGAAGAGTGTGACACTGATCTGGAACGGCAGAATGTGGAGGAACTCTATGATTACGTCAGACACCTCCACCAGAAAGAGGACCAGGGCCAGAAATTTGATGTACAGCATTCAGCCCTCATCCCAGTGCTGCGGCCTTACCAAAGCCAGGCTGTCAACTGGATGCTGAGGAGAGAGAAGTACAAGACTGAAACCTCTGAAGGTAAAATGATCACAGCTGTCAGTCTTCATATAATTTAAATATATTTACATGTCTTGGCAGGATGAGAAAAAGGAAATTTTATGCTTTCTTCTACCAACAGAACAAACACTACATTTCCTTTGGAGGGAAGTGATTACAATGTGTGGAAAAAAGCTGTTTTATAACCCTTACACTGGCTGGTGAGTTAATAGAGGTTCTGTTAAGCTTTTTGGCTTATTAGCATCAGACTGTGATATCTATGCCTCTCCATCAAAAATACAATTTAAATGCATTAAGCGGTCTACAAACCAATGGTTAAGTTGTTTTATAACATTTTCTTCTGATTCTTGTATACTTTTGCAGTCTGATCAGGGAGTTTCCTTTGGCTGGGGTAGATTGGCCTGGAGGAATACTTGCTGATGAGATGGGGCTGGGCAAGACTGTGGAAGTGTTGGCTCTTATTCTGTGTAACATTCGTGAAGGCTTGAAGCAAGGTGCTCTCACTTTACCTGTGGTGAGTGGGCTACAGCCTGTTTGTTATTTTGGTGTTCACATCCATTTGATGGGACCTCACATGGCTTACTTAAATGAAAATTCAACTGAAATCCACTGAAAATGGCTGCATTTTCACAAGTACTGACTCAAATGTTATAGCATTGGTGGGTGTTTGGAACCAAGGGTTGTGACATCTACAATACAAAAACTTTTTTTTACTGTCCAAAATGGCTAGTGAACCTACATATGTCTTCTGAGTTTTATATACAGTGCTGATTATGGTAAGCATTATAAGACACATAATTTCGAGGGTGTTTCCAGGGAGGTGTCTCTTATAATTTTTCTTCCCCAGGGAAAATCAGTCAACTATTACATTCCTCCACCACCATTAGAACGTCAAAGGACCAAGCGCTGTGAGGAAAAGCCCAGAGAGAAAATCAACTTCCCTGGTGAGGCACCACAGTGCAGTTTCTTCTGCAGGACTGCATTTATTACAAATATTTAATAACCTATAAGTTTAACAAAGCAACATGTGTATTAAATGTATGTATAAAGGATGTGTATAAAGGATTTTCAAACACCTTTAACACTATAAACGCTAAGGTTATTATACAGTTGATTAGCTTTATTATTCAACAACTAGTATGAATTAACTAATTTGGGATTATATTTGTGACTAATTTGTAAGGTGTGTAGTTATAACTGCAAGCAATGGAAATCTGAACCTGCTAGTTGGTCCTTAGAGTTTAAAGGGTTTATTCTATGACTGCCTGCATGATCTTGTTCTTTATAGCTGTCAGAGTGATGCTTCTGACTGCCATTAAGGAAATGAAGGTTGGGAAAG
Source organism: Hydrocynus forskahlii (assembly GCA_037974365.1). Taxonomy (NCBI): domain Eukaryota; kingdom Metazoa; phylum Chordata; class Actinopteri; order Characiformes; family Alestidae; genus Hydrocynus; species Hydrocynus forskahlii. The sequence continues at coordinate 32,925,523 of JBBPCX010000001.1, forward strand.
GAGCTTCGGTCAATGCCATTTTCACTTACCTCCGGAGTATGTACAAGTATGATCCTCTGAAGAACCGCAACCACATTAAGAAGACACTGACAAAGCTCATAGCTGAAGGATTAGTGGAACAGATCAAAGGCAGAGGATTAGCTGGATCATTCAAGCTGGGAAAAAACTACAAAGAAAAAAAGAAGAAACCTGTTACCCCTGTATGTATTCTCATGTTTTTTTAGCTTTGCTATTACTGAGTACATGTGGTAGAAAAAATAATGAAAACACTAAAAAACACTGTTTATTAGTGTATCGGAAATGGGTATTTGGACTTTTGCCTTCATATAACTACATATAACAGTCATTATTGGAATGTTGTTCAACATATTTGACTTTCAGACAGTGCTTCACTTTCCAGGAGCATATTTTATTGTTTTGAAATTGTCTGAAATTTATGAAATAGTCTGAATTATTTTTTGGTTCATATGATTTTTCTCATTTAACCATATTATGGGCAGTGTCTGCAAGTGCATTTTTTTTAAATGTTGCTTGCCTGTAAAAAAAAAAATACAATCATATACATATGTCTGGGTACATCCAGACAAATTATGTGTTTTTTTTTCTGAGTAAAAACAAATACCCATTCCCAATTGTCAGTGCACAGGCTCCCTTTTTTTCTTTAACATATTGGTAAAAGAATAAAACATTAAACGTGACATAACTTTTGTACAGGCCACATTTTATATTTTATATTAATATGTTAAATTCAGCTAATGAACGTACATAAAGTATTGCTTTTCTCAGATTTTTTTAGTTACTTCAGCCTCTTTATGGGATGTTTCTTTTTTGCATCATAATGATGAAGCAGAATAAAGACATTACGGTTCTTATGGTAAATGTTGGTTCTGTCATCTCTGTATTTTTTTATTTTATTCACTTTTAGCAAAAGTCATCTGGAGAGACAACTTGCAGGAGGACATCTCGGAGGTCTTCTGGTCAAGAGAAAGCAGCGTCAGTGAACTCATACAGCACAGCTTCTGACTCTGAGGACACGCTGAGCAGCATGGATCCTCCTCCACTCGCAGAAGGAACAAAGCATATATCTCTAGCAGGTCCAGTATTGCTGAGTGACAAACCCAACACTGACACTAACTCTGAGACTCATGGTGCTTCAACTGATGACAAGGAAGAGACAGCAGAGTTCCCTGTGGCCAATGCTAAGTCAGAATCACTAGCAGGAGATGTTACTCTCCAGCTGAAGAAGACTGAATCAGACTTTGTCCGCAGTTCTCAGTCAGACCCCCCACCCCCAACCAGAGCATCTGTGGTCCCCTTTAACACACCAGATTACCGCTTTGAGTGTATTTGTGGAGAGTTGGGCCTTGTGGACTATAAAGCTCGTGTACAGTGTATGAACTGTCTGCTATGGCAACATGCTGAGTGTGTCAACTATAAGGAAGAGAATCTGGAGACTACGCCATTTTACTGTCCACACTGTCTGGTGGCCATGACGCCTGTGCCCACTGGTGCTACCCTCATCATTTCCCCCAGCTCCATTTGTCATCAGTGGGTAGAGGAGATCAACCGCCACATCCGTTCTGCTTCTCTGCGAGTACTGGTAAGCACCATGGCACTAAGCCAGTCCAGCTTTTAAAAAGTGTTTGACGGGTGATCATTTCTGGTCCTGGCAGTCCAGATCTGGTCCAGCATTGTTTGGCAATGTACCCTTTTCTAACTGGACTACTAAACCTGGTTGTTAAGTAGTGAGATTAATCAACTGTGTTTGAGAAGGAAAATCACCAAATGCTGACTTAAAAATGTCCATGACTATGTCTAGACATCACTCCTGTAACACTATGTAATAACTGTGAATGTGAATATATATTCCATAAGTCATAGTTACACTAAACAATTTTTAGTCTGTACTGGTTTGCTGAAGTCTGCAGATTTTTGGCAAGATGATGTCAATGACTAGGAGAGGAAATGTGTATGAGAGGCACAGACTTAACTTTTTCAGCCTGATTCCTTATGTAATCTAGTACGTATACTGGTCAGCAACTCAGTCTGAATGGATTCCCCCCAACAACCATACCAATTTGTGAGAGTTTGTTTGGGTCAATTTATAAGATGTGTAGCAATACCCAAGATTTGTAGTGATACCCAAAAAAGTGTGACATACATTTAAAGTGTAGTTACACATTTCATTTACTCTCATTGTTTAGGAATGTTTGGATCCAGTCTTTGAAAATGACATATTTTTATGGTGGGACATTTATATACATTGGAATTGGACTATAATTTGTCAATACTCATAAATGAATATCTTTTAGGATGTATGCCATATAGCCACAGTACTTTGCCTCTCAGTGTCCAGGCTGGAAAAGGAGCTTTGCTCAAATCTAATTTCACATACTGCTCTGAACTACTACAGTCAAATTAAGAATGTGCCTGTGTCTCTCAGGTGTACCAGGGTGTTAAGAGGCATGGTTTTATCCAACCCCATGTCCTCGCTGAACAGGATGTGGTCATCACCACTTATGATGTCCTGCGAACTGAACTGAACTATGTGGACCTCCCTCATAGCAACAGCAAAGATGGCCGACGCTTCCGCAACCAGAAGCGTTACATGGCTGTGCCCAGCCCGCTGGTGGCTGTGGAGTGGTGGCGTGTGTGTCTTGATGAGGCCCAGATGGTGGAGTGTACCACAGCCAAGGTGACCTGGGTCTTAACATATTTCTTATAAAACAGTGCAGTGGGAACACATTTAATTTCAGAACAGTATATGTATTCATGCTCTCTCTTCTCTTCAGGCTGCAGAGATGGCTCTAAGACTCACATCCATTAATCGTTGGTGTGTAAGTGGAACTCCTGTACAGAGAGGTTTAGAAGGTGAGATGGACCTCAAATACACTCGACCACCACAAAGTTGCGGTTCAGAGTTTGTGTTTGTGGTCGTTCACCGTTTTTTGTTCTAGAACCTAACTAATAATTGTTTGCGGAAACCCCCACAAATTAGTGGAAACCGCAAATATATATATATTTTTTTATTTTATTTTTTTTTTGCTTTTTTCATGGCAATATATAATTTTTCATGCATTTTCGTGCTAAAATGTTAAGAAAAATATAATTTACTAATTATGTTACAAATTACTAATTTTGTAACATACATATTAACACAGCTAAATTTTCATATAGAATATAACTATATACATTTTTTAGTACTGTCGAGAGAACACAAAGCAACTGAAATACGAAAACGTGTCTTGGGATGGTGAAATACCTCAGTACTTTCAATATTTGAAAGTAGCCAATCCCGGAGCGTTATTCATTTCCCCTTGCTCCTCACTGGCTGTGTCCAGCATTCCCGCATCATAACAGTTTCCCATGTCTAGCTATCTTGAGTTTAACTTCACATTTTTTTAATGGTAATGTATTAAGCTGAGTTTAATATGAAATTAAAGTGTTTTGGGAGCATATCTGTGGGCATATTTAAGGTTTAGACTATAAAAATATACATCACAAATTCGCGGTTTTCACAGTTCACGGGTGCTCTTAGAACATAACCCCCGTGAATTTTGGGGGTCGATTGGACCCCATTTTGCTGACACACAGAATTAATGTTGGGGTTTCATTTTGGCATGATGACTGCTGTGCTCTGCAGATTTGTATGGCCTTGTTCTGTTTCTTGGAGTTGACCCATACTGGGTGAAGTACTGGTGGGACCAGCTGCTATATAGACCATATCGACGTGGAAACACAGGGCCACTATACAGTGTCATTGGGCAGCTGTTATGGCGATCTGCCAAGAAAGATGTCATTGACCAGGTTGGTCTCCTATACATGCATAAATTCAACATTTTTGCGTACAGGAGCTCTAAATATTCCTTGAGATTAGTCAGTTTTGTATAATTGATGCATGTAATCTTTTATGCATTTTGAATTAATTCCTCCAGATATACAGCCTAATGAGTCGTCTAGACAGGGATTAAGCCTAGTCCTAGACATTATTTACCTTTCAGTGGAGAATCTCCAGCATTCATAATGCTGTGTAGTCCAGGTCTGATCTTTATTCCTGTCCAGGAAACCAAACAGTTCTGTAAAAGAACACTTGTAAACTTCATGTTGGTTTTAGATTCAGATTCCCCCTCAGACAGAGGAGATCCATTGGCTCCATTTTTCTCCAGTGGAGGGCCACTTCTACCACCGCCAGCATGAGGTCTGCTCACAGGATGCCCTGGTCAAACTGAGGAAGATCTCTGACTGGTCACTGAAGTTGGGCAGCCTGGACCGACGTACAGTCAATACAATCCTGTACCCACTCCTGCGCCTGCGTCAGGCCTGCTGCCATCCTCAGGCTGTCAGAGGAGAGTTCCTGCCCTTCCAGAAGAGGTTAGGAATATTGCGGTTGCGAGAGGAGGTCTCTGTATTTCATACAACTGAAAACAGAGAGACATTTGGACACACTAAATTATTATGAACACTTGTATCTAGAGTTATATTTTTCCTATACATTTTGTTACATACTTATTTATGTGATTACATCTGTTTTCTGTCTTTAAATTACTTTGATGGCTTGTAAATAATACCCCATTTCACTTACTGCATTACTCAGTACAATGACAATGGAGGAGCTGCTGAAGTCTCTACAGAAAAAGTGTCGTGTTGAGTGTGAGGAGGCTCACAGGCAATTGGTGTGTGCTCTAAATGGTCTGGCAGGAATCCACATCATTAGAGGTATAACATTAATTGATGCATACTACTCTTGTGCAAAGTGTAGTAGTGGCATATTCAAAATGTTTAAATGTGTGATGTAGGTGAGTTTGTCGAGGCAGCAGAGATGTACAGAGAAGTTCTTCGATCATCAGAGGAGCACAAAGATCGCCTAAAGACAGACTCTCTGCAGGTACAACACTGTTCACTACCTATTCTCAACAGTTGCTGAGAAAAAAAGTAGATGTCTTTTTCCAATGTATCACACATTGTAACTGTGAAACTTCTTCAATACAGAGACTTCATGCTACACACAATTTGATGGAGCTGCTAAACGCGAAGCATCCTGGTATCCCGCCTACTCTTCGAGATGACCGCCTGAAAGAGGAGGTAATTTATGCTGTCAAAGTAGTTTGTAATTAAAGGAATCATTTTTAAAAGATTAGAACATGCTGGTAATCTGAGCAAGAACAAAGGACTTTTTCAGTTCTACAGAGTAGTAAAGAGACATAAGCAACTCTTGCAGATGTCACTGAAGAAGCTATGGAAGGGAAATAAACCATGGCAAAATATTTTATAATGAAATGATCAGAATGTGTTCATCCATTGGTACTGTATTTTCTAACTAGGCAGAGCAGCTGAGACAACACTACATGACCAAGGTCAGCTCTGAAGTGTCTGAGGCTCAGCAAAACCTACTGCCTGTCCTTCAGAACATCAGAGAGCTCAAACGCAAGGTAAATTCCTCACAACCCCACTCTGTTCTGCTTCTAGATGCATGAATAAACACAGAAGTTGCTAGAGATGGAGGTATTGCGATACTTTTCCACAACAATTAATGTATAGGACTCCAAAATTGATTTTTTTTTTTTTTATTCATGTGGTTGAATTTGAGGTGGAAAAATGTTTTAATCTTATTAGAAGTAGGCTACATTTAATTATTACTGCCCAGAAAAGCCAATTTACCCCAGAAGATGTTTACCAGCTCTTGTTTTTACATAAAAACTAAACATTCTAAACATTAAACTACATCCAGACATTAGCTCAGTGTAGTTTTTGCAACTAAAGCAGAATATTTTAAGTTAAACATAATACTGCTGCATTTTAAGCTGTTTTGCATTGTCTTTTTTTGAGGGGGGATTGTTATTTGCTGTTACTATGTTCAGTTCAGCTGTGCAACTATTACATAAATTTTTTTCACATTATAAAAATATATATCAAATAGGTACAGTGATAATATCGTATCGAACGGTCACTGGTGATTACCTTCCTTACAAGTTGCTCTGTTTGCTGTTTCAGGTTAACCTTCGCTCCCCCTGGTGGTTAGACGTCATCCAGCAGGCCATTCAGTACTCCATGGACGATGACTTGGTCAGCCGCATCCAGAATGAACTCACTTGCAGCTACAAACAACAAGCCAACAAGCTGTCAATGGCAGACAAGTAAAGTTCTTGGGATTCTATCTAATATAATCTCAGTCTGGTTGAGGATTGAAATGTGTTTATTATTTTTTTATTTTGAAACGGTCGTCCTGTTTCTTCCAAGGTTTCGGGATGCCCGGGGGCTCCAGTTTTTACTCAGTACTCAGATGGATGAGCTGATGAAATCACAGAAGACGGTTCAGGATGCCGTGAAAAAACTGGAAGCTCAACCTTCTCAGGAAGTCATTGAAGAGGCAACGGCTTGTCATCTGAGGCCTGTTCGCCTTCCACTCAACAAGTAAGAACCTGTCACAGTTTTACTTTTTTACTTATTATTTTTGGACTGCAAGCTTCTCTTAAATCTTAAATATAATGAAGTCTAATAAATTAGCTGGATTTGTTTCTGTTTCATTCCGTAGCTGTGTGTTTTGCAAAGCTGATGAACTCTTTACAGAATACGAGTCAAAACTATTCTCTCATACGTAAGTAAAATGAAAACACATTATTTTAACTTTGTGAAATAACAGAGAGAAACTTAGAAATAATTTTGTCTCCATCACTGGCAGAGTTAAAGGTCAAACAGCCATATTTGAGGAGATGATTGAGGATGAAGACGGACTGGTGGATGACAGACTGCCCACTACAAGCCGTGGTCTGTGGGCAGCCAGTGAAACAGAGCGTACCCTAAAAGCCATCTTGTCTTTTGCCAAGATCCGCCGCATGGACCCTGAACTCATAGAAGAGAGCAATGCTTTTATGGAGCTGTTTGAGTATTGGAAAAAGGAGTACAAGGTGTGTTATCATTCCTCAGATAATTATAATTATCATTTGAAAACCCTGAATGTACAGAGGTGTGTGTTTCTATGTGGCTCATTCAGTGCAAGGTTTGTAATCAAACTGCATATATAAATCTGACAGTGACCTCTTTGTTCTTTTAATCTTGTGGAGAGATGCATTTGGACTATGCCACATTTAAGTAGAGTAGATCTAATTTGGTTCCATTGATGAACCTTGAATTATTTTAAAATAGGATATTTTTCAGCACCTTTTGCACATATTGATCATAAATTTAATGTGTCTCTCTTAGGTTTTGCATGAGTACTGGATGACGCTGAGAGATCGTGTATCAGCAATAGATGAGCTGGGTATGGCGACAGAAAGGCTGCGTGTGCGTCTTCCTGATGAGCCCAAACCAAAAGTTCTGCACATCATAGAACCACATGAGGTGAGCAGAACAGAACCCAGATGGCTGTACTCTTTTTGCACTGTATCGCTGAAAAAATAAATAAATGTATCTGTGTGTGGCCATTTTTTGGGTTCAGGTGGAGCAGAACAGAGTGAAACTGTTGAATGACAGAGCTGTGGCAAAATCCCAACTACAGAAGAAACTTGGACAATTGCTGTATCTCAACAATCTGGAGAAGGTAAACATACGTTGTATTTGCTATGTTTCCAGAGTCAGTGATTCATCAGAACTCAGAAATTCTGTTAACTGTATTGAATTTTTATTTAAAGACTACTAAAATGTTAAGAGAAACACCATTAACCAAAGAGTAATTACGCCCTAAGGTCACCCCAAAACTGAAATATATTGTTTTATATTAATAAATGACATCAGTCTCGGCACAATGTAAATCACTTTACTAATATCCCTGCCCCCTGATGCCGACTCCCACCTGCCACTGTGCTGAAAAAGTCTGAGAATAAATTAGATGTAACATAAATTGTTTTCCCTCTCTTTCCAATGGAATACTAAGTTATACTTTAGTTAACCTGTCTAGGGAGTTTCTGGGTCTTATTGGCATCAAGCTATCAATATTAGGGCTTCATATCTGGGTTTAACAAGAAATACAAGATGAGTCTTTATACCTATATGCTCAGATAATTGAGCCAATTCCTTTCATCCCTCTCTGTTTTCATACTTTCAAGTTTTACGGTAAGAAATTCTTCCTGTTTGTATGTGTTGAGACAGGGGCAAGCATTTCTAAAAGGCATGTTTCACCAACATTATTGTTGTCGAGGTATAAGACTACATTTGCATCACACAGTGAAGGAGGCACAGCCTAAATTCCCCCAGTTTCCAACTTAAACACAGGGTGGAGTTATGTGAAACCAGAAGTGTGTCATTACTCTTTAAACATAGTAGTTGCAGAAAGGACAATGGTAATGTGACACGCGAGTTCACAGCACTGCAGCTAACTAGTAAAATTATTTTCTATTTCACTGTAAGAAAAGCTCTATGGAAAGAAAGTGTGCCAGTAGTAACTTGAGTTTTTCAAGTTACTACTTGTACAAAAACATAAACTTCTTACCTGTAAACCATTATATTTGTTAAGATGTATTTTAATTTTTCAAATGAGTTTTCAAATGTTATAATTAATAAAAAAGCTGATACACTTTAAATGCTTTTAGAAACGAAAGTGATACTGATCATTACAAACAATTGTTTCAGTCTCAGGACAAATCAACAGGAGGTCTGAACCCAGAGCCGTGTCCAATTTGTGCGCGTTCCTTGGGTCAAGAGGTGAGATGACGTCCTACATTACATTTGAATGTTTAGATACTGGGAAAGTAGCTCTTTTTTATGTATTACAGTTAATGGTATTAATATGTTTGTAAATGTTTCTCATTTTTATGTTTCTTATGTGTTTTGAAAGTGGGCCGTGCTTACTTGTGGACACTGTTTCTGCAATGAGTGTATTTCGATCATCGTGGAGCAGTACAGTGTTGGCAATCGAAAGAGAGCAATAAAGTGTGCCATCTGCAGACAAACCACGTCCCACACTGAAATTTCCTACGTCTTCACTGCGCAGACTGCAGACCAAGGCCAAGAAATTCCTGTCAAAGTGAGTTTAATTCAGAATCTAGTGTTAGAATATATCTGACAGAAATCATTCCATTTTTGAAATATCAGATTGAGATGAAGGTTTCAGGTATTTGGTTCTACCTCTGGAATCTTACCCACACTGTAGGGAAGTCACTCCACAAAAGTAGAAGCTGTGGTCCGAGCCCTCAAGAAAATTCAGATGACTGACCCTGGAGCTAAATCCCTCGTTTTCTCAACGGTAACTCCTGCTTGAGATGTTTCTAAGGCAACTTTATAAGCTTACATGAAGTTAAAAGAATTCTTCTTTTTTCTCTCAGTGGCAGGGGGTTCTGGACATCATTGCAAAAGCACTCTTTGACAACAACATGGAGTTTGCACAGATCAATGGAATTCATAAGTTCCAGGTTTGTACAGTTACCCTAGACCCATATGCCCTTGGTGCTGTTCATAATGAAAACACAGTATGAGTTTTATATTGCTCATTTTTCTGAATATGACATTTTGTCTGGATATGAATATGTCTACATGTGTTTTACGCACCTCTGGGGATATTGCTGAACGGCTTAGCATTCAGATTTTGCAATTGGTAGAGAAATACATGTACAGTCAAGATTGAGTTGCATACCACTGGTCTTAGTACATGTTTTGTTGATTTTTTAGAACATATTAAATGAGCTTTGAACATATTTTTGTTGACTTTTTTCCAATAATGGTGATGTTAAATCCAGCATTAAAATGTGCTCCATCTTACCAGGGGTAATTTTGCTCTCAGCTGCGTATTATTTAATGAATTCCTAAAAAGTAAAGTTTACATTATTAACAGCTATTAAACACAATCAAATATGTAAACATAATATATATGCATGTACATTGCTTCATTAAATAAAATGTGAAATATGAAAAAGTGAGAAAAAACAAATATTTGAATAATAATAGCAAAATCCTATTTGTAAAGCAAGCACATGCTGAATTTGTGTAGTTGTGTTTAAAGTACTTGATGGCAGGCAGTGCTGGACTGGGCCAGCCAGGTAATTCTGGGCCGGTGCGGAATTGCATCAGAACCCCCCCCCACATACACACACCCCCTGGAACGACAGCGCGAGGGGCCACAGTACGGAATACCGTCAGCAGGACTGGGAATACCCAGTCCAGGGCAGTTTCAGAAGCAAATTTCTAGAAAACAGATGTTGTCATGGTGATGCTGGCCAATCTTTGAATACTGGTGTAATACTTCATTGACATTACTAAAGAATGGTCCCAACTATTTGGATGAGGCTAACTTAGTTAAACTTTGGTCTACCACACTCTCTGAATCACTAAACATCAAAATGAGGCTAATAAGAGCGTGTTTTATAGCAGAAGCCACACAGCACGGTAGTATAGTGAGAAATTTTGTGAGAGTACTTTATGCATTTTTGAACCAAATCACATTAAGTAATTCAAGACCATTTTTAATAAGTTTTTATTTAGACCTACCATGGGGACAGACTAAACACTCATACCAAATATCATACCAAATAACAGCTACCCGATAACACAGTTATGATGTTGCCACTTAATACATTTATGATTTCCTTTTTAGGAAAACTTGAGTTCATTCAAATATGAAGAGAAGATCAACATCTTGCTGCTGCCTTTGCACACAGGCTCAAATGGCCTGAACATCATTGAGGCTACACATGTGCTGCTTGTGGAGCCCATCCTTAACCCAGCCCACGAGCTGCAGGCCATCGGCAGAGTGCACCGCATCGGTCAGACAAAGTGAGCCACTAGCCAGGAACTCGTATGGCATTTCGTGTTGCATCATCTTGTTGACTATTATATCCTCTTGTTGATCAGGGACAGTAACTGATTTTAGTAAGAAATGCCTGTTCCAGCAGCCATAAGCATGCAGGAAATACGACACAAGAGATTAAACCAACCAAGTTATGTAAGACTGCACTGTACATCCAAAGAATGTACCATGCCATACATATCTATCCTACTCGTTATTTCAGACAAGCATTCTGAAATGCAACAAAAACACTTTTGCTGAGCAGTAACACCTCAGAATGAAGCACAATGTAGCAAGAAGGAATTTACTGGACACTACATGGTTGTCTGTGTTCCAGAAGAGCAGAATGTATAGGCGATGCTAGATTAATTTGCTAAAATGTCTGCACTTGTAAGACTATAAAAATATTATATTGATGCAATTAGTAATCGCTTATATCTATGTACAAATGTTTATGGATCCCCACTGATAGATATGCACATATATCATCATCGGCCCACAATTCTCATATTGGGACATCCCTGATTCATTTCTTACCAGTTGCTTCTCTACCTAGACCCACTTTTGTGCACCGGTTCCTGATTAAGTCCACAATTGAGGAACGCATGCAAGCCATGCTGAAAACAGCAGAGAAAAGGTGAGCATGTGCTCCGGGGCAGAGAAAACTTTATACGAGTTACTTCATAGTGAAGCTTTTTGTTGAATTTTCCTTATGATTATGGTTTACTTTTACCATGAATCTCTAACGATCATCTGGTTCTTCTTCCAGTCATGGTACCACAGCTATGAAACACTCGGAGGCCTCTGTGTTCACAGTGGCTGACTTGGCTGAGCTTTTCACTGAGGATACAGACACACTGGATTCAGAATGAGACCCCACACCGCCTGGCTGGTGAGCATCAGGGCCAGCAAGGACGAGGCGAAGGACCAATACCAACAAAAACCAGCACACAGGCTCTCTACTACCCTCAAATACTTTGCGTTGCACTTTGTATGGTAATTTTCAGAATACAAGCGGTGTAGTTCATTATTATCTTAGTATTAAGTTATATCCTCATCTTACCAATTATGTTAAAATGGCTTTCTGATATGAGATCCACTGCTGTTCAGCAAGTTGCCAGCTTAAAAAAATGTCAGAAACAGGTACAGAATTAATGGGTGCTGATCAATAAACTTCATCTTTACAAATTGAAATGTACGGTTTGATTAGCTACTTCAGCTAAAAGCTGTTTAGCAGTGGGCACATGAGCCCTACAATAGATCAGTGGCCACACATCGATCCCTAAGAACCCAGCTGTCACTTAAAGGGAACCCTGACTTTTAAGAGACTGATAATTATGCATTAAAATTGTATGCATGTATGTCCAATACTATTCAAATATGATGTATAAACCAAATAGAAATGTTTTGTGTGCTGTAAAAAACCTAACATAGGTATTTTTCTATTAGTAGGTCATCGCTGCCACACTGTGATGGTGGTGTCATGTTTTTGCATTGAACTAGAAAAAACTAGAATGAAAAAAAATTCTGTTAGTTTAGGAGCAAAGTTTCAGCTGTTGAGGTTCCAGAGCAAAGCTTTTAAAGATGCCACCAGCCCCACCGGCACAGGATTGGTTGTGAAGGTGTCATCATGTGTTTGCACTGTCCTAAGAAAAAGGTTCTTCTGGTAGGTAATGTCACACTCAATTATGTATTAGGGTTCAGCTGGATATTTCATTCTACATCCCTCACTGAGTAGAGAGAGCGACCATTAGATGTTACAAAAAACATCTACCAATAACGGGGTTTTGTCTATGTTTAATGATAAAGCATTTTGCTTGTTTAAATGACATATTTTAATAGTACATGTACACCATGCTGAGGCTTGCAAGAGGTAGGGTTCTCTTTAACAAAGCTAAAGAAGATGTCTGTTTTTAAATCCAGAAGAAGCCTTTGGTATTTTTAAGGCTTGGACCATAGCTAGTATTTATTGACTATTTTTTATAAACAACTGTAAGTTGATCATGGTTGTTTATTGCAGTAGCCTCTATTTCTATGTGGTATTCTGTGATATGTACATGTGGAGCTGTACCACTTCTGGAGAATTCAAATATTTGTGCATATAAATGGGCATGGCCTTTCCAGGAGGCATGCTTATGGTGCTGCTTTCCCTATTGAAAAGGTGTGGAAATATGGGACCAGCCACATTCTTTTTCATTCTTTTCCAGGTTATTGAGATTTCTCAGTCTTCTGTAAAGAATCTCAAAAAATAAGTCACTTTCCTTCTGATTAACTCTACAAATAAAAAAATAAATTGCACCATTGAGACAAAAAAGGTTTTTTAAATGATCAAACCATAAAAAGAACGAATTTTAGCGAAATTATCACTTGGTCATAAATTGTCTTTCTGTTGAACAAAAAAGGATGTATTTTGATGTAAATTTGAAAAATATCAGTGTTTAATAATAAAAAAAAAAAACATCGGTCTTCACAACACTGGTCTGATCCTTCTTTTTTATTTAGGCACTGCTTAAAATGGGTCATCTGAGAATTAGAGGTAATTAACAAACCATTCCAATGTCATAGCTGTTTGTATAGCAAAGGACATCTTATTCATACATGTTTAAAGATTAGAGAAGTAATTTAATTTCATTTAGTATTGCTTAGAAAGCGAAACATGACAATCACGTGTTCCAGTTCATAAATGTATGATCTTAATACTGTGTTTTAAGACACACTGTACACTGAAATACTTGTTCTCAAGTTTATGTACAGTATTTTTGCATTACATAGTGAGACATCAGTTATATAAATCAAAGTTTAGCAGTGTTCTGTTTGGTTTTAACTTCGTTTGGATTACGGGACCCTCCACATTGTCTCTATTCACATAACTTTACAGTCAGACAGCAGCTTCTTGACCAGTGTGTCAGTGAACTGCCCTTGACTCAACAGTTGGGCTTCTTTTCATACAAGTGATTGGAGTTCCCGAAACAGTAAAGGTTTAGCTGTGCCCTTTAAAAAACTTGCAGACAAAAGACTCAGACAAAACAGGATACCTCCCTGCAACTCTCCATTCCTTTTACATGATAAACAGGCACCTTATTGGCCAATGTATTGGGACATCATTGTAAGACGTCTGCTAAGTGGGCTGCCAATAGTATTTTTACTCATTACCCCAAATCTACTCAGACTGTGTTTCCTTGGACTCCCCCCAGCTTGCCCTATTCATGTGTGGAATCTCATTGTTGGTGTGGACATCATTCATGCTGGTGTTTTAAGGCCCAAGGGAGGCTCCTCTACTTCATTAGAGCTGTGTTTTGAGTGCTGGGGTGAGTGCTAGCGCAACGTCTGGAGCTGACGGCCAGTTGGGGTGAATAGTGAGGAAGATTCACAGATTTAAGCGAAACGACCAAAGACGAGCTTAGGGACAAAGTTTCTGCTGTTGAGGAGCCAGAGCAAGTAAAGCCTTTAAAGATGCCACCAGCCCCACTGGCACTGATTCTGCTCACACTATGGACAGTTACCTCAGCTGAGTATCTGGAGAGGGAGGGTGAGTCTGCTTTCTGTTAAAGCTGAATCATTTAAGGGTAATACTCTCTGTGAAGTCTACACATTTTTGAAAGTGGTCATAGATCAATCCTGAGGGTTCTCCATTAAAATTCAGTTATCAATAAGGCTAATGTGTGGAAAAAATGGGCCCTTGATTTGGGGCCGTTTTGGTACTTTAGTTATTATTGGTTATTATTGCTTATCCTTTGCATAAATATTTCGAAGTAAGTTTGTCACTTTTACGACAATCTTTTACAATTATGAGAATATGGGACAGCATATGGAACTGTCAGTGTGCAAATCATACGTTTATACACACAATGCACAATACAGCTCGTTGAAGAAAACTTGACCAAACTAGATTAAAATGAAAGTTTGAATGATATGTACCAGTACTGACAGGAAGACTATATAGTGTAGAAATTTTGTATTGCTATGCACTGTACTGAATTTTGCTTTGGTTCGACACTTCAGATAACATTATGCATATTTTATGTCCCTCTTTTCCCACAGAGCTCAATGAAACTGTTATTTGTACCAATGACCAGATGCAAGTTATTATTCCCAGTTTGTTCTTCCTCAGCAAAGAACCTCCTGTTTATGTATGTTTGCACTACGTAATATATTTAGCCATTTTCTGTTCCCTGATTGAAAGGGAGCCTAATAAGGTGAAGCATTAATCTTTCCTCCTGTTTTCAGATTTGGGATTTGCACCTAAATGACCCTGATTGTCGTGGTGTTGAGATTGGGGATGATTATGTCTTCAGTATCAAGACTAATCTAACAGATTGTGGCACCATCATGGTAGGCTGATCAACTGTCATCTTCCACACCATACTTTTACTTAAAACAGAAGCTTATATGCTTGTTGCTCATGACCAAATAAATCGCTCAGAATAATATTACCATTAATACAAGGTCTCTTAGGAGTTGTTTATTATATTGTGATGTTGTTGGTTAAAATAATACTGCATATTCTGTTCATTTCATGAAACACCTTTGGGAATTTTTTGACAGACAAAATCATGTAATTACATGAATAAAACAGAAACCAATTTGAAATGAAATGCAGTTACACTGATTTATGATTATGCACATAACAAACACTAATCCGGAGGCTTTGTTTGTCTCAGGATAATTGTTTTAGAATATGCAGAGAGGCTGAGACAGAGAGGGTTGCTTCTTTCCCTCCAAATTGGATGGCCTGGGCACTTTAAGAGCTTGAAAGGGAGGGCCAGTAGCCATGCTGCTTTAAATTAGCTTGATTTAAATGGAAATGATGACTGTGTTTTCAGCAGGAGTGAATAGGCTAACCATAATTCAGTGTCACAGTTTGTAGTCCCTCTTTTATTCAGCCCCACGGCCTATCTCATACAGTCGTAACATTACCCAGAGGACAAGTTTCTCTCTGGCAGGGTATAAATCTGTACTTGAGACCACGAGTATCATTGAGAGTCTCGCTCAGAATGCACAGAGGCATTTCTTGTAAAGCCAGCAAAAGGTTAACACAGCTTTGTGGGGGTGGAAATCCCTCCTGCCCCCCTAACTACTATTAGAAGGCTTTTTTCATACTGCTTTGTTGAACTAGGCCTATTTTCGCTTAGATATTGTTTCCAAAGGGCTAAAAAAAAAAGGCTTTAGTTCCTGGAATCATCTGCTTTTATTCTATGATAAAGCATTTTATTTATGTAACACACTGAAAAACACATATGATCAACTTTACAAATTAACTGATTCCTGCTGCAGCACCAACTGATTTTCTCACACACACAAACCTTACTATGCTGCTTTCGCTACCGTCAGTATTAACCTAAAACAAATAACATTCAAGACACGGCCCCACTGTCCTGGATACACACAGTTCCTGTGTGGTTTGGGGTTTGTCATTATGGTGAGGGAACAGTTTACTGACACACAATAAAGCTTCTTCAGATGGGGTGGAGAGCAGTTTGCCCCTTTCAAAAGCAAAAAAGGCAATTTCCTTCAAACAGATCTGCTCATCCATTGTCTTTTAACATATTCCATTCATTGCCTCATAAGCAGTGTTTGGTTTGGTATTAGACAGGCTAACATGAGAGCGTTTAGAATTGGAGGAAGATTTTTTTTTTTTTTTTCCCCCTTCAGGCTTCTGATGACTCTTACATCATGTTCACCAACACCATCCGCAATAATGAAACAGACCTCATCACAAGAAGCTTTGTCAACATAACATTTGGATGTCGCTATCCCATAAACTACATGGTCCAGCAGCCTAATGGAGAAAATATGATCAGAGTTGATGTCAGGTATGTATTATATCACCACTACATGAAGGACTCAATCATGCTAACCATCCTTTTAGCTTGAAGCTCGTGAAGTAGAACGTGCACAAGAATGGGTTTAATTATCACTGTTTCTTCAAGCTTAAACGTGACTGGGCTTCAGACTAATTATTTGTTTTGCTGTTTCACAATAGAAGTAACCCATGGTAACGAAAGTGCGCCCTGAGGTTTATCTGAAGGGTCTCCTACAATATTCACTGAGTGCCCTTGAGCCTCCTTCAGAAGGTCTTTTAACATTCTCCCCCCCCTGCAGGACGATCATTCTTAACACAGAGGATGGAAATTTCTCAGTGTCTATGCTGCTCTATAAAGATGAGGACTTTGAGGACAAATGGACCACTGTTCCTTCTCTGACGCTTGAAGACAACATCTATGTGAAGGTTTACATGGTTTGTATGAAGCAAGATAAATAGAATGCTCTAAATTGTAAGCTGTTCTAGACCTTTAGAGGGGCCATCGGAATTGTTTGTATGAGGCAGCACTTTTAGTGACACTATTGTATGGGATAATTATTCTAGTCTCTGTCTATACATGTAGAGGTTTAAATAGAAGAATAATTGCAAACAAAGGAATGCAAATATATTCCTTTGGATCTGCTTTTTATTAGAGACTGATATAATTGTTTAGATGTCATCAGTGTCTGCCTTAAACTATGTACTTTAGAATAACGATTATAGCATTTCTTGTATAGACCTGTAGAATATTGCCTCAAAAATATTCTGAGCAGTTATTTAAAGATTTAATTAAAGCAGCTAAACACATTTATGCTCTCTATAGATATAATTCATTCATCCAGTAACTCCTGGTCTCACATGATCTGTGGGGAAATCTGTGCTTTATCGGACCCTTGGCACACACTCTTGTTTACTCTCACCCTCCTTGAACATCTACTGACTACTTGGAACAGCTTTTGCTCAACAAGTTGCTCCATTGTGTTTATCTGTCAGTTATTGACCAGCCTTTCTGGATTCTCCCCATGCAGATACCAGCTAACCTTATACTCCGGGTGGAAAGATGTTGGGCTACACCGAACAATGATCCATACAGCAACATTCAATACACTTTCATCAAGGACAGGTTTGTGCCAACATCTATTCAGCTTGTTTTAATTCCGCTCTCAAGACACATTATTCATGAATATATATGGCATTTAAAAGTCGCAGTCTGAAAACATCAAATAATTGTTGATGTTGGCCAAGACACCTCATCTTACTACTGAATACATTTTGTGTGTGTGTGCACGTCTGTGTGTATATATATGTATATATTACTTGGTGTTTTATTATTGTCCAAAGATTGTTGTTGAAAAGTTGCTAAGAGAGCTGATGACGAAACAACTTATACGACTCATGTTCATGTGACCCCACTCTCAAGCAGTATGCATTTCACCACGACAGCTGTGCTCACCCATGACAACCTGAATATATTTCTTTTCCTTCAGCAACAGCATAGCTTTTAAAACGTGCTGCTGTGTACAAAGAAAAAAAAACCTATTTCAAAATAAGTTTGACTTTACATTTTTAAAAAGATGTACTAACAGGTGAACTTTTGTGAACTTATGCATGCTATAAAATCAGATTTACCCCATCAACATAATTTCATTAAGTATTATGTACACTTTTGCCTATAAATATTGGCACGCCTGCAGTTTTTCCAAATAATGCACTAATTTGTCCAGAAAACTGTTTAAATTAAATTGCTTTCCTGTTTGTGTATGTTTTTCTATTATTTTCACTGAAAAAACCCCCAGAAAAAGCAGTATTATTTATTCTCTATAAGGCCTCTGAAAATGGCACCCTTTTGGAACTGTAAGAGATAATTGGATTAAAACTAATTTAAATTGAAAAAAGTTGAGTCTGTATATACTACATTAAGCACTGAAAAACAAATGAAAGGAACTGGATAAAGTTGAAGCAAAATTGTAGAGATGCATGGGCAATACCAAGACTTCAAGTCCATCTCCAGAGATCTTAATGTTTCTGTGTCCACAGTACACAATATCATCAAGATTTTTCAGCCCATGGCACTGTACCTAACCTCTCTGGATGTGGACAGCAGAGAAAAGTTGATCAGAGCAGAGGATTGTTTGAATGGTGCAGATAGAAACACAATCAGCTTCCAAACAAATTCAGTCAGAGCTGCAGAAACAATGCACATCACTGTCAGCTTGTGGCTGTCATCATCTGAATGAAAGGGGACTCTGTGGCAGGAGGCCCAGAAGGACTCTACTGCAGATACAGACACATTAAAAAGACTGGAATTTGTGAAAAGCCAAATTCCTTCTGGGACAGTGTCAAATATATTGGGGCCTTTAAAGAAAAGAACACTGTCCCTATGGTCAAACTTAGATGAAGTTCACAGATATTTCAGGTTGCATCACTACTTCTGGTACTGGGTGTCCTGAATGTGTGCATGGCATAATAACATCTGAACAAAGAAATTTGGATTGCAAAGTAAGCACCATTAGAGGCCATGGGTCTTTCAGCAGGACAGTTAGCCAAAGCATCAAAAAAGGCCATCAGTAGATCCAGATCTCAGTCTCACAGAACAACAGTGGAGAGATCTGAAAGTGACAGAAGGCACTTTTCAAATTTGGGAAACCTTTAGCAGACTGCTAAAATAAAGTGGCTCAGAATTGCAGTAGAGATGTGCAAGAAACTTCTTCATGGCTACAGAAAGTGCTTCATTTCAGTTACTTCAATCATTATTGAAGGTGCCAATAATTTTGTACATATCATTTTTTAAATTTGAATGGATATAAACAAATAACATGCTACAATATTATTAGTGAAATAAGGCTACTTTTGACAGTTTAACTGTTTTTGGCGTGAGTCAAATTACTTTGTGATTGATTTGTAAGAAAAACTGCAAGGCTGCCAGTGGCTCTGACCATGACTGTTAGTTTCTGGCAACATTTATTTAAAATCTGTTTGCCAATCTGTTTGTTAATCTGAGTCTTCAGCAACTCAGAAACTTTTCCTGTATGCAGAATCCACAACCCATGTTGCCCTTTAAAAACTTCCAGCTTTATTCCGAGATGAACTATATTTTGAACTTTCAGATATGGTATTTATTTTAATTCATAAAAAACATTTTGTGAAATAATTTTCCCATCTACATAAAATATATACTTTTATATAAAAGGCACTGTTTGTCTCTCAATAGCTGTCCAGTGCTGGAAAATGATCAGACGCAGGCTGTGATGAAGAACGGACACGGGTCAGAGGCCCTGTTCCGGATCCAAATGTTCAAGTTTGTGGGCAGCTCCTATACAGACGTTTTTCTCCACTGCAACGTCCAGATCTGTCACAACACCGCAGCATCGTGCCAGCCTGTGAGATTCCTCTGTCTTTACAGACCTCATACTAATGCACATGCCATCACCATGCTAAAACCGTAGTTTATTAAATGTTTAAGATCTAGTAGCCTAGTGGAATCCCCAGAATGGACACGCTATGCATAAGAATAATATCTATGGTCTCAATTTTGGTATAAATGGAATAAATTATTTTACTTTCCATCATTGGCTACTTTGTACTCATAATTCCATGATGTTTTTCCAGTTTTCCTGTTTCTAATTTTTCCCTTTTATACCACTTCAAAAAATGACAGAACTGTTCAGGGGACAATGCGCCAGTACGGACACGCAGAGACGTTGCTCTGTCCCATATAGTGTCTTATGGACCAATTAGAAGGCTCCAGGTGACCTCTGACCACACCAGTCTTAGTAAGTTTCACCTGCCTTTTTGTGTGTTAGTTTCACCAAATACACAATATATCCAAAAGTATCCAGACAGCCCTTCTAAACACTGAATTCAGCAACATTAGGGAACATTATGATAGACGTTCAAAAGCAAACACATCTAATCTCTATGGAAGAGAAACTGACAGTTAAACGGGATGCTCTGGAGACAGCCTGGAATGAGTCTATAGCCATCTTACCCAATGGGAAGTGTCTGGGCTAAAGAGTAGCGCGTTCTCTGAAGTGATGGAGCACCATTTAATACATATCCAAGGTAAAGCCTTCCCAGAAGACTAAAGGCTATTACAGCAGCAAGAGGAGACATTGAAGAAATTGGAACTGATTGAGTATGTCTTTTGGACATATAGTGTATTTCAACTGTGTTAAATAACTGTGTTAAACTTCCTCTTGCCTTCTATGTGAAATCCTTGATTTTTCTATGCACATCACTATTCCAGATGCAGGTATGCCCCCAGTCGAGACCTTTGTGTTGGGAGGTCTGTTGGTGGTCCTGCTGCTTGTCACTGGTGTGTTTGGCAGGCTGTGGCTCCACAGCAGGCGGTCCTATCCCACCCATGAGGCCCAGCTCACCTTGTCTAACATCCACCATATCTCAGAGGTGGCCACCTAAGCTAGAAGACACAAGGAAATGCCTTCTCTCATGTGTACATAAATAGACACAATGAAATATGTATTCTGTACAGAGAGCATCTCATAAACCATAATGTGTTGTTTTAAAGAACTAGGACTCGGATAGAATATAGGTCACACTAAGATGTTTTGCTTGTGTAATGTGTGTAGATGTGTGTATGCCATTTTTTATTTTTCTTTATTTTCTTATTGTTGATTGTAAAACACATTATTAGTAAATGTTTTAAAGTAAAAGAACTTCAAAATGATTTTGAATGACCAGGTCATTCAGTGGGTTTTTAAAATCTTGAGATTGAGTTAAAGCTAGTGTACAAGTCAGGCTCAGATTAATGACAATGCTACCTTAATCATCCCACTTCACAGGTGCAAAATGAACTGATACACTATATGAACAAAAATAATGGGACGCCTGATCATTATACCAACAGGGCCGAATATGGAGTTGGTCCAGGGCCGGACTGCCAATCTGTGCGTTCTGGAAAAGTCCAGCACGGCCGTTGGCCTATCTTTCTCGGCCGAAATGCAGACCTCTGCGTATCCCCCCCGACCCCCACACCCCGAACCACAGCAAACCTCTGCGCACAGCTGGTGAGGAAAGTCCAGGGCCCTTTTTTTAGTCCCAGTCCGCCCCTGAGTTGGTCCCCCCTCTGCAGCAATAACAGCTTCCACTCTTCTTGGAAGGCTTTCCACAAGATTTTGGAGTGTTTCTGTGGGAACTTGTGCCCATTCATTGTATAGAGTATTTATGAGGTCAGGCACTGGTGTTGGGCGAGAAGGCCTGGCTTGTAATCTCTGTTCCAGTTCCTCCCAAAAGTGCTGGATGGAGTTGAGATCAGTGCTCTGTCTGGGCCAGTCAAGATCTTCCACACCAAACTCATCCAGCCATGTCTTTATAGACCTTGCTTTGTGCACAGGCACACAGTCATGCTGGAACAGAAAAGGTTCTTCCTCAAACTGTGTCCACAAAGCATTTTGTTGTCCAAACTGTCTTGGTATGCTGAAGCATTAAGATAAAGCCATTTACTGGTAAGTAAGAGGCCTAGCCCAAACCCTGAAAAACAAGTGTGTCCCAATACTTTGGTCCATATAATGTATGTTGCTCATATGGTCAGTCATTCAAATAGAACACGGATTCCTTAATAAAACCAAATAGGCACCAAAGACTTAACTCTAGCTTTGGACTAAATTGCTTTATAAATGGTGATTGTTCAAAAAACTTCCAAAAGCTTCAAAACAAACAGGAAACATTTAGCTTGCTTTGAAGTGTGGTCTAATATTTATATTATTATTATTAATATTTGTAAAACACTTTATTACAAAATGTCTTAAAGTAAAATAACTTTTAAATGATTTTGAATGACTAAGTAATTTCATAGGTTTTTACAGTGAGATTGTACTTCACAGGTGCAGAATAAACTGATAGCTGAAATGGTCAGTCAAAATAGTATTTGGATTCCTCGATAAAACCAAATAGGCACCAAAGACCATTTCCTAGGACAGCCAATTAGTCTAGCCTTGGACTAAATTGCTGTACCAATGCTAAAAAAACAAACAGGTAACACTGAGCCTGCTTTGATATCCAACGCTTGTCTCAGTCTGTTAAAGTGTAAAATAAGTATTTGTCATATCTGAACATACCACAGCACAGTGTGAACAGCACAAAACAGTTATCTGCATTTAACCCATTCAGCAAGTGAAGCAGCAAGCAGCCAGGAACACAACACCCAGGGAGCAATGTGTGGGGATGGTACCTTGCACAAGGGCACCTCAGTGGTGCCACTTTAAGTACTGGGATTCAAACCCACAACTTTCTGATTACAGGGGCAAATCCTTAAACATTAGTTCACCAGCTGCCACTTTATCAGCTCTTTAGTATTATTATTATTATTGTTATTATTATTATTGTTGTTATTATCAGAGGCAGGGCTGGGTCTGAACATGTCAAATCTCCGCCCATGAATTGCATATGCAGGCCTGTTGCAGCAGCATGCCATTACTCAGCCAGCGTAAATAAAGAAGCACAGCATTTACCATTGGTAACCTCAGACATTACTGATTAAATAAGTTTTGCTTTTACACTGTCCTGTGAACAACAGTAAATACTCGCAACAAGAGCGAACACCTGCCAGACTGCCACGGTGAGTGAAGTTTAACTTTCTTTGTTATTAACCAGCTAAGGGAGGATTGATATAACGGTTAGCCTGACTAGCTAGTTAGCAGCAGCAGCCTTGTCCTGTCAAACCGGTGAACAAGCCAAGAAAAACATAAATTGCACTTTTTAAGGGGTAATTACAACTGTTTTTAGTGAGGCTTGTCTATGTCACATTAATACTACAGTCTGTTTAAGACTGTTAAGATAGCCAAGAAGGCAGTGTTAGCTGTTTTGCTAGTTATCTTCCTTGCTACCGTGAGCCGGTCTGAGACTCCTGAGCTAAAGTTAGGTCTGCCCTCTTTGTTAGCTTTGTTGGCTAATGTACGACCTAAATAATGCAAATTTAAGCAAAATGTGTTCCTCTGCTCGTTGTTTTAAGTGGGTTCTGTCCAAACACAGTTAGTGCGTTATTTTTATTCTATGTTTGTTTTAATTCTTTTCATGAAGCAGCTAAAGTAGTCAACAGTTAGCTAGCCTTACAGTAATTGCTTAGTCAGATTTGGCTCACCTGCCTATAATGAAATCCATTTAGTCGTGTAATAACGTTAAGTAGCATGTTAAAAGGACGATAATTACAGTGTTTAGTTCCAGCTAAAGTGGTGGACTTAAGATAAATACACTTATTACTTAATCTTCTGAAATGTCACCAGGTTCACACTCGATGTAAGTTGCCTTTCGAAATCAGGATAGCATAACAAGGTGTGTTTTCATCTGGTGTGAGTTTCGCAATCTGTATGCCCTGCTGCAAATCACGTGTAGTGTGTTGAAAGACTGTCTGGAATTCATAAATAAATCATCACAAAGCCGGCTTAATACTGGTACTGGACGTTTGTGAAACCATGATCTTTGGCCATTTCGAGTAAATAATATACAATTAAAGATCCAACACTTCTTGTGCTTAAAAACAGAAAAAGCACCTTCACCTGCTCATTCAGTCTAGTCCTGTTCTAATATGGATGTGATTCTCATTTCTGCATGTGTAGAGAGGTTTTAGGATTTCACTGAAAGTTCTAATTGCCCTTCGGTAACACATTGTTCATAAATTAAAAGTCAGGTTTTCACTTGACCTTGCACTTGTAGTAAAAGAAGCAGTGTGACTGTGCAACCTAAGAGGTGTTGTGAAATTACATGGAAATTAAAATAGCATACTGTAAACCTACAATATGGTCCAGATTTTTATGGGTCAGGATGAATGTTATGCACAAATAAAGTTAGATTAACTTGTATTCAGGACAAGATTGGGACATGGGTCTAAAGTTCTCTGATTCTTTCAGGTTAACTGTACACCTTTTTCTTAATTTTGCAGGAAGATCCTGTGGCACAGCCTTACCGTAATAAAAACAGCTTAGAATTAATATTTGTAATGGAGGACCTGCACGTCCACTGCCAGAACTGTGTGAACAGAAGATGCATGGCAAAGGCAGAGACTGGCATTTCCTGTGACCTCATAGGCTGCCCTCTGGTCTGTGGGGCAGTTTTCCACTCATGTAAGGTGGATGAACACAGTTTACTGTGCCCATATGAAAGAGTGCCTTGCCTAAATAGTGGTTTTGGTTGCCCTTTTACGATTGCCAGAATCAAAATGGCACAGCACCTGGGAATATGCCCTGCCAGTGTTGTATGCTGCACTATGGAATGGAACCGATGGCCTGTGAGCTACGCTGACCGTAAGTCCTATGAGAACTTAAGTAAGGAAGTCTATGATGTAGAGCAGCTGGATATGGCATTGGCTCTACAAGATCAGCGAATGCTGCTAGAGTCTCTCAAAGTAACGACCACTGTCACAAAAACAGTAGATGAGAACAATGAGGAAAATGAAAAGATGAACTCTAGCATCCAGGAAGGAGAAATGACAAATGGGATAATTGAAATGGATGGGGAATCATACAGTGAACTTTACAAGGCTTCAGTAGAGACAAGCAGAAACTTAGCAGCTGCTTTGGACATTCTAAGCAGTGCAAACAAGGGTATTGACTTGATCATGGAGAACCTCAGTGGTGCAAAAGCAGATAGAAATGGAGCTTATGACAGTAATCTAAATGGGGATCATTGTTCAGAGGAATGTAAGAATGTGGTAATGAAGGAAACTGACACAAACTTTGAGTGTGAGCTGGGAGCTGTAGGTGGAGTAGACTGTGCTGCCTATGAAGGAGAGTGGATGGAACAAAATGGATTTGATGCATGTTCTGATGAGGAGGAGGAAATAAGTGTTAACGTCGAAGTTAATGGAATTATAATGTCTAATGGATTTAATGATGTGGAAGATGATCTTAAGCATGTTGATCTTGAAATGCATATGGAGGGAGATGAGGTGAGGATCAATGGTTCCTCAGACATTAGGCTACAGGTGTCTAATCATTCCAGGCCGATTGTAGCAGAAGAGCCAGAAATGGCCCGTCAACCACAGTTACCGCTACCTCTCCCTATACCTCTACCAGATTTGGTACAGAACAATGTGTTGCAGCAGCTGCCTGTTGAAATTGAGGACCGGTGGCTTGAGCGGAAGTTGCAGAACCTTCAGGTGCTCAGAGGTATGAGTGTGTTTACATTCAATGGACGACGGACTCTTCTATCCAATCCGTATTTACTACGGGCTAAGATGGAAGACAAGGCAGTGGACACATCTGATCTAGAGGTTGCTGATGATCCAATAGGCCTTCATGGCATTGATCTCATCACCGCTGCTTTGCTCTTCTGCCTTGGAGATTCGCCAGGGGGCAGGGGCATTTCAGACAGCCGCTTTGTGGATGGTTATCGAATTGACTTTGGCACACAGACTTTCTCCTTTCCTTCTGCAATACTGGCCACCAGCACAATGGTGGGTGATATCGCCTCAGCATCTGCTTGCGACCATGCGAGTCCGCAGTTGTCCAATCCGAGCCCCTTCCACACCCTCAGACTGGACCTGGTTCTGGAGTGTGTTGCTCGGTACCAGACCAAGCAGCGCTCCATGTTCACTTTTGTGTGTGGGCAGCTGTTTCGCAGGGATGAGTTCTCTTCCCATTTTAAGAACGTTCATGGAGACATCCATGCTGGTCTTAATGGCTGGATGGAGCAGAGATGCCCTTTGGCATTCTATGGCTGTACTTACTCCCAGCGAAGGTTCTGCCCTTCTGTGCAGGGATCTAAAATCATCCACGACCGATACTTGGGCTCATTTGGGGTACAGTCTGGCCTAGCTGCACGTCCTGGCGAGCCCCTCTCTCGAAACACCTGCCAGTATGGCTCCCACTGTGACCACCTAAGCAGCTTACCCTTTGAGCTACTGCAGCATGTTGCAAGCTTTTTGGACGGCTTCAGTCTCTGCCAGCTGTCTCGAGTGTCTCGTACCATGAGGGATGTTTGTGCTAGTCTGCTACAATCACGTGGGATGGTGGTCTTGCTGTGGGTGAAGACGAGACGTGCTGATGGATCCTCCTCTTGGCAAATTCAAGACAAGGCAAGTTATTTGTTGCATGAAATGACTTCAAAAAGGTCACATTTGCAAACACCTTTATTCTTGTTTTTTGCACAGTCTTAATGAACTACTGTCTCTTGTGTGTGGCTCTTAGGTCTGGAGGTTCAGCACAGCCTTTGGAACAGTGAATGAGTGGAAATTTGCCAACATTTCCAGCATGGCTGACCACCTGAAAACGTGCAAGTTCAACACCGTGGCTCGCCGAGAGGAGGCCATTCCTCTGCCTTGCATGTGTTACACTAGAGAGCTTACTAAAGAAGGACGTTCATTGCGCTCGGTGCTCAAACCAGTGTTATAGGCCGAGTTCAAATGCAAACAAATGTGCTGCTTTAGAAGCTTCCAGTTTTTGGTTTGATAGACAAGTGTGTGCTATCATTTAATAATACTTCAGATATTCTGATGAAATATTTTTGAATCATTTTTTTATTATTCATAACACTGTGCAAAGTGAAGCCTTATAATTACAGTGAAGCATTATAATGACACTAGACTTATTAGTGTGCATTTTTTCTAATAAAACATGCTGGGGTATTGCTATTATTAATATACTGTATTTATTATTAACAATTCTCTTGCACAGATGGACCCAAGACATACTGTGTCATACATTGAAGTGTCATTGCATGTACTCTTAAGCCAGAAATAGTGCATAGTCGAATGATGACCAAAATTCAGGTTATCTTGCTTATCATTCTGGTAAGAATGAAACTGTTATCCTTGTCTCTAATTTGTGACTGCAGTTCATCACATGGTTATATACTGTTTTTTCCATTTTTGTCAGTTAAACAAGCTGTTTTTTGGTTTTAATATATGATATGTAGCACTTTAAGCTCTACTGTTGAAGTTTACTTTTTACCAGCTGATACTGAATTGAAAGTGAAACTGCTACTTCACTTGAAGCTGAAATTTCTTGATGCTACCCCAGAACTATCATGATTCGTTGTTGTTTTAGGAATAACTACTAATAATGCTTCACTGCTGTTCAATCTGTTTTGCTTTCTTACAGTTAGGTATGTGTAGCAATGCTTTTGGATCCATTGCTTTTTGATACCTGTACTACTCAGCTTCCCTCTTGTCTTGGCAGAAAGAGCCATTAATGAAAGCCTGCAGGACAGGTATGCACTCTTGGTGTTCAGATAGCAAAAAATGGCTTATTTGTTGGACAAGTGACTTCACACCATTTTCTACAGCTCTGCACGATGCATTTCCATAAGTATATTATATACCTCTCAGGGTTCTAAAGATGAAAAACTGAATAAGAATAGACATTACTGTCTATAGAAAGAAACTTGACATGAAACTCTTAATTGTACTTGAGTATTTGAGATGATGGCAACGTCAGAAAACAAGAAAGGGTTTGTTCTGTTTTTGATATATTTTGGTAAGCTGATTTCAGCAGTTCAGGGCCCTAGAATATTTATTTGGGAAATCCCTACTTATAAATTTGTTCATTTTCAGTGTGCAGAGTTTAACATGGAACAGCATGTTAGTAAGTTCAAGCATATTTTTTATTGTAGGACTGTATAATTCTGTTGGCGCTGAAGTGAATGTCAGTAGATTTGCATGGATTTTCATTTCTCCATTGTCTCAATTTGTAATGTTTTGAATGTTTTTTGATAAGGACAAATGGGTCTTTTTCAGTTTTTTTGTACCAGAAGAGCGTCAGTGTGTTGTGATAAACCACCAGCAAAATGACTGTAATTTAATGGAGAAATGCTCGTTTCTCTGATTCCTGATGCATGGGATGCTTTATTGGTGAAGACATTACATTTGTATCTTTCAGGGTAATCAAAATGTAAGACTTTCACATTGTTTACCCTTAAACAGTTGTCTTGTGTGTTTAAAGCATTTTGACTACATTTATTTAATAAATGATTGTGAAATCCACAGTACAGATTTATCTGATCTTTGAAACAGAATAGTTTTGTGGCATGATATTTGTAGAAAATGTCTGTTCTAAAATGAATGGCATGTCAAAAAGACAGATATTTAACATGGAAGCAAATTATAAAGTAAATTAACAGCTGAATGAAGAGCTTTCCTAACATTCGGCTGTTGCTTGAAATCATTATTCCTCATGCAAACTACAGTAACAGCTTGCTAAGAGATGATTCCCAATGAAATGATCAATTTTAAAACAAGTAAAAATATCTAAAATGGGTAAAATAATACAAAAATGAGAAATATTAGCCAAATGGTACCTTGTAGGCAACTCATTTTAGAATAATAAAAAAAGACATCAATAACACATGGAATTACACTGACTGTTTTAGGTATGTAAAAGCAGCCTGTTTTACCTTCATTTCACCTTTACACCCTCTTGGCATTCTCAAAAGTAGCTTTATGCGGAGCCACTTTATGACAGGACAGGAAGAGGGTCCACATACACTTTTAGGGCCTTAAGGATGATGTCGTTTTAATTTGTGACATTATTTTACATTTCATTTATAGAGATCAATTAATTCATAGGTAAGATCTGCCATATTTGTATAGGTAACAACTCTTCATATTTTTAAATAGAAGCCTAGAAGTAGATGAAATGTCTTTAAGATTCTGAAAAAATTTAACCAGGTGTGTTTAAACCTTTGACCAGGACCAGTTTCCCAAAATGATGGTGATTCACAGTTGACACTGCAGACTGAGCCTAGGCTTCGTCCATGTCTGGGGAGACCAATATAATGAATGGGCACTACAGGAGTAGGACACACAACAGTTAATACCATCTGACTTTTCTTCCACAAGGTGGTAGTAGTACTTTGTGATGTGTTGAATGTCCTGTTCTGGTGGACGACAGCTCTAGCTGATGTAGAGTTTTGCCTTGATGATGCACACTGGAGTTAACTGCTCAGCTAATTACCACACCATTCGGGAGCTGATGCAGGTCTTTGGAAATGAGGAAAACAATAAGAATGCCTTTGCAATTCTGTAGTCTTCCACGACTGGTGTTTGACCCATGAAATAAATAAGAAAGATTCGTTTCATAAACAAAACATTTTGTTAATGTGATGCTAAAAAGTCATTTTTTAACGTACAGGGCATCACAAATGTGTAAATGTGGCTATTATAATTTTATTTGAAACTTTTGTTAAATCGGTGATTAACTTATCAATATGCTGTAATTCTTAAATTTACCTTCAGGTTTTAATTTTGAAGATCAAAACGTTTCTTTCGATTGCAATTTTGTCGTTTGAAAGGGCTTTGTACGAGTGGGTTTGTCACACTTACCTAGAAAATAAGAGCATGGATGCTGTATTATAATATTGTGAGTCTGAATGATGTTTAAAAACCAACCTCAGCCTGAAGAGGACTGTGTTTTGAAGATTCTCAAGGGACTTCAGACCTTTCATATTTTAAACAGGCCTGACACAATATACTTAGTGTCCTGGTATTCAGCATTTTAATATGTTTCTGAGTCATAGCTTGGAGCTTGCAAATGGGGGAAAACATAATAGGCTGATAAATCTTCCGGACAGACACAGAGGATGGAGGATGGATAGTGAGACTTGAGAAGCTCATATGCTCAGGTGAATCTCTGAAATTAGCTCCTGGAGCATGGTGGCTCAGATATGGTTCCACTGCCTCGTTCAGAAATCTGAAGAGAAAACAACTGAGCTAAGTGGAATTCTGAACTTCCAGCAAAGAACCTGGAGGCTACAACTTTTTTCTTTGCCTGAAAACACATGCAATATGCATGCACTTTTCAAATGAAATCTCCTCAAGCAGTAGTGTGAGGGTTGTGCCAACTCAGTCTGCTGCTTAATTGGGGTCGGGTCTTTTCTCCTCTTTGATGGACACTGATAAACATTTATTTTCGACACAAATGTGCAGAAGGCTGGGATACCAGGCTTCTCAGGGTGCTTAGAACATACTAGCAGCATATGGCACCAAATCCAATCTGCAAAACGGGAAGGAAGAGACCTGCATGTCTTATTCCTGGACCTAGCTAATGCTTTTGGATCTGTCCCCCACTCACTCATTTGGGCAGCCTTTGATTTCTTTCATGTGCCAAAGAGCATCACGGACCTGGTCAGAAATTACTTCCAGGACTTGCAATTTTGCATAACAACAAAAGAGTACACAACATCATGGCAACTGCTAGAGGTGGGGATAATGGCAGGGTGTACCATCTCCCCGTTAGCCTTTACCATGGCAATGGAGGTGATCATCCAGGCTTCCAAGTGGGTGGTAGGAGGAGAACGCCTGCAGGACGGACAGCAACTACCACCTATTCGTGCCAACATGGATGACCTGACCACCCTGACCTCCACCATTCCATGCACCAAACGATTATTGAGAAAGCTTCAAGAAAACATAACATGGGCTCGTATGAAGTTTAAACCTACCAAGTCTAGAAGTATATCCATCATCAGAGGAAAACTTGTATAAGAATACAAGTGTACTAAAGTGAGACTGAGCATGACTCTGACTGAGTCTAATGATGCAGCAATACGAGCAGTTGCACCCAGAATAGCAACCGGGAGGAAATGGACTCCAGCAGAGGCTGTGGAGCGAGCAAAATCTGCTATCAGGCATGGAGACGTCGTAGGGCAAGTGCAAAAGGGAAGAACAGGACTTGGATTTGGTGCAAGTCGACCAATTTGGCAAAAGGCTACACCCATTGAGAGGAGGAAACTAGTGGTGGAGGAAGTTCGGCGCCAAGAGGAGGCAGAAAGAGGTGCAAAGGCAGTCTCACAGGCCAAACAGGGACAGTGGACCAGGTGGGAAAACCTAGAACATCGTAAACTCACCTGGAGAGATCTTTGGGAAATGGAAGGAAGCAGACTCAGCTTCATCATCAGAGCCACATATGATGTTCTTCCAACTCCAAAAAATCTACACCAGTGGAGAGGAGATGATCCTACATGTGCACTCTGTCAAACACCAGCAACATTGAAGCACATCATGACCGGTTGTAAAATCAGCCTGTCCCTAGGCCGTTACACCTGGAGGCACAACCAGGTCCTGCACCAGCTGGGTAAAATCCTCGAAGAAAGGAAAAACACCACCAATGCCCTTCCTCCTCTGAGATGTGGTTCTTCAGACACCACTTGTTTTGTGAGAACAGGCGAATGTCCACCAAAACATTGGCAAGAGCGAACACCTCCCTCCTTGACCCAGGCCAGGATTGGAAAATGCAGGTTGACCTTGACCACAAGCTCATCTTCCCAACATAGATAGTAACAACTACCCTCAGGCCGGACATCATCATGTGGTCAACTTCTCAAAAACTTTTGTATATCCTGGAATTAACAGTATCATGGGAAGCCGCTGTTGAAGAGGCATATGAGCGGAAACGTTTGAAGTATGCTGATCTAGCTGCCCGGGCAGAACAACGCAAATGGCGTACTAAAGTGTTCCCAGTAGAAGTGGGGTGCAGAGGGTTCGTTGCCAAAACTACAACCTGGCTCCTGAAGAGGATGGGGGTGAAAGGACAGGCACTTCGGCAAGCAGTGAAGGCACTCTCAGAGGCTGCGGAACGAAGTAGCAACTGGCTGTGGATCAAGAGAAAGCACTTAAGTTGGGCGATGAGATGACCGTTGAGGGGTAAAGACAGAGGGGAGCACACCTGGGACGCTAGGTGTTGCTGCTGAGCCCTCCGGAGGTGTCGTGAGGCTAAATCAGCGAAACACTGAAGATGTTTTCCCTTCTCCCATTCGGGATATAAAGCAAGAAGCTGTGCTGATTATTTAAGGGATTGTTCAGTCAAGTCCTAGTAGCTAATAATAAAAACTCTTTTAGCTTCACCCAAACAAATGTATCCTCCAAATGACTGAGCCAAGGAGTAATTACCTTTAACGTGGCACTGCCTGACACCCGTTATCCGCTGAGTGATGAGGGCTTCTGAAACACTGCCTTCTGCTCAGCAGACATCTAAAAGTGCACTTTAGCTACACTGATTAAGGGGGAAAACTCTGGTGAATTAAGGAAATATTGATAGAAGTGTTAAAAAAAATTTATGGCCATTTGCTCTATGCAGAACTTTCTGACAATGGGTACTGGCACTCGGACAGGCTTCTGTTTGAGCTAGTCGCTTAGGTGGAGGGGGGTCACATGCTCTTAAGTTTCGATTTTACATTTCTTAAATTGCTTTCTCGAAAGAGACCACTTATGAGTAAAAGACTGGCTTTAATCTTACTCACTCAGTGCCTTAAATGGATGTGAAATTAATGAGGAAAGTTCTCATCCATTAGTAGTGTGTCTGAGAGGCTGGCAGGAGGCAGAGGGGAAATTGACTGCAAACAAATGACTGCAGCTGTCATGTTCATCTAAGCCCAAAACCAGGGATGCCTAAAAGTTCCTGGAGGACCACACCTCTGCAGACATCTGCTTTTTCTCTCCTTTAACCAGCTCACAAAGGCTCACAAAGGCTTTACCGACTCACTGATGAGTTTAATCAGGTGTGGTTTATGAGGTTCAAATTTACATGGACAAATTAATATTACTGGTAAATCCATAAATCCATTACATCTCAATTAAAAGATGTGTCAGATGTGTAGCTATGATGTTTACATAAAAAAGATCAAAAGCCCCAACCAGTTTGCTGACATTAAATTACGTAGGCAGATCACTGTTAGTTTAACGTGAGCTACTGAAATTTAAGTTCAACTGATGATATTGAAATGAACTTGCTGGATGTTACTCAATGCTGTGGTGGGTCGATTGCCACCATGTTTCCTTATTTTCCACACAAACCTGCAGTCGGGATTATGTTCCACAGTTAACATAATAGCTCGTACGCTGTTGAAAAATCATCATTGGGATGTTTGACTCATTTAGATGAGTGGAAACATCCCTGATTTTTGCGGATTTTGATTGTAAAAGTTATTCTAATTAGTTTATATGCAGTAGCACTAGAACTTGACTAGGGCTCCATGGACTGATCTGCGTAACCAAGAGGGCCACAAGGGTGAAAAATATTCATCAGTTGTGAACTGAGACAATAAGACAGGCCTAGGGGCCACTTTTTTGCTTCAAAATGTCCAATATACATATAATGGCACTAGCAGGACCTGGTATTAATGTCCAACAAATACACTCATAAAGGAAAGTAAAGTGGCCCCTTATAGTCATGCGTGAACACGCCGCAGCACATAGTGTGAACAATGTGACATTCTGCCACCAACGAGGGGCGCCCGGGGAGCAGTGTGTGGGGACTGTACCTTGCTCAAGGGTACTTCAGCAGTCTTGAGATGCAAACGCCCATCCTTCTGACACATGCACACATGCCTATATATAATCTTTTTCAGCAGACTAGTATTCACTCCTCACATCAGAGACCCTTGGGTGTCTGTGACCCTGTCATTGATCCGCTTTTGGTAGGAACTGACCACTGACCAGGAACCCCCAACAATACCTGCTGCTCTGAACCAGTTGTCCAGACATCCTGTTAAACACTGCTGTCAGTTTGGCAGCAGTGTTCCCTTTAACGCAGTTACACAGCTGCAGTTAAAATATTTCTTGTGAAGTCCAGAGCATGGGGGTGTAACCATGATAGCAGCTGCAAAGGGGGACCAACTCCATATGAAAGTCTATGTATGTGAATGCAGGGTCATGAAAGTGTCGTCGTCGTCCACTGGCACACTGACACAGGTTTCGCTCAAGAATATCGCCTGTATTTAGCACCATCCATCTTCCCCTCGACTCTGACCAGTTTCCCAGTCCCTGCTGCTGAAAAACATCCCCACAGCATGATGCTGCCACCACGTTTCACTGTGGCAATGGTGTTCTTCAGGTGATGGGATGTGTTGGGTTTGCGCCAGACATATAATTTTCCTTGTTGGCTGAAAAGTTCAGTTTTAGTCTCATCTGACCAGTCCTCCTTCCTCCATACGTTTGGGGAGTCGCCCACATGCCTTTTGGCAAACTCAAAACGTGCCGTCTTATTTTTTAACACTTAGTTACGTCTTTTTTCTGGCCACTCTTCCATAAAGCCCAGCTTTCCATTTGAAGATGATGGATTTCATGGTGCTCTGGGGGATCATCAAAGATTTGGATATTTTTTATAACCCAACCCTGACTTGTACTTCTCAAGAACTTTGTCCCTGACTTGTTTGGAGACTGTTTGGCCTTCATGGTGTTGCAGCCTCTGGGGCCTTTCAGAAATGGTGTGTTTATACTGACAGATCATGTGACACTTAGATTGCACACAGGTGGACTTCATTTCACTTATTATGTGACTTTTGAAGGGAACTGGTTGCACCAATATGCACATCCCAGTTTTCAGTTTTCTATTTCTTTTATTCTTTTTTATATATTTTTTTCTCATTTCACTTCACCAACTTAAGACTATTTTGTGCACATCCATCACATAAAATAAGTAAGGTAAATTACATTAGGTAAATTACAAAATAGGTAAAAAGCCAAGGGGGGTGAATACTTTTGCACTGCACTGTATATATAAACATATACATATACATGACTCATTCCTGATCAATTGTAGTTCACACACAAAATTTGACAATACAGAAAAAAATGTCTTTAAACTGGGTTTACTCACAAAGCAGCAATAAAAGTACGGAGGTGTAGGTTTAGGACTATATTACAAACAATCACAAACAATGTCCAGCACACTGAGCATTATCAAAAATCAGAATAGCACTTTGTAACATAGAGTATTATCCACCTGTGATATATGATATCATAGACAAACACAAGCATGTAAATCGGTTTCATAGAGCAGAGGTGTTCTATACTGTAAGGCAGGAGTTCAACATTTCAGCTTTTAATGAAAACGTCAGTCACAATGCTGCACACACTATGCTTTCCCTTCCAGCCCTCCTGACTGAACTCATTAGACTAATCCAATTTGATATGTGGGAAAAAATAATGTGCATGCGTGGCATCACTGAGGTTTGAGGTTGGCATCTGTCTGCTGGTGTTATCTCTATTTTATATTTCATATCTTCTGACCATTCATTCTTCAACAAAGTTATTCTGAGTGGTTTAATTGGAAGTGCAACTAGCTGAATTCCCTCTTGTTTGTTAAGTTGCAGTTAGAATGAGGTTTAAAGAGACACATCATGAACTGCATTACTGCTCCCATCTGGCTGGCCTAACAAAAGCCATGGTCAGATTACTCCTTAATCAGAAATCACTGCGCCTGCCAGGCTAGTTTTGATAGTCAGCACAGCAACAGACCAAGAAACACAACATGACGGATCATTAAAGTGCATGGTTTACAGTGCTCTCAGTAAACAGATTCAGATTGTGCATCAGCAGTTCCTTTTTAGGGCTGTGGAATGACCTTTCCATTTCTTTTGGGAATAGTTCCAGTTCTATCAGAAGAATATTTTGCATGGGTGAATGGATGGAGCTGGAGACCTACATGTTTAGGTCTCAAAATAAAAGGGATATTAAACTGGTTCACATTTAACAGAGTTATAAGGTTTAACAGATTTAGCATTTTGTTTAAATTAATGGTTTTTTTAAACTCTTTTAATTTAACTTCATTTTCTGAATTAAGGATTGAGGATTGGAGTTTGTTGTCTGAATAAACACAGACAGATGCCATGCGTCATTGTATGATGAGAGCCTCCGTGAGGTTGCATATGATCTGAGTTTTTGCCTGACCAGACACTGTTCTATTCCAAAGCTGTCCATTAGGATAAATTTATACAATTTCACTGAACAAATGTTCCAGGAAACTTCTGTGTAAATCTACACAAACTTGTGTACACATCTGCATGAAACCATGTGACAATATGTTGTCTTTATTGTTGTAAATGATCCTAAATTGGCCACTAAATACCTAATTTGTGTTTGGTATAAAAAAAGACACTTGTTTCCCAGATAATATGTCGCTAATGATGCCATCAAAGTACTGCAAACACACAAAACGTGCAATGCCTGAAGAAAATGCAGAGGGATTGTATAGTTCAGGGTGTTGGTAGATATTTGTTATGGTGTTCTAGGGGGTTGCCAGGAGATTGCTAGGTGATAAATACTGTATTCCAGGTGGTTGTAAGGGTGTTCTTAGCTGTTTTTCTGCACAGCTGCTATTATACTGCAAACGGTTTCTTGGGAGTGTAGGTGGTTGTTATGGCATGTCATGTCATTGCTAGGTGATTGTTAAGGTGTTGCTTAGGTGTAGATATAGTTATTTGGGTGACTACTTGGATGTTGCTAGGTGGGTGCTGGGCTGAAGCTGTGGTTAATAAGAATCTCTGGGGGTTGTTGTAGTATTCCATGTGGTTGCTAAGAACCATGTGGTTGTTTAAGTAAATCAAAAACTGCAGGACAAGTTTGCGGGCGTAAATCTTGTGGAAAAAGAAGAAATTGAAAAAGAGAAAGATTGTGGGTTTGTCGGAGTGTATGAGAAGTTCAACGATAAATGAGGGCAGGTTGATTTAAAAAAAAAAAAGAAAGTAAGAAATCTCAGCAGAACTCTTCCCAGAAGGGGACAAGAGGATGATACTGACAAAAGTTCTGTCAGGACTTTAACAGTGTTATCTTCTTGGTCTGAGAAATTGCATTCACAAAAACAAAATTACAAAACAGGCATGCAGAGGTACAGGCGATATGTAGGCCATGGCACTGAGGAAAACATGTTCTCAGAGGAATCTGAAAAGTAACAGGTTCATTTCCGTTTTTGACAGCTGACAGTTTATGCCACTTTTTTATTTTTTCGAAAGGTGAAGATTGTCATGCAAAATCACTTTTGGCTGAAAAAGAAGCTTCATCCTTACTTCTGAACGCACTTGCCCAACACAAACAGTGCTATTAGTGTCGGCATGTGAAAGGGCTCTTGCATTGTATTATTGTACTACATGAGGGCTCCAGCAGTGCTGATACTCAGTAGGATTGTGGTCGTTTATGTCATAGGATGCTTCTTACCATATTATCTCTGACTGATATTATGGTCCAAATGCTCATATTTGAGGAGAGAACCGTGCTCTCTGTCTGTCTCTCTTTGTCTCTCTGTCGCTCTGTCTCTTACTCATACGTGTGTGTGTGTGTGTGTGTGTGTGTTTATCAGATATATTTGTTGTTCTCTATGCTCCATTACTTATTTATAATAGCCTTTATACGGACATAAATTATTTTTATGTATAACATGTAATGATCTCATTTGCATTTGTTTACTAAATCCTAAAATGACACTTTAAGCACAGAGCAATTTAAATGGCGAAATGCTAATCCACTGCAGTAATGTAAATTATAGATTTTTTTTAATGCAATCCCACACTAACACTGTTACTCAAATGTACAATATCTGTTTTTGAGTTAGCCATCAGATGCAAGTACATTGAAGAGGTGTCCGTCAGATGCAGGTACATAAAAACCAAGTGCATAATGAAAAACAGCTATAACAAGGACAATTCCACAAAATGTAAAGAGAATAATTAGAATAGGAAAATAACTGCCCCTTAGGTGTAAACCTATTCGTATGACCTTGTTCAAAATGATCCAATGCATATATTTTGCTTGAAGTTCAAACAAACAAAAAAAAACAGTTTCTTGTTCATCTCAGCTGGAGCACAGTGGTACATTACTTGGGTCAGTTTGCAGTCAGCAGATGTCCACATCTTTTGTTGTTTGTTTAAGTATTACAGCCTTCTACCCAAACACAGGCCTGTGGTCACTCTTGCAAGCAAATGAGAAGTGAGTGAGTAGTCGGGGGTATCAGGAGGCAGTGACTGGCTACCTGCTCGTTTCTTCCTCGCGAGATGTCAGGCAGATGGGTTGTGCTTCCTCCTGTCTATCCACTGCATCCAGTTTTTGGGACCTGCTCCGCTGCATGCATATTGACCCCTGAGGGGATTCCAGGTACGACTGACTGTGTGTGTGTTCTTTATCCCTGTAGACATATGTTAAGAAATATTTTCAGACTGTTGCCTATTTCTGGAGTGCATCTCGAGAGCTAAAAGGAAATACCAGCTTCAGATTTATGTTCAGTGCCAACACATATTTGTTCAAGTTTGAATTAAAGTGAAATTAAGTAAAGCTCATGTTGGCAACAATGATAATACTCTTGCCAATTCTGAGTGTCGAGATTTCATTAAGTCCCTAACTAGATAAAAGCCTGCACACAAACAAGCTTATAATGTGAATGCATTAGGTTACAGTCTACTGGGAAGTAGCTACTGCAATATTACTTTTGGCTTAACCCCTTGCTGAAATGTAAAAAAAAAAGCAACAAAATGTTAAGTAGCAGTATTTACATGAAAAACAATACAATACAATACATTTATTGTTTCCTTTTTTACAAATAAAAACCATTTTATAGGGAGGCTGGAGATTACATTTGCACTCCGTGGCAGAGAGTCCTAATGTCACAGCGAGAAGCAGACTGGCGTGCTGTCAGTGACAAAGCAAGCAGAATTGACAAAGAGTGACTCACTCTTTTCTTGGCGACATGCTAGAGTTTGGTATGGATAATGCATCAACAGATTCACTCAAACTAAACTAGGCCAGCTGCGAGAGGACAGTCATTGCTGTGAAAAATACACTATTAATTAGTACAATAAGATTATGCAGAACAGAAAAGTTTATGCAAAGACAAGTTTCAGTGTTTTACACAAAGTACAATTTAAAATCTAAATTAAAAGACAAAAGTACTTGGCAAACTTTCATCACATTGGTATACAGCTTTGATTCACACCTCAATCCAAGGCCTCTATATGCACAGTTGCAAATGTAATATCACAATATGCTTTTGTTACTGTGTAAGTCTGTATCCCAATAATGATCATTTAAGCATTTTATGGAATACTTAATAACCTCTAACCCAGGTTCGACAGTATGCATATACAGAAGTGTAAAATTGTATCTGGAATCTGCAATTGTATTATCCTCATTTTTCAGCGAGTAAATTCAATGTATTAGAAAACAGATGCAGTTGCCAGGGGAGAAAAAGCCCTAAAAGGAATTAAAGTCTTAAGAAACACATTCAAAATTTGCTTAAGAAACACTGAGTTTTTTTGAATGCTTGGCTTGCACTTCTTACAAGCAGCACACATACAGATTGTAGGCACAGCCACAAAAAACAATAAAGGCACTGCAAAACATACAAGCTCTTCTACTGAATAGCCTGCTAGAATCCATTAGAGGAGCATAAGCGTCTGTTTACTGAACATGGTTCTTCAGCCATCTTAAAGACTGTATGATTCATAAAGGTTCGTATTCTGTACTAAATGGTAGGATAAGAGGAGCAGTGATGATGAATAGCT
Source organism: Hydrocynus forskahlii (assembly GCA_037974365.1). Classification (NCBI taxonomy): domain Eukaryota; kingdom Metazoa; phylum Chordata; class Actinopteri; order Characiformes; family Alestidae; genus Hydrocynus; species Hydrocynus forskahlii. The sequence goes on from JBBPCX010000001.1 coordinate 32,965,257, forward strand.
GAGAGTGCTGGTACTTACTCATTGGTCTCTGGACACAGTGCGATTGGGCTGCAGGAATAGTCAGCAATGCAGGAAAACATTATTAGTCAATATTCAGGCTACTGGCATGAGGAACAGCTAGAAATGTCTAATCAGTTCACGCAAGAAATGTAGTTATTGGCCGATTCCACTAAGCAGATACAGACATAGGTGTCATTTCCGCTGGGGACATTTTACACCAAGAACTCCTGCTGTAAAATTTCTTTGCTAAAAAGTGAAGGTTGAACGACAGAACAGAAAGAAGGGCAGGATGATGGGAGCAGAATTGAGCCAGCACAGAGAGAGCCAGAGAGAGCAGGTGGTGCATTTCACAATTAAAGACAGCTGAGCGTGTGATGAATGTCCTGTCCTATGATTTCCCTGTTGATGTCACTAAACACAGAACAGAGATCAGTTTTGTAATGAAAAACAAAGCCATAAGAGGGGCATCGCTTCTTTGTTGACAATAAAACATAAGATCATAAGAATCAGACTAATATGGATTGGAACAGGGGATCAGAAAAGGTTTTCCAGCGATGACAAAACACTAAACACTACAACAGACAACGAGGGTATAAGATCTCAACAAAATGGGTAAAAATAATGTTTTTTTCATGCAGTCAGCTCCATTATTGGCACCTTTGGTAAAGACGAGTAAAAAAGGCCACGAATAGAGCCTTGTGGTTGGTTACCTTAGTGTGACAATATGAAAAATATGAGTAAAATCTGATTTAGTCTAGGAAAACCATAACCCTTATTCCTTTATTTTAATCCTTTATTTATTTTGAGATTCAGGTCACACTGACATAGCCACAAAGACATTTTTTCCAAAATCTTTTTTACCTTATCTTTATCAAAGTTGCCAATATTTATGGTGCTGACAGTATAGCACATATTTTGATGGCCTGTTACAATATAAACCCTTGTACGCAAACCAGACGTTTATCACTTAACCACAACCAGACTCTGTGAATGTTTTATAAACATGTTAGTTTGCTTGTAAGAACCCTCACCACTGCACTACTGAGCTAAATTCCACAGTTAAATTATCACTGATGGACTTATAGATTTTTAGGTCACAATAAATCTGTCTGCCCCGAGTGATGTGTAAAAAAGTAATTAATTGAAAATGATTTCTGAGCAGACACCACAGACCAACCTTGAGATGATATGAATGTCCGAGGACTAATTTAAATTGGGCACATTTCAGACTTTGAACAATTGTAGAATAATAAAAATGTTTTAAAAATCTTTTGCAAACTTGTCAGACTCAGCACACTGTATGACAAGAAGAACATCTCAAAAAAGTATAAAACAGCAGAAGTTATTTGTGTTTAAGCATGCTAAGTTTAATGAGAATTAATGAAATTAATCACAAACTGTGGGCATGTAATTAAGCTCCAACCCAGAAGCACTAATTAGCGTTTGGTGGTCATGTTGTTTATAAATATACAATTTCTTTTAAATAACTGACCTTCAGATGACACTCTTGCCTGGGCCAGGAGTTAAGCCCTTACTTGTTACATTACATGCAGGACAGATCTGCAGGACAGATCTGTAAGCTAGCTATTGAAGAAAAAATAATAGTTGGCATGTATTAGCATTATTGGCATTTATTCACGCCGTTGCTCAAAGTCAACATAAAAAGTAACAAATATAGAGTTCTGGAAAAAAATTAGAGACCACTGCAAAAATTTTCAGTTTCTCAGGTTTTATGATTTATAGGTGCCAGTATTGAACTGAACAGCTTTCTGCTGGCAATATTTCTCCAAATTTCCAAATAAAAATATTATTCTTTAAAGCATAATTTAAAAGGAAATGACAAAACATCAAAAAAAGAGAAATGATGGGGTTTACAGAACTCGAATAATTCAAAGAAAACAAATCTCTTGTTCACTCAAACAAAATGGCAATAATTACCTCTGATGTACTTCTAGTAGTGTTTTACCATCCAACTGGTCACACAGCAAGAGAAGAGTGTTGATTACAGCAGTATTTTTTTTATCCTTTTCCTTAATAAATAAGATTTGATTCAGGTGATCACTAATCATACAGCAGAATGAGATGCTTGTGTAGGAATTTAACAGACACTGGCATGGAATGGTCTGTTAAATTCATACTCACAGAGATGCTGATTTAAAAGTAAATTAAGAGTATAGCTTTGCTTAAAGAAACAGCATGCATTTTAGTTAAATCAGACAAGCGAACGCTGAGAAAAAGATAATGGCATGTTACAGAATCACCTACTAATATATCTGCACTAAAGTTGACGTGCAATCTGTAAATTAGGTAACGTATTAGTATATCAAGCTTAATGAGAATTAAACAAAATATTTAGTTTTAACTGTTTTAGTCAACTTTGCTCCAAGCCGGAAGGATGAATTAACATATGGTAGCCATGTTCCTTTTCCATTTCAATATGTTTTTATATTTAATAAGAACTGGATGTGTGAATGTGTGAACATGTGAATATTTTTGACAACAATACCTTGACAATCAAGCAAAAAAGTTGGCAAAAGTAGATTTTGGTTCATAGGCTTAATGGTCCAAACTGCAGTTTGGTTCTGTTTCTACAAAGGAGCAAAATGAAGAAAGAATTGTGCCTCCAGGTCCAGGAGTAAGACTTCATGCCATAAACATGAATATGTGGGTCCCTTCATGTGCCTGAGTAGTGGTGGGTGTACTGAGCCTTTCCTTCAAATGTGGCATTTCTATGATTTTCATTCCTTGTTCCCCTTACTTTTTAACAGAGAATCAGGAGGACAGGGAGGAGAAGAAGAAGAAGAAGAAGAAGTAGAAGTAGAAGAAGAAAAAATCAGAACAATTTTAATAGGATTTGAGTACGTTCAGTGCTACCCTAATAATAAGAGAATCAATAACCTTGTGGAGGCAAGGATGTCACACACATAAAAAGTAACATTTTGTGAATCACAAGGTATGATTTTAGCTTTTAATTATATAACTACTGCCTTTACTAAATAACCCTTGCAGTCCTCCTTTTTAAGAGAGTGCATTATCAGCAATGCAAGGAGTGCTATTGCTAATGCAACTGTGTGATTTAATGCAAAGCTGTGCTCACTATTAATGGCTCTTCAATTAAACTGAAATACTTACGTGTCTAGATCACTTTCTAGAATGGCCTGGACTGGCAAGTATCCAAGACGAGGGTGTTTGGTGAAGTACTTCTTTGACCGAAACTTGTTTTTCAGTACCTTGGTGAAGTCACGTACATCTTCCCCAGAGGTTGTCTGAAACAGAGTGCTGTTAGAGTGATGCTGGGGTCTGTTCAGGTGGTAAACACACACTGCAGCATACGTCTAGACTGGTGCTCTGTTGTTCATATATTGAACCATGATCTCTCAGGTTAAATTAAAGTGCAGCTATAGTACTGATATTTTCTAATATACTAAAATTTTTCTTTGGTTTAAAATGATATATGGTAGTCATTTAGAAAAGTGCAGAAAAACGAAAAGACGAAAGATAACTATGTCAAGAAGCCATACAAAAAATATTGGACCAAATGTTATGACATCTAATGGTTAGTACATGGCATGGAAGAAAGGTTTAGAACTGTTTGATAAATGATTCCTTTTAGTGATAAGTGTAACAAGGCACATAATTTTTTTATATTTCCTAATACTATAATCTTGTATTGTTCAAAATTATTTGTGGGCATAGGCCAATTGGTTATGTATTATACCTGTCTGGTGTTTTAAAAAGTCTGTACAATGCAGCATATTGATGTTCAGTACCAACATATGTGTATATTCCGTTGGAATATTACAGAATTTTAATATAGTAAATTTCCTTTCTCATTTCAGTGGAGAGATCCACACGTTAGCAGCACGTTTGCCACAGTTTTAGTGTGATTTATGCAGAAAGGCTTAAAAAAGAATAACAAATGAAATGTGAAAAAAATTATATGTGGGTATAAAAACATATTTATAATTACAAATATCAAAAAATAAATCTTATTGTGAATTTATCCTGACTGATCCAAAGTAACCTCCAGTAAAATCTGAATGATGTGTGGACAATTAATATCACCAAACAAACTCTTATGCATAATTATCTCAACTGTGAAACAGAACACAAGTGCTCATACAGGAGAGTAGCAGTGAGGGCCTACAAAGCTCAAGAATAATGGATGCTCACAGGGGTGCAGTATTCCACCATGGGATAGTTTAGCTTGTGACCCTTGCTGGTTCGTCTGGAGAAAAAACACCTCTGACACACATTGTAGTTAAAATGCTTCAGACTTCGATACCTGAGAAATGAACAGATTTTTCCTTTGAATTCAGCATTGCTCTTTCATCTGTATTTCTACTCAAATGATCTAGTCCTGCAGGATTTCATTTATTTTATGCTTTGTATTTAAGATATAATTTTGTCTATGATTTACTTTACCTAAAGCCCACCATGGGGCACTCTTTACAGATGTTACACTTGGCCTGGTGCTTGGCAGTCTCGGCTGCAGCCACTCTGTGCAGCACTGGTAACCACACCATTGACTGAGGCTCCAGATGCATCCACTCTACAAACTCGTCCAGTTCAATTGTCTCTGTACTGCCCACCTGCAGCACAGCAGTAAAGACAGATCTCTTGTTTGTTATGACAATAGGAGAAACAAATAAAGAAAAGAACGGCTTTGAAATGTTTTTGGACTTTAAGTCCTCTAGTGTAGCCAGTAAAAACAGTGCTTAACAGATTCGCTGTAAAAAACAAAAAAATGGCAGAAATGGAAAATGGAAATTATTTTCCTTAATGAAATCAAGTGTGTTATTGAATATATTAATGTTACCACAAAGTGCATGTTTCAGGTTGAACAGACAAGACATTTTACAGTGTAAAAAGTGAGCTAAACATGTGTCATTCTGTAGGTGTTCCATAATGTTGTATGGGTGGCAGTTTGAAAGATGGAAAGATAAGGCATTGACTTCACAAGTACCACAGTGGGAGGTTTGGTTCTTTGATTCTTTGGAAACATTTCCAGAGGTATTACCTATTATGCAAGACTGTGAAAGACCCAACAACTTCAATGAAAAGGTAGGCATGATGTATTTCGGCTAGAGTGGCCATAGGGAGCAATATTGGTCATTCTAGCCTTTCCCCGTGGCTTTGGACCTGTTACTACATTTATGGATCAATTAGAGCTGGCCAGTAAAGAGGGGGCTATCAACAGTACCTCTTTCATTACATGGGACATTAAATAAAATGGGCCTCTGTGTGGCAGACGGGGAGCAGTAAAGAGAGATCGTAGTTTGGTGGCAGCAGAAAGAATGGACTGGATTTAGAAATCCATTATATCTGGGGATGTGTTTGATGTCATAAGCACTCCATCATAATGCATTACAGACACAGATGCCCATAAATCAAATGGATTCGCTTCAGCCCCCTCAGAAGTTAGGACAACAAAAATATGCAAGAAATATTTTACTATGTTTTGTTTTCATCAAAAAATGCAAATGTTATATTTCAATGTAATGTCTTTCAGTACAAAATGAGCCCGCTCCCAGTTACTTTTGAGACTGCACAAAATTCAGTTCATTATTAGAATGGCGGAGGACCCCCATGGCGACCCCCTTATTCAAGCAAAAAAAATACAGATGGTAATAATGAACTCCTTTGGCTAAACAAACAAGCCTAAACGCTAAACACACTCAAACTGCCTGTAAGTGTTTTCAAAAATGGGTTGTGTGTGTGTGTGTGAATATGGAGTACAGTGCAGTGTATTTCCTCAGTTTCAACCACAGTATCACAATACACTTTTGTTATTCCTAATCACAACATTGGTTTATGCATTACTGATATCACACAAGGCTAGAACATCCAAATGAACCTTCTAGACAATTACAATGTATGCAGAGGAGCAATGTAAACACTACTGTTACATAGCCCTTTTTATGTGTTAGCAGAATTAAACCACAGAACTTTTACTTTACAAATTTATTTATACATTATCCGAGCTGGGGGGTGAGGGGTGCTGGAGTCAATCCCAACATTCACAGGGCCTGTTCTGCTAACTATAGACTGCTAACTCCTCATCAGCAATTAAGTCTGTACGCTAAGGCTATTATTTATTACTAGTCATCACCATAGTGTCAGTTTTCTTTTCCCTCACTATCCAGTGACATCCAGAGGAGGACCGGTTCCCATTTTGACTGCTGGATCCTCCTGAGGTTTCTTCCACCAACTTAAGGAAGTTTTTCCTTGCTCCTGTCACCTTTGGCTTGCTCACTCTGTGCTTGGACACAGATTCTATAAAGCTGCTTTGTAACAATATCGGTTGTGCTAAAATAAATAAATAAATAAAATTTAATCAAATTGAATTGAACAGAGAGTGTCACACGTACCAGTCACATGACTCACATAGGTTCCTGGAAGTGACGCGTGTCATAGGATATATAAACAGGAAGCAAGTAGCAACCAGTGCTCAGTCATTGAGTCCATGCTCTCCAGCCCAATCCAGCACTACCATCTCTCCACTGGTACTCTGGTACTCTGATTTCTCTCTGATTATTTACTCAGTGTGTGTGTATTGAGAACACAGATTTCTGGAGGGAATCTTAACTTTAGTGGAACGTTCTCAGAGCAAAGCGCGTGGTCTACCAACTCTCTTATGTCTGTCCGCTATTGGGTTTATCCACCACGCTACACTGGGCTAACTGTTGGTCAGGTACGTTCTTGTCTACTCCTCCTCGTGACAGAATGACTGAACCATACACAGTGAACCCAGCGGCCTTTGCCGCGCTGGTAGACACGGCGAATCAGCAGGCGATCATGATCGCTAACCTAAAACAGGAGGTCACGGGCTTATGTCATCAGCTCGCGACCCTGGAACAGGTGCACCTCGATCTGGCTGCCAAAACACTGGCGTCCCAGGCAGCAGTCCAAACCACTGCTTCTTCTGCCTTCCAACACCCTGACAGTGAGGTGGAGGCTGACTCCCGCCTTTACCATCTGCGGCAGAGGGACAGTTCGGTGAGTCATTACACCGCAGAGTTCTGCACCCTGGCTGTGCAGACGGCCTAGGGCGACTCCGCTCTCCGAACGGTCTTCTACGAGGGGTTGGCTCTATGACTGAAGGACAAACTCGCCAGACGAGAGCTCCCTGACATCCTGGAAGGCTTGATTCAGCTCAGCATACGCATTGACCAGCGCATGAGCTCTCGCCCGAAGCCAGCCCTTTGTGCCCTGTCACCAGTGAGTCCCTGGTCCAAGATCGCCAGCCACCCAGAAGCTACACCTCCTCTGGCCCAACCTTCACCTTCTTGAGAGGCCCCCTCCAGAGGACGCGCCTCCCTGACTCCCACGAAGAGGGCTCAACACTATCACGAAGGGTCCCGAGGTCCCTGATGTTGACATGGAGACCATTCCTGTCCCGTACCGTGACCTGGCGGAGGTATTTAGTAAGCGTAGGGCCATCCAGTTGCCACCTCACCAGCCCTATAACCTCGCAATCGACCTCCAGGCAGGCGCTGTACCTGCCCCGCCGCCATCTGTTCTCTCTATCTGCCGGGGAGCAGAAGGCCACGATGGAGTATATTGCTGAGGGGCTTTGCCAGGGGACCATTCGGCCTTTATCTTCTCCCACGGCTGTGGGGTTCTTCCTTGTGAAAAACAAAGACGGGGGTCTCCGTTCCTGCGTCGACTATCGACAAGATCACCATCAAGAACCATCAACCGCTCCTGCTTACCAACACCGCCCTGGACGCCCTCTCTGGTGCTTCTGTTTTCACCAAACTGGTGAAAAGTTAATGAAAGTTAATGGTCAACCTAGTCAAACCTAAACAAATTAATTAATCTAATTAATTAGTCTAGTTAATATAGACTTGCAGTACATAATCAGTCTCAGGTCTCAAATCAACTCAAAGTAATCAAGCTATGTAATCTATGTAAGCAAGGGTACTGCTGCTTTAGTCATAATTCTCTTTCTATGTACACATTTTAATAAAGATATTAATATTAATTTACTCCAGCAAGTAAATAAATTGTTGTATTTTCAACAAACAATTTATTCACTTACTGGAGTACATTTTGTCAGGCCTGAGGCCTTTGAGTAAGTGTATTGTGGGTTTGTGTTGAGCATTTATTTTGAAGTTAATAAGAGTTTGGGTAATTATGAGTTCCAGCTGTGTTGTGTTTGTGTTCTCTTTTGTCATTGGGTTTTGGGGTTTTGGTTTTGAGTATTTAAGGGTATGTCTGTTATGTTTCTAGTTGCTGGTCATTAGTTACTTGACTTGTGTTCCTCCTTTATGGTGATTCGGGCCAGTGAGCCCTTTTGTTTTGAGATTATTGCAAATTAAAGAAAAGACTACGAGCATGGAAGTGTATGGACGTGTCTGACTTCAAGCGGGACAAGAGGGGAGACGTGACAGAATGACCAGCCTTAGACCAAAGGCAGGCGTTGCATTTGCGGCGTGGCGAGACAGGGAACTGACCCCCAAGCAACAAGACCAGCTCATGGGGGAGTTCACCAAGCGTGTGGCTCGGGACTAGGCAAGACGCAACGGCCAAGGGTGGCAGGCACCTCTGCCAGCGAGGAGGAAGCGGGAAGGGAAGCCCGCTTCGAGCAACCCGGTGAAGGCACTGGATGGGGGTGCTCTTTCGGTCCTCCCGCTGGCGTTCAGCCAGGATCCTCGTCCTGTGAGGGGAAGGCAGGCACAGAAGCCCGCCTTGAGCACCCAGATGAAGGCGTCGAACACGAGGGTTCTTTCGGTCCTCCCGCGGGATCCATGGATCCCAGAACAAGAGGTCGCTGCCACCGCCACTCTGCTGCAGAGGCCAGTAGCTCCACTTTCTAGCCACGCTGCTCCGCAGCACGCCAGCGCTGCTGCGTCCACACAAGCCAACACCACACCGCAGCACGCCAGCACGACTTCATCCACACAAACCAATGCTGCATGCCAGCGCCCAGCTGTGGCAAATGGAATGGCAGAAACGGCAGAAAGAGGAGCTGAAGGAACCGTTCCTCAGAGTGGTGAGCCAGCTCTGGGAGCAAGCCACCCAGCTGCTGCGGCAGATTCCGGAGGTCCCAGGGACCCTGCGAGCTCTGGCTATTCAGGCACTGCCCGGGTAGCATTTGAGCAAGAGTGCCGGGACTACGCTCTCTAACGCCAGCGCCACGGAGTCCCTGCATGCCAGAGTCGTCAAGACCCCGTTCTCAAGAACCGAGGCCAAGCTCCCGAGTGCTGAGGCCATGCGCTTGAGACCCGTGCCAGCACCCAGGAGATGGCTGTAGCCTCCTACACCAGCCCGCCAGCTTCACCCTCCGGGGCACGGTAGAGTAGAAGCTAGGGTAGGCAGCTCAGAGGCCGTAAATCTTCTTGGTCCGATGGAAGAGCCATTAGGCGAAATAGTAGAGCCTTTAATGGCCATCTTGGCTCCTTTAGCCCAGCCACTGGCTCCTTTAGCCCAGCCGCTAAACCCATTAGCCCAGCCGCTAAACCCATTAGCCCAGCCGCAGCTGGGTTTTTTGAGGGGTTTGTAACTGCAGAGGGGTGTTTAGAGGGGTTTGTAGCTGCAGACGGGTGTTTAGAGGGGTTTGTAGCCGCAGAGGGGTGTTTAGAGGGGTTTGTAGCCACAGAGGGGTCTTTTGATGGGCTGGGGAAAGCGGTTGAGGAGTTAGTCCAGGGGCTGGGAACAGCAGCTACGGGGGGTGTAGCCGTAGCTGCCCGAGAAGGGCCCATAGCCGTAGCCGCCCGTGAAGGGCCTGTAGCCGTAGCTGCCCTTGAAGGGCCTGTAGCCCTAACTGTAGCCGCCCGAGAAGGGCCATTAGCCGTAGCCACCTGAGAAGGGCCTTTAGCCATAACCGCCCGAGAAGGGCCTGTAGACATAGCCCTCGATGCCTGTGAAGGGCCGGTGAAGGTCAGTGAAAGACCAGAAACTCCATCAGGGGAGGGGGGCCTTCTCCTGAAATTTTTTTTGGGGGGGTACTGGGGTCATTGAGGGCTCAGGTGGAGCCGGTGGTGAGGTCTCCACCCCCGAGGACAACGAGGGGCTTCCCGAGGACTCCAGTGGGGTCTGGGGAGAGGGCTTCACCCTTAAGAATAGCGAGGGGCTTCCCGAAGGCTCCAGTGGGGCCCGTGGAGAGGGCTCCACCCCCGAGGACAGCGAGGGGCTTCCTGAGCGCTCCAGTGGGGGCACTTGGGGAGGACTCCGCCTTAGAGGACAGTGAGGGGCTCCTGTTAAGGGGCTCCACCTCTGAGGACAGAGTGTTCTCTTTGGTCATTGGGTTTTGGGGTTTTGGTTTTGAGTATTTAAGGGTATGTCTGTTATGTTTCTAGTTGCTGGTCATTAGTTACTTAACTTGTGTTCCTCCTTTATGGTGATTCGGGCCAGTGAGCCCTTTTGTTTTGAGATTATTGCAAATAAAAGAAAAGACTACGAGCATGGAAGTGTATGGACGCGCCTGTCTTCAATGAGGACAAGGGGGGGAGACGTGACACATTTCTTTATTAATATGTGTATGTAGAAAGAGAATTATGACTAAAGCAGCAGTACCCTTGCTTACATAGGATATTCAGTACATGATTACCCTTGAAATACATGTTTACTGGTTATGTTCAGTGCTTGAAGTGGGAAAAAATAAGTGCAGGAACTCTAATTTTCCGACATTTGACATTTGTGCGGTGAAAAAAAAT
>JBBPCX010000001.1:32976017-32994764 GCA_037974365.1 Hydrocynus forskahlii
CTTTTTGCTTTATTTAGCCACGCTAGCATGATTAGTTCATGGACCACCAAAGACGACCACCACTTCCGTTTAATGTACTTTTTTATTGAGTTTTTCAGTGAACAATGCCATCATGATATTCACAGTATAAATTGCAACAGTTTACATTGCTTCCCTGATGCGATTGGTTAGGACTCAATGGATGCGTATGATAGGGCACTGTCGTGGCTCATGGGTAATGTAGTCTTTTATCGGTCTTGTGATATTGTCTATTCTCGGGCCACTGTCGCTGCGTTGGATCAGTTTCAGTAAGTACCGGAACGCAGAAAAAAGTGACGGAACCCAAAAGACGAAAATACAGAGGTTCCGGAACTGCATTCCGCTGTGTTCCGGCCCACTTCAAGCACTGGTTATGTTGAAAGGTCCAAACCAATTATGGATGTTTGAGAAGAGTGGTTCTGTGCATACTTGGATGAATCATCACATTTGTGTGGTTTAACAAACAAAAACAATTTTTGTCAAAACATTACAGACCACTCTTTAACCACATCATATTCAAAAACCACTACTGAGTCTGGGAGGTGGCAGGCAACATAAGACTCACGTGCTGAAAGCAGCTGTGTACGCTGGGCTCCACGTTGCTTCCTCCGAAGGCGGCCGCCTCACCCAGCTGGTGGGGGATTTGCATGGTTGTGTGCAGCAGCAGGGCCAGCTGTCTTGGGTTACACACTCCCACAGAGCCAGCCACCTGACTGAACAGGTCTGAGGAGAGCACTGTGAATCAGAACTATCAAGGATATTTGACGGCAATCACTGACTATTACTCCTGAGACCATGCAGGAAAGAGCTTGGAGAGAACCAATTAAAGCATAACTTAATTCTTCAACATGCCACACAGTTCTAATAACCTGAATGTGAAGCACCACAATCACGGAAGGTAACAAAATACTTGCATTTATACTTGTCCTCAAGGTGCCCTTTTGAAAGAGAAAGCAGTCCAATCTTCATGCTCAGGACTTGAATTTTCCCACTTCTGCCACTATCAAATAAAAAACAGGTATATAAGAAATATGGCTGTGAGTCTTACAGTGAAAGGAAATTTCTTTGTTGCCGTTAATGAATGAATCCTTTTTTTTTTCACAAAAAAGCAAAAAGACATTATTTACAAAAAAATGTAAAAAGACATTAGCGTCATGTTTACGTGATTCTAAGCGCTGTAGGTATATTGAGTAACAAAAATAGAAGTGACAAAACACTAGTCTTCCTTTACTGCTCCCACACAACTATTGGTATCAAGGTGTGAGATGACCATGTATTGTATTATCTTCATCAAAAGACTGCATCTGAAATCATCCCGAGGATAAGAATTTTTCAGTCGGAAGAAATCAGCATATTTTAATATTTATAAGGATTATGATTACAACCATGAGCTCAACTTTATGAAATTTCTGGATACTCTTACAGCCACAGTCCAATATTTTTTAAAGCAAAAGCTCAGCAAAAAAAAAAATGTACACCATTTTCTCCCTTACCATGAATCCTAAACGAAGTCAGTCAAGTCTGTTAACGTAATCAGTCAAGACATGTTTGATGAAGTTTGCTTCGTTGGTTTTGCACTTGCGATGCAAGGCTAAAGTAATCGACATATAATGAGAGCTTATAACCACCAATTAGCATCATGCAAACTGCAAGCGCCGTCTAAAGCTGTTATCACATACTGTTATGTACAAAAAGAGAAAAAATACAGACAACGCTAATGTGTTCTACAACTGTTTTTAGCCTTGCAACACTCCTTTGTACATTTTATTACAGATGTCATATAGTATCCTAAGCAACATAAATAAGGCTATGTTAAATACATTAAGTCTGTAATGTCTGTAACTAACACTATATAATTTTATTCAGTGAAAATGTAATATTTTTTCAATCTTTCACTTTAAACCCTTGATTATCTTTTACATACCTGTCATAGACATTCAGAAGCCAGTTGAGACAGAGGTCCACACATAGAGGGATATTAATCATATCTGGATACTTCTGCTGAAGTTCAGTGTAGACTGTGAATAAACAGGTTACAATTCCTGGAACCTCCAAAAGGCATCCATTGTGAGTGAGCTGATGTTGGTCAAAGACACACTGAGCAATGTCCAACTCCAACAAGTCCACTGAAAGAGACAGACGGTATTCACTTATGATTTCATCTGCACTCATTCTTCGCCCCACAAGGGACACATCTTTAATGAAATCCATTCAGCGCATATTAATGGAGAGCAGCAGAGCATAACTCATTCGGTGGCGTGTAATGAAAGGTCCAAATTCAAAATGCTGGGGAAAAATTTACACTAATTTACTATCTGAATTCATCAGATTTGCCATTAATTATATGTTCCATCCTGTAAGGTCCATTACAGCAAATATTCGCCTTCTGACTTACTAGACAGAACACCGTTTCTGTACAGTTTGTGCTACACTAATGTTGTCATTAGTTGCATTTCGGCCCCAAAGCACTTTACACCCCCACTGTGACCACGAGATTTAGCACTTACAGGCTTAGTTCAATAAAGGCCCCTGATACATTCACCAAAAACAGCTATTGAAAGCCTGCCTGGCTGAAACTCTCATTCGACTACATTAATCACTCTGCTGTATGAGCATTGCAGAACACCTTCCTGGGGTTAGCTTTTGGGTAAGTAACCATATAAGCAGAGAGATTTAGAAAGTAATAAGGTACTTACAGCATAAGGCTTTCTGCAATCGGCGGCTCTTCATAGCAGTGCGGTAGGCAGAAAAGCGTACGTGTCCCAGCTCAGCTGTAATGACACAGGAGAAATGTCCTTACTACATCCAGTCTTCTCCCAAAGTTATCTTTCGTGTAAATATCCTAAATACCCATTTGAGTACATCAGTCATTTCATATGATATTTATTTTCTATAGCTGGAGAAGCTCACAGTGTTAGGATCCAGCCAGTGTAAAATGTATGTTAAGTAACTGATCTAACACTAGCATGGTGGCAAATGTGTCACTGTAAACTGCTTAGTTTCAATTAGTTACAATGACATAGCCCAACTCAGTAGTGTAACATTATAAATTTGACACTCAATGTAGAAACTCTAGTGAAGGAAAACACAGGTTTTCCATTAAACTGTATGAGGTTTCAATCCCATGTCCCATGTCCCTGACACAAGCAGCACTGAAAGAACATATTTGTGGGTAGTGTATGGATAGATCAATTACAAATCAACTAAACTAATCAATGTTTTGTATTTACATGTAACTATATAAGGGTCATTCCACCAAATTGTGAACCCTTTGCAGTCCTTACATCAAAACTGTTGAACAGATAAAAGTGTGCATATTTTTGTTCATTTTCATTGCTGATCACTTATTTTATTGATTAGTGAAATCAGTAATCATCAATGTGTAAAAAATGAAGAAAAAACCTTATAAACCTCAGCAAAAATACTGGTGTCCTCAAAGCCTATGTCTGCCCACTACTGAATGTGCATCACTTTTAAACATGTTCATCATTATGTTAATAGGAACATAAGTGGAAAACAATTGACTTAAGCTGCAAACAAAAACCCTGTTATTGACATATAGGTATCAGATCTAATCTGAAAAACATTTATGAAAAGATTGAAAATAAATTGTCCACTTTTCATAGGATGACCCATGAACTATGTTATTGTTATCTTAAGAAATGAGAGCTGGAACTCACCCATTGACTGAAATAGCTGAGTCATTTGTGGATGATCCCATGACGTAGTCTGACATTCATGACTGGTATTTAACAGTGCAAACATAACAATGATAACACACTGATTATATATTGTGGCTAAAACATAGTACAGTAGAGATATAACGGTATGAAAAATAAAACTCACTTGATGTAGTAAGGAACACCATTATGAAAGACTGCCCTCTGCCATGGGGGCTGAACAGAGACTGTTAAAGAGATACAAACTCATATCTTGTTGTGAAACTGTATTATTTACTTACTGTACTTCCCAGCAAGCACGTAGTATGGTTAAGATGGAGATGATGCAAAGCTGACTGAGCAACAAGAGAATGTTATAAATGTCTGTGTTTTGATCCAGCTTTACCAGATAAGAAGTCTTGAGAGAAAAGTCTGTTATCATCTTGACCATCTAGGAGGTGTCTGAGCTGATTCATCCTTGCCCCCTGCGAAGAGTTGATAAAAGGCAGCAGAATTATCTTGGAACTTCAAGGCATGGACTGCTCAGAGTAACAAAAGGAAGAAAGGGTCTTAAATCTCACAGTGCTTTCAAGTCGCAGAGTGCCATAATGTAGTGATTAAAAGTTTAAAATAGACAACCACAGTGATGACACAGCATCAACCTGGATCCATGAAAAACAACAATGCTTTGAAGTTGTTTTTTTTTATCTAGGGAAGGCCACGGCGTAAGGGACAGAGCACAGAATAATGAAAACTGGATGTTCCAGGGTTGAAGAATCAATCTCAGGTGTTATGCCCGACACAATTATCATGCAACTGGTCTGAAGAGTCTGCTGAGACATGCAATGGACCTACTGCACGTATCGCCTGTCACTAGCTTTGACAGACATGTCTTATCAGAGACATTTAGTGATGCGACCTTTTTTAATGTTCCCAACAGTTGGATGATGAAATCCCCAGACAATCTGGAAAGTTCTGTGGCTGAATATTTTTGTTTGAGTCTGGCATTGTTTCGGATAGATGCTTTTGTCTGAGTGTGAAACAATCCAAGAACATCACTCTGAAAGCAGAAGCTTAATTATCAATGTCCTCCAGCAGTCCAGATCAATGTGGAAGGTCAATATCATGGTCCGGTGGATCCCCAAAAGACCATGATAGTCACACACTCATCAAAAGGCAGAACAAGGACACAAACTGCAAACAAAGCAAGGTGTGACAGGGATGCTGTTTCTTTCAATTTTACCAGAGCTGCACTGAAACATGAATGCGATGAAAAGGTCAGTTAGGTGTACCAGGATGTCTGGATAATTTACTGTTCATGCAGTCGCTAAACAATTCACTGCTATGACAACAAGCAACATTATTTTACATGACATTTTAAGAGCAGACCACCATCCATTGCTGACGTGGCATTTAAACATTTGATTTTCTACAAGACCTGTCTGTGACCTTTCATTGGCAAATTCATATTTCCAGCATCTTTCAGCTTTGAGTGAGGCAGCCCTGATGAATCTCTCACCTCTGAGATGTTCATTTGTGTACTGGGACTGTGAGATGATGTTGATGAGACCAGAGCCAGCTGAATGTCAGGAGGTGGAACCGTACCAATGCTGACATGCGCTGCACTCAGGTGGAGATCTACTGCTCCCTCAATAAAGCTCTGGTAAATAAACAAGTATATTACTTGGGAGTGAGCGATGTGGCAAATAGGTAATATTGCAGAAATCTTTATGACACACAGTAGGTCCAACATTTCATTAGCTGCTCATGGAATAGGAAGAAAAACTGGTAAACTGTTTACAAGTTGTCTACAGTCACTCTAAATTTCTGATTTTTATAAAACATGCAGTGCTCTAGGAATGCTAGAAATGCTGTTATGTGCTCAAGAATGTGTAGTGCTTAAATTATTGCGAAACTGATATAATCATATTGTCCACCCTTGCATATAAGTGAAGCTGTATTGAGTGTTCAGCTTGGAATATTTACATTTATGCATTTGGGAGACACTCTTATCGAGAGTGACTTACAACTGAATCATGTTATACATGCAGGTAAATGTAGCGTTAGAAGGCCTCCACAAGGACTTTTATAGGTGTGGCATGCTTGCCCAGGATATAACAGTAAAAAGTCCTTGGATATGTATTTATTTTCAATACTGGACCTAGCTAATAAAAGTGCCTTTTTCAATAAATCATATCTGCCTTTTACTCCATATATACTATCCTATATATAGATGTCTGAAAAGTTTGGGCATATGCACACATTTTCTGATGTTAAAATACTGGGTAAAAGGTGTAAATAACATGTGGCCTGTGCAAAAATGTTTTTTAATATATATATTTTTCAAAATATTAAACTTTAAGTATCTATGAAAAAGTATGTTTCCTGTAAATTATGTTTCAAATTATTTTCATAGAGAAATTCAACAGAATATTTATTATGACCTTTTTTATCATAGCAGAAACGCAGATCTAAAATTAGATTACAATGGTCTTACTAATGGGAACAGATATCAGATCAGCACTACTCAGAGAAGCCTTGATCTTTGAGCCATGATTTTTTAAATGTTTTAAATTTCTTTTACCTCAGCCAAAAAAGAAAACCAACAAAAAAGCAGATTTAGTGTTTTTCTCCCAAAGCATTTCACTCACAGTGGTCTCTTCAATACTATCCAGCATACAGTTGACCAGAGGGTGTCCATCTGAGTGCCACAATTGCCCAATATTCTCCATCTCAGCCAAGTCAAGCTCCTCCAGATGCGTGGAGTCCTGCATGTCCTGAAGCTTGTCCAGTGCCCAGCTGACCTGCTGCTGCCAACTTGCCACATGAGTGTGAAACCGTTGCCAGTGCTGCTGGACTTCCAGGGCCTGATCCTGCATTGCTTGGGCGAGCCACATATTCCTGTCTGGCACAGAACATCCTGCGTGGCAGAGTTCAGGAAAGATGGAATTAAGGAGGAGATGACCCAAAACATAGAATATTGAATAAAAAGTACAAACACTGTCCTTATGTCTGGAAATTATCTATGATGTCAGAAACCTTTAAAGTAGGACACTTGCTGTCAAATTGATGCTTGACTAAAGATAATGTTCTTTTTCTCTTTTATCTCATCTTCTTTTTCCTTTTAAGTTTTTCTTCATTTGTACTGATGTATCACTAGTGCAATCTTTGGCGCTGTATTACCCAGATTGAACCTCCTCAATATCTCACACGATTTGAAGCAAGAAGCATAATAACACTAATCTCACCCTGCCTGTATGTTCCTGATTAAGCTTAGGGCCATCAGAAATACTGAAATTTATCCACGGCTTGTCACAAGTTTATTCCTTTGTATGAAAAGCAGGTGTCCCCTAAATCTTTCGGCTCAAAGGTGGTTTAATCAAAGTCTGACACTGCAAGTGGATAAAAGGCATGGACTAATACATTACACCTGGGGTTAAGGTTAGGATATCATCATAAATATTAACACGCACGACATAGTCCTCCTCAAAACATCTGGTTAGCAAGTGACTAAATTGAGGGCTCGCTATAATCAGCTGAGGTTCTGTTTATTTTGAAATGATTAATACAGGACCCAAAACTTCCAAAAGAACATGTTTCCCTAATTCAGATTAGAACATTGCAAGGACAATGGGGAGGGACAGTCATGAATTTCATTTCTTCTACCGAGGATCTGATATGACACTGCTCGGCAGGCCAGTACCTGCCTATGTGCTGCTTGCATAATAATCTGATCCATCCTCTGTTAGCAGTTATAAATCCAGATTTACACCAATCCCTTTTATCATTTTCTCACAGTGAGTCCTATCAGCTTTACTGTCTCCACTCAGCCATAAAAGTGATATATATATATTTCAACTCTCAATGATCCCATTGACTTGCCGTAAGGGATGAATCCAGAAAAGGAAAACGTGGTATAAAACCAATAAGTGACAGGTGAAAGCCAGTGATTTACCTTAGAAAGATAAAAGACATGTTTTCACTAGGCAACATATAAAATGTTGACAGCTATTAAGGCTGCACTACAGATACTGAGTTATAGCTCAAATGCCAAACTTGCAGGAGGACACTGAGCAAAAGCATGTTAAAAAAAGTGACTGGGGGGGAATTTAGGGGTGGGGGGACATTTTCTGACCTGTTGTTTTTTCCATGCTGACTTCACTCAGAGCATCCGCAGGCTGCGGAGCCAGACACAGACACACCTGCTTCAGAGTGCGGTCAAAGTCCTGCCTTCGACTGGTCAGCTCACTCTGCAGAGCCTGCATTAAACAATGAATTATTAAATTACACCACATTATGGAAAAAAAAGATGCTATTCGAGCAGTTGGACCAACCAGGCATGCGAGGTATTTCTGAAAGACGGGCTACATTCTCAACTGAACTTTTAAGTAAGTCATAAAGAAGTATTCTGGTCTAAAATCAATTTGTAGTAGGTCTGCTTGAGGTTATTTGCTATTAGAGGGTACACGAAAATCCTGGCCCTGCCACTGAAATAATTATTTATAATCAATGTACCCTTTGGAAAATAACGTGAAAATAAATACCTTTTCTATGGCAGTTGAAAGTCACCTTGAGAGCCTACTCTTTCAAGCAGTGAGAAAATTCAATATTCGAAGCCAAACTTTGGTTTCGTTCCCCTTGTTTTTTCTTCTGATAATGCCAGATGGCTGATAATATCACAGTTTGACATGGCTATTTTTAACCTTTATTTTCATTACACTAAATCACTTCATAAAGATGGCTCACTGGCTGCAAGCTGGGACTGCAGATGTGACTGGACTGGAAATCTGAAGCACAAATGTGGGTTTATGTCAAAGAAATTCATTTATGTAATACAGCTGAATGACATTCTTGCACTGCAATGACATCACTGTGTTTCCACTCAAATCAACATCATAAATCATTAGGCAGTCAGTGTTATAAGCACAGCGCACAATGGGATCTGCCACTAAACCAACATGGAAGACTTACTGCAACAATATTTTTGTTGAGGAGCACACTTTGAAAGGAGTATAGAACAAGCACAATGCACTGCTGGAAACAAAGTCACATAAAAGGCTTGTATATGGATCTACTTTCTGAACAGTAACACTAATTTGAGGACTTCAGCCAAACATGAAGCACACGATACTAGGATATACTGGAGTAGCAACTGAGACTATTTTTAAGTTTTCTTTTCCACAAACACATGATAAAGTGTAGGTCAGGACTATTTTTCCATACTGTCACTTTAAGATATAATGTTACTGACCATACAGTAGCCTTGTTGTTGCAGGAGAGTATGAATGTCATCTCCAATGGGGCTTTGCCTGGTCAGCTCCTCATCCTTCATCTTCACCCAGAACCACAGCTCCTCCAACAGAGCTATCAACCCTGCCCATCTCTCACTGTGAAGCTCCATACGCTCCCTGATAAGCAAGAAACATCTCATCAAGCGATAAAAATCACATTATGGCAAATCAGTTCAGTTTAAAATTCAATGTTTTTCCATTTCAAAAACCCAACAAAAACTGTATAGTGTACAATCCACGTCTAATTAAACTTTGACTAGTAGAAATTGTTTTGGTGTGTAAGAATTCATCTCTCTGTAATAATTCAACCAGCTCTTACACAAGATTTTCCCCAATTCAGTTAAATTTAGTCATTTAGCAGACAGTCCTATCCAGAGTGAGGTACAAAATGTACAAACAGTGGAGGCCAAAGTGATACAAAGTACCTGGAGATAAATCAAGAACCTATAAGAGACAAGTGCTGTATCATAGCTTGATTTAGTTAACAAAATCAATAAAAGTGTAGACTCTGAGCAGAATGAATTAAGTGCATCTTTTTTAAAGTAGCAATGAGACGCAGTGGAAAAGTGTGGAAGACTGAAGAGAAATGGTGTAGTGGTTCAGAAATTAATCAGAGTGAATATGAGTGCTATGAAGTGTTATCCTAGGCAATGCCTGAAGATATGAGCCTTGGCTGGAGGAACTGAGTGACTGTGCTGTGCAAAGCTTAGAGGGACATCTGTCCTAGCAATGAAGGGAAAGAAAACTAAATCAGCAAGACCTAGCCCTATGGGAACGCTTAGAATTTAAGGAAGGACAAGTCATGTGAGAACCAAAGCTTTGTATCTTATTCTTGCCAGTAAAGTGATTTCAGGGAGGTTATGGATGAGACAAGTCACAGCATTCTGAATGTTCTGTGGAGGAGAAAGAAGTGCTGTGATGCTGTGATGAAGGACTCTGCAGGATCTGGTGGCACATATCAAATATGTTGCCAAAATAAGTTGATCATCCAGGAGCATTCCAAAGTTTTCAGCCCTGTGTGACATATGCGAAGGAATTATTAGTGATGGGTCCAATATACGGGAGGGCTTAGTTTGTATAAGAATTTCTTACTGCTCTGAATTACATTCAAGTACAGAAAAGTTGATATTTCACATTATTATCATTACTTATTTTTGCGAGTTAAACCAAATTATTACATGTTGAAATGAAATTTTTGCATATAAGAATTGAAATAACATTTTATATTTATAAGAACAAAATGTTTTACATGTAACAATTTAATTTTCGCTAATAATAATTCACTTGAAATACACAATAAGCAGGATTCTAACATGCCAACAAAGACATTTTTAGCTAAAATTGTTAAACTATTTACTTTAAGACATCCTTTATATTTTTGACATTTTTATAATTTCCCTTTTTAAACTTGGCAACTCGGTACCATTGGAAAGTGGGGCAGAGTTAGGATAGATTCAAGCTTTTTTGTGAAACTGAGATAATATTAACATGATAATAGTTTTGATCGGGTTAGCACAGTCCAGCTTGGTTGCACTGCATTTGAAACCGAAATTCTACATGATATTTCTGGAATCTGCACTCCAGCTGAATGGGGTTTTTGCCTGTATCCTTTACAACAGTCGCTACTAAAGAACACGTCTGTGGACAGAACATCCACTGACTAAATCTAATGCAAGTACAATACCTGATAGGAAAGGCAGTATTCCAACACTTTGGGTCCATATTCTCATCATGGCCTATTGCCTTGACACCCTGTGCTTGGTCTCTGGAGCCCCCTCTGTGGGCATCACACTGCGCATCAATCTCTGCCTGAATATCCTGGAGAAAGATTGTAGAAACAAGAACAAGCAGAATTTAAAATGACTTCAATTCATACAAGCTCAGTAGTCTCTGATTATGTGAATTTCCCCTGATCAGAGCTGTCAATGACTAGAATTGAAGCCAACGCACGCAGTCTGAATAGCTGGCTGATGAAAATGTTAGAGGTGAGAGTACATTCAATAGAGATGGAAATTTCTATTTTTTATTAGACCATACAAAATAAATGTGTAAATGATTGGCTTCGCATGGGCTTAGTATAACAGAACTATTTTACACATTTCCAGATCAAATACTTGAGTTTCTTCACTAAAGTGCAATTCATTATAATACAGAGTGTGAGAGTCTCATTTACTCAAACTTTCTCCTGCTTCTGAAATGGCAACACTGCAGCTTTTCATCATGCCTCATTGCCTTGATGTAAGGGAGCACGAATAGTGCCACAGGTCCTTCGAGTCAAAGCTCTCTTTCTTCATTTTAAATTGAAAAGATTTGGTTGGTTTGTGGATTTTTCTTTTTTCTGTTTAAATTTCTAAAACAAGCATGTGAAACCCTTCCCTAAGGAACCTTGACCCCCTTACTCAAGTCATGGTGCCGTCATTAGTGTTTCAGAACTCTTGAAATGTGATGTGGAGTTCGTATGTATGTAGTGTCCTGTAGTGTTCGTAATGTGTTGTCCAGCATCAGCATCACACCATAGCTGCCATTTTTTTAAATTTACAACAAAAGAACTCAAACAACACTGTAGCCTCAGTTTATATACCTGATTTATTGCGACACATTCTCAGTAAAACATCAGACTTCTATCAGCGCCGTCTCATTAGTTTGTGAGAGCAATGGCCATTCTCTCTCTTATCATCTGGAATGGGTTCTATGGAACCACACAATGATCTACAACCTCAGTGAAAGCTTTCTCACACACACAATCTAAATCTCAGTGGGAAAGTACCGATTCTCCCGCCACACATAATCAACCACAGACAATACCGTCGGTGCTCTACATAAGCTTAGCAAAGTCCATTAAACTGCCAATGAAATGTCATTCAATGACATGAGTGTATGGACAGTGCTGGGGAGCCTAAAGCTAATTTCCCTGGGTCAAAATACCCATTGTCTTATTAACCAATCAGCTAAGCGATGCAGTAAAAACACCTTCTAGAAACACCTCCTGTCAAAACACCCTCTTTTTTTACCTCTTTGTAGTCTGTCATAACCTTTTTATTGTTCTGTCCTAAAAATGCCATGATATGGCACCAGAAGTAAACACAGTGCACCTTTTGGACTCTTATCTAGGCTTCTCAGATTCTATAATCAAGACAAATTCGAAGCAGCAGAGCGGCTTCTGTTTATTGTTAATCTATGAGAGTAATTACAGTCTTGTTGTTGCTGGAGGGCTAAATCATTAAGAACCCGTTACAAGCATAATTAAGGTTATGAAATTAAACCGGTGTCATTCCTTCCAAACATGCATTCAGCAAGAAATACTGTAGGCGTGGAATTCACAGGGCCTTATCCATTTTGGAATAAAATCAGAGCTTGGCGTTCTCAGGTCTACAGTGCTTAATTGTTTTAGAATTGATGTCATAATTTCCTCACATGGACATTAATCAGTTGGCCTAAAAGTCATGTTAAACACTGCACATGAGAAATTACACAGTAAAAGGCAGTGAAGAACATGCAGCTCACATTTGCTCTTTGTATGATAATACACGAAGGAGTTGTTTTTGTTGAGGTCAGACTCAGAGACAAAGAGACTTCTCGGCTGTGGCCTTTTAAACTACAACAGTGAGACATGTGGAATCACTGGGTGAAATCAATCACTCCATCCACTGTTGCATCAACTTCAAAGCGAAGTATACAAAATGTGGCTACACTCCACTAGATGCAACGCATCGTTATCTTCACATCAGTTGCAGTTGACAGCTGTTGAGTGGTTTCATGCTCTCTACTTATTATGCAAGGTAATAACGGTAATGTTCCACTGATCTCAAAATTATGTTTAGAGCATGCACACAGGCCAAATGCTTCATTCACCAGGGCTTTAACATCAAAATATGGTCACACTTTCTGTGTGACTAGATTATTCCGAAGACAATTTTCTCCATTTAGTTTCAGACAGATGATGAAAGGCAGTTCGGACGGCTGATGGGGGTAACTGCATGCTGTTTTTTTTCTTGCCGCTGGGCTCAGGCATCTGACTTTCCCAGTTGGCATGCTTCCTTCGCTGAGAGTAATGAAAGCTCAGTGTCCACAGCCACACTGACCGACAGCCTCACTAAACAATCAGATGAGGATTTATACACATGAGCTGTGTTAAAAGCTGCAACTCTCTTTTGTTTTGATCCACTGTGTGGACTTGCCTCTCTCCACCTGATTAAGATATAAATTACACCACTCCATGTCGTCAATACAGCTACCAAGAGAACAGAGCCCCTTGAGTAAATTGCTCTACCACTACAAGAGGAGAATAAAACAATGATTTGCAGTAGCGGAGCTTTTTGCTAATTGTTCTTTGCATTTTTTACCTTTCCACAGCACATTGAGGAATACTTAAATAAATTAACTACAAATGCCAAGGGTCTCCTCTGCTGCAAAGCACATGTAACATTAAATAACTTAACAAATGCACCAAAAAACACTGCAAAGAGCTGTAAACAAAACAGTTCTACAACACTACTCAACAGGTTAATCACACAAGCTTTTGAAAAAAAAAACATTATAAGCTAATTCACTATTTATTTTAGGTTATTAAAATGGACATAATATGCAAATAATAGTGAGCAACAGAGCAATTAAAAAGGGGAAATCATTTGCTTTTCATTTGTAATGTATACAGAAAGGAAGAAAGCACACTACTGTTGGCATGAGTGCAGCCTATTCCTATTAATTTATGAATTCACATCTCAGAATGCCAACATAATATCCCTTCTAAAATTAAACTAAGAGGAGACTCTTCAGCATCAAATTTATTGTAACTCTCATCAGATTGAATTCAGGTGAGAAGAATGAAAGCCATTTGCATGAGAAAGTCCAATATGAACGCAGTGAGAGTACTTCACATTTATGGCAGCATGAGGATTTCCTAAAAGTGTTTGCCTTCATGTTACTGGCATCTAACTCACACTCTGTCTGGCTATAGCTCCCATAATGAGGCTGGCTGTCTAACTCCAAGAGTGGGTAGTAATCAATTCTGGCTTTATCACCTCCAGCAGGTGCCTGATCCCAGAGCGTTTCCATTACGGCTTTTCAAAACTGCTACGTTAAAGTAGACAACAACAACAACCTGCCATAGCGTGAATAGGAGGATGCTATTTGTGATAAAATATTAATGTTTACATTCACCCTGTATAGTCTATATGAATCTGACTTAAATATTTTCCCAGCAGTTATTTGGAGAGATAAAATCATTTATATTTTATATATCATTTACATTTATATTTCTAAGAACTAAAAAATTCAACTTCTTTTCTCCTCTTTGTTAATAATTGCCATCCCTTTTTCTTAATCCTACCCATAACTAAATGATAAATGTCCCACAGCCTCAAATGCACAAAGCACTGGTCAGATATTGAAGTAAGACATACCACCTAGGCAACAAAGTCATCCTACCTTATACAGTTTCTGATATCTCGGTGATGTGAAAGCAACCCTTTGGACTCTGTGCAGAAAGAATATCACTTTCTGTAGTGAGGACCTCACCACAGCCATTATCCTCCAGCTGCTGGACCTCTGGAAGCCCTTAAGGATTCTCATCCCGCAGACATAAGAGCCACCTTTTCTCTCACTATGGGCTGTGAGCATGTCATCCCCAAAGTCTCTCTGCTAGTCCACTTCCTTGCTTCCAAACAGCCTGTCTCTGGAGCTGAAGGTCATAGGTGAGTGCAAAAGGTGGAGAAGAGGCTGAATCCAGTTGGAGATCACAGACAAACAGAGAAACCCCACTTAGCTGTGATCCTCAGCTAGGAACACTCATAGTGTACAGCAGGTCATTTAACATCTAATGGAACAGCATCTGCATAAGAACCTCAAGAACAGCTCTGATGCCTTCCCAGCGCAACAGCCGGTTCCCTTGTCAGCTAGTCTCCCTGCTTGAGGATGAATTGTGAATGAGGGAGAGACTGAGAAAGGGAGGGGGAGAGGAAAGCACATGGCAAGCCACTCCAGACATCCAGTCTTACGAGAACTGTGTCCTCAGCTTGCCCTTTTTGTCTAGTAATAGAGTTTAAGGGAAATAAAGCGTACTTATTGGAGCGACTGGGGACAATTAATGACCAGTATAAACACACGTTATTAACTTCATTACTCTCCTTCCAGCATCACACTCTAGAGAGGGAGGACAAATCGAAAGCGTTTCTGTCACACTCTGTTGTAGAGGCCATCATACTGACAGGCTTGTTGTGACAAGTGAGCTTTACTGTGTGCATAAAGTACGGAGACATTTAGGGTGTGCAAGAAGTGTATGCATTTTATGCCCTGCTGTTTTTAGCTAATGTGCTAATACGTTAAACTTGTCTGACTGTACAACTTCAGTATTTATTATCCTGTTTAACACTGTTAAAAGTAAATACTGACATCTGGTGGCAAACCGACGCAACACCTCAGGCAGCGACAAACTCAAGACCAAACCACACTAGATGCACAAAAATACGGGGACACACCTGTTTTTCAGGGTTTGGGGCTAGGCCCCTTACTTCCAGTGAAGGACAATAATCTTAATGCTTCAGCATACCAAGACATTCTGGACAACGCCATGCTTCCAACTTTCTGGACATGACTGTGCCCCAGTGCACAAAGCAAGGCCCAAGAAGACAGCTGGATGAGTTTGACGTGGAAGAACTTGACTGGCCCACACAGAACCCTGACCTCTACCCCATTCAAAGCCTTTGGGATGAACTGGAAAGGAGACTGGGAGCCAGGCCTTCTCCAACATCAGTGCTTGACACACATTCTCACAAAAACACTCGAAAATCTTGTGGAAGCCTTCACAAGAACAGTGGATGCAGTTGTAGCTGGAAAGGGAGGGGGGTGTCTCCAAATTAAATTATATGTGTTTGAATGTAATGTCATTAAAGTTGGAAATTTGACACGAGATATATACAAAAAAATAAAAGAACTATCCACGAGTTTATACGGACAAATGAGACAGTAATGATGTGTGAGAAAACTGTTGACGAGATTTTCAGCTCAGGCAGCTCGTGTATTCTTGAATATGGCACCGAGAGTAACCGAATAAACAAGCGTACACAGGCGTGCTGCTACTTGACTGGAATGAAGACCTGCAGCCACCTCTGCTCCAGGGAAGTAACGCTGTAGCTGGGAGTGTACCTGCTGGGATTTTATATAACGCAGCTCATTTACATTGGTCGATTCACAGGTCTTTTCTGTGCGTTTACCCTGGACACACTTACTCTTGACGATCTGATCAGACCACTATTTCTCGTAAATAGAACATCCAAGGCACTCAATGGTTTTTTTTCAAACATCAGTTTTGAAGGACCTACGCCATGACATCTGTGAACAGTTTGCAGTTTGACAGCCCCACACAGATTTACAGGGTGACACAGAAAAACGGGAACTTCTGGCAAACAAATAAAAATAGAAAACATTTTTATCGCGAAAGCACTGTCTACCGTTCCACTCCTCCATTATTACTGAATGGCGTGATTGTTTACAGCTCACAGTCAACCTTCCGTAGTGCTGCCAACTGTACATGGCTGCCACTACGCACCTCAAAAGTTCCCGTTTTTCTGTGTCACCCTGTAGTTTTTCTGTAGCACGCTGCTCATTTCTAAATGCTGTCTATAGTATTCAGCAAGCTTTCCTCTCACGCAGAGCGCGGCTCTCTTTCCTCTCACGCAGACACGGAGCTCCCTCTTTAAAAGTGACAGATGATTACCAGGAGTGGGGCTCGAACCCACGAGGACATGCGTCCATTGGATCTTAAGTCCAACGCCTTAACCACTCGGCCATCCTGGTGTCCGGGTCAGTTACATGGGACGGTATAATCCCAATGCCATTTATAAACACATACACTGGCTACCCATAGTTTATCGTATTCAGTTTAAACTACCTCTCTTTACCTTTAATGCTCTCCATAGTTCTGCCCCGTACAACTCACGCACCAGATCTTCACGTTACACCGGCCTGGTTAGTATTCCCAAATTCCCAAATGTCTTCAATGGCTTTCTCTCTTGCTTCCTTTAAAACCCAACTAAAATCTTTTCTCTCAGTGGTATACCTCTTCTTGATCATGTTTTCTATCTGTACTTTCCTGTTATTGTACTGTGTTGTTGTAATTGGACTGTTGAATGTTTTTGTCTACTGCTATCTTATGCTGTTCGTCCTGTCTCTGTTTTCCATTTATTTTGTAAAGCGACCTTGAGGAGCTGTCATTATTATATGGGTTATTGAAAGACAACCAATTCGTTTGCAAATATTACGGTTATCACCGACCCTACGTTACTAATGCTCATCTTTCGGGATGTACTGCTGACAGATTCTGCATGATAGTGCTATCGTCACAGTGGAAACAGCCACCTGTTGGATTTCTCATTTAAAAGGCTGGGATTATTACCAGGAGTGGGGTTCGAACCCACGCGGACATTCGTCCATTGGATCTTAAGTCCAACGCCTTAACCACTCGGCCATCCTGGTCCACAGACTCATGAAGCTATCTCACTCAACTAATCATCCAGAACATGACTATCAGTGGTGGGTGAACTTTTATAAAACAACCAGATAGTCTGGAAAACACCCCAAGGACAAAAAAACATTGAAAATCCACAATTGCTCCCGCTGCAAGAAAATTAGTACCAAGGCAGTGACCCTTTAAACCCTTTAAACTGAGCCTTAAACTGAGTTCTACTCAAAGCAACTTGAGGCAACAAACACATCTCGAAAAAAAGATCAAGTGTCAGAGTCGTGACAGCAGGGCAAACACAGCCAAGACTGCATCAGAAAGAGGGGCAGTAGTGTTAACAAGGCCGAAATTGTTTCCCTGCACACTGGAACTTCCATTCAAGAGCGGCTTCACAAAAGCCACAATGAACTTGAGTGTTTTCCTTGAACTTTCCAGTCACCAGGTCTAAACATCATTAAACATTTTAGTAAGAAGTACTCTTAACAGCTCCTCAACAAACACCAGCAAGCTCTCTAAGAACAGGAGATGTTTATTCTTTCAGTAAATATAGCCAAGTATTTCACTACACATTGCATTGGACTTGTAAAACAACATTTAACCTGGTTTGTATTTTATCTGGGTGCAGATACTTACGCTTAGAAAGTTGTTTGACAAAAGTATAGCTCTCTCAAGGTCAATGTACATTTAGTAAAAAATGATGGAATGTGGTTGGATTCTAGACATAATGGGGTAATATGCGACTGCTTCTGCTAGAAGGCTAAAACTTGGTAATACTGTAAATGAACCTTCCAAAATGATGGCCATCTCAGTCTGCAAATCCCTGGTGAAAATCTAAGAGGTGAGCTGAGGTGAGTAAAGGCTATACAGTTTTAATAAGAACTTTTTTGGTTTAGGTTTGGTTTAGTGACCTAAAAGTTTAGATACAAATCACACATAAAGAGTGGCTGCTCCAACATGCTCAGGCTTTTGACATTTTAGGTCAGGTCTCAGTATGACCTTAGCAATGACTAAGCAGCTTCAGTACACTTTGCTGGTTTGTACAACATCATTGCTTCCTTAATTACTATTCTTTCTGTAGGTGAACTACAGGACACAGAAAACATTTTAATTAGTATTTGGCTCGTTAGGAAGGAGGTCTGTATGACCTCAGTTACCTGTATTTATCTTCACAGAAGTCAAAATGTGACTTCATGTACAAATTGTGTTTTTTGTTAGGTTAAGTTGTAAGAATGTCTGTGCTAGACTACTAGAGTTGATTATATATATATATATATATATATATCTATATATATGTGTGTATGTGTATATGTATGTATATATA
>JBBPCX010000001.1:33009276-33023735 GCA_037974365.1 Hydrocynus forskahlii
AGTTCTTAAAAACTAAGGCAAAGCTGTTCAGTTCAATACTTGCACCTATAAAAGATAAAACCTGAGAAATTGAACATCTTTGCAGCGGTCACTTATTTTTTTTTCCTGTATGTAGGTACCACATAGTGGCCACATGGATCACCTGTTGAACACCCAATCTGTGTTGTTCAGGGCCCAAATACTGGACTACCGGCTATAAGAAATGTACTTTCTTCAAATAAATAAACACATTTTCTCAATATTTTCTCAATGTTTTCTTACCTGTATGTCATAGTCAGCCTTTTATCCCACTTTTACCCCTATACCGCACAAACTGGAGGAGTTTAATGATTGTTCACTTTTGTTTTGTCAAAGACATATTTTTTAAAGTCAAAACATAAATGCCTCTAAATGGAAAAACCTTGGAATAAATGGGATTAAGCCAATAAGGGAAATTACATTTTATCATTTCCGCCTTGACCGGTGTGTTCAGCTGTGCTCGTAAGGGTTTGTGGCTGACTGTACCTTGTGACAGAGGATGAAGGTGGATGAAGACATGATAAACATGGCAGGATGTCTCTGATATTGATAATAGGGTATCTGGCAAAGATGATATCAAATGTCTTGTTATTTCAATCCTCATGTACTCATTTATAAACAAATAAACACGAGTGTGGTTTTACCATGTTTTTCTTTAATGCTAAAAATGATCATGTGCTTTACTTCTATAACACCTGTCAGGTTGAAGCGACATTAAATGGTAACAATGACAATAGATTAATTGCTACATTTATTGTTATTAACTTCATTCAAGATAATTTGAAAGATAATAGTGGGATCCAAAGATGTAACAAGGAAACTGACAACGTGAATAAATAATAAATCCAAGCTCCATCTCTCTTAATGTTACTGCATTTCAGTAATGGTCAGAGTCAAACTGCATCTAAAACAGACCATGCTGATTGAGCCAGTGTTACACAGACAGATAAGTGTTATCTTAAAGACACGTCTTATTGTCCCTAAGGCTTGGCGACAAACATGATTACTCAGCATGGAAACACAGATGTCTGCATGCTGTGTTTCCAT
The DNA here is from genome assembly GCA_037974365.1 of Hydrocynus forskahlii. Classification (NCBI taxonomy): domain Eukaryota; kingdom Metazoa; phylum Chordata; class Actinopteri; order Characiformes; family Alestidae; genus Hydrocynus; species Hydrocynus forskahlii. Next base: position 33,010,342 of record JBBPCX010000001.1, read on the forward strand.
GTGGAGGTGGTTACGGGCATTTCTTGCCTCTGTGTGCAGAGCCCCTAACCTGTACAAGGTCTGGAAAAAACATCAGCTGTTTTTGGTTAGGCAAGCTGTGACTTAAATTAACTGATCCCATTAACTAACTATGGGAGCCTGCACAGCAACACCAGTGTTTCAGGATCTTTTATTGGATTAACATTTATGTTTGTCATGTGTTTGGAAATGTGTCTTCAGCCCAGTGCTGACCACATCTTTTCCTCTGTAAAAAAAGGAAGAAAAATATGAATTAATGAACAAAACTGATGCAATTGTAGGCTTAGTAGTTACCTTTGTTGTAAATGTAATGTTTTAACCCTCCACATGAATGAAACTAGCTGCACAAAGTACTCCTAATATTTTTGCTGTATTTATATCTATAGAAAACATGTTGCATTTTTAATATCCTAACCATATAAATTGCAAATACATTCCAAATACGAAGAGGCGACATTCTGATGACTGAAATCCATACAAAGTGCGATTTTAAAAGTCTTTTGTTTGTTGCTGCCAGTGGCAACAGATGTTTTGGAAATTGATATCAGAATCTGCAGGAGGTTATATGGACAGAACACCAGGACCTTCATCCTGTCTCATATCTGAAACATTTTCCAGTAGCCAAGCTACATCTCTGTGGAGTTCTCTGGCTCAGATTGCTTGATGCAGCATATGTTTCCATTGTGCTTCCTGTGAAACTGGGGTTATGAACTCAGGGGAACGTGACCTGACCAATGTTGTGTTATTCACTGTTCTCCAGGGTGGGTGGTGGCCTTGGATTCGAGCACAAATCCAAAATCTTTGATGTGGACTGCATCAAGATTTTTTATCACATTTTCCTTAAACACTGCTGTGTTTCTTTCCTGCTAGATCAGGAATTGTGTTCAATAGGCCCACTAGGAGATTTAGCAGAGGACATAGCTCAGGTTTGGCCAGCTATAATATAACCAATGACAGCAGATTTAACCTTAGAATGTCTGCTGGTTCTTCCAGCTGGTGATGTGTAGCTTTAAAAAAGTCCATTCTTATCTTGCTTGAATATATTCGGATGATATGAAATAGTGCTAAACTTTGGCATTTTTAAGCCTTTTGCTCATGTTTAAGGTCATGCTTTTTCAAGAGAGGAACAAATATGTCTTCAATATGAAAATGTAATTATCAGAGAAGTCCTTAAAGGATGAGGAACATAAGAGAACCATTTCAAGCCATTTTGTGGGAAGTTGTTTACCATGCTCGTGATGCCTGGTTCACATGGCCTTGTTTAATCTTGAAATTTAATTACGATGAAGACTGTTCCTCTCAAAATAACATTTGACCAAGTCACTTGATCTCAATTCACTGTTTGTTCTGGCAGCCATGTCTTCCCTCTTTGTGAATATTTGTTTTGCATACTAAAATTTGTATTTTAGGTTTTGGAAAACTGTTGTTATTCATAATGAGCAAGAGATCTCTAGCAATTAAGAGCTCTTCTTTTTGTGAGAGCAGCCACAGAATGGTTCAGACAATGGTTCAACTCATTCTGACATAGATAGTCTGAATAAGCTGGCCACTCTCTCAGACTCATTACATAATTTGTTTACAAGAGCTATGTGAGGTCTTTACCTCTCTTCTGCTCCAAGTGTCCACCCGAACAGAGTTCCTACCAGAAAAGATAGAGAACAAATCATATGCACTTATTTAATATGCTTTTCTACTAGGTTCCCCTCACCATGTGGCCCCACATGTGTCTATAATAACTTTTAAAATGATCGTACCTTGATGTATTATGCAGAGAAACTGACAAATTAATTGTGTAACTGCAATATGTGGCTTTAGTGTACATACATTGCCAAGGAGCTACAACCTTATATTTTCTTCTGAGTTTCATTTGTCCTGAGTTATATAATATGGCTGCACTTTTACAGGGATCATTATAATTGCACAAACGTTTTAATAATAAATCTGTTTATGCCTTCAGTTCCCTGTGTGGACACTAAGATTGTCCATCGCACTACCCAAGACGTGTCAAACTCTGGTCCTGGAGGGCCGGTGTCCAGCACAGTTTGTTGGTTCTCCTCCGCAAACACATTCACTAAACCTGACAATTAACTGGCGAGGTGAACCAGGTGTTTCTGAGCAGGGAAATCACCAAAATGTGCTGGACCGCGGCCCTCCAGAACTGGAGTTTGACACCCCTGAACTACCCTCTTGATTCAGGTTTAGAATCACCTTCCATTTTCTAGTATAGAATAAAATCTGTTAACAGGCAGACAATAAAACCACTGGTGGTGGCATATTTAAAGAGTATTATCAAAAACTATGAGTACAATGACTTGTAATCAGTACTCCACACACTCCACAAATTAAATTCAGAGTTGTCCTCTATGATGAGGATAATAACATCCTCTATGCTCAGAAAAGCATAATGTGACATACTGTGTTGTGATTGATTCATAGTTCACCGATAATACTACCATTGTGGATGGTGGTGTTTTATTGGGTAGGATACTTGCCTCTGGACCAAGAGGTCAAGGGTTCGAATCCTACTTTCAGCACACCACCACTGGGTTCCTGAGCAAGACCCTTAACTCCAAGTTACTCCAGGGAGACTGTTCCCTGTAGTTAGGGAATGGAAGTCGCAAGTGTCTGCCAAATGCTGTAAATGATAATAATACATTTGTTATATTACTCAGCCCCATTCTGAAGTTCTCTCTTCACTGATGGATCTAACATTGGAAGTAACATTGCAAGGAACTGAGCCTTCATCTCTACAAAGAACTCACATTCAGAGGCAGCTGGAATATCCCAACACTGCAGCACTAACTGTTTTCCCTGCTCTAATTCTTGACTCAACCTCAGTTATCAAGCTCATCAACAACTTTAATACATATATTACATTTATGAAGGTTGTGTGCAGAGACTGAAGTCCCTTCTACTAGCTGAAAAAACAGATTAAACAACAGTAATTAGGCAGCAGCCTTAATCTTTTTGATTAGTTCTCAATTTCGTTCAAGCCAAACCCTATAATGAAGCAACAGCAATACCACCCCTTCACACATGGAAGGGTACGCAGGTAAGTGTGTGTGTGTATATGTATATGTAAATATAGGTAAAAAGAATAACTGCAAATAACATTATTTATAACATTAAATAGTGATTTCATGTACAGTTAATCAGTGTGTTCTTGTGGAAGCCCAGTATTACTTGTAGTTTCCATCAGAAACCTGGTTTGACTCCATCAGCCCTTCATTAAATTAAATCAGGAGCTGCTGATGGAATTTCACAAATCCAAGCAATGGCTGGGGGCACCAAGGGGAAATTTGGAAGCAAACCTGTGTTCTCCTCACCAGCTCACCAAATATCAAATACTTTTTTTACAAACAAATCTGGATACTTTTTACTGTTTTCTTTTTTGCATGTATTCTAAAGTTAAATTACAGACACTTATTAAACAATTTGCGTAGGTGCCGAAGACATTTGCCCAGTACCGTATATGTAAAAAATAATAACATAAATATCACAAATCATAGGTGGAACTGAAAAATTTTAATATGAAATTAAAGGCAAGGCAAGTTCAGACTTAACCTGCCCTCCCCTAACATCAACAACTGAAATTCCCTTGCCTGCCATTGACTCTAAAGTTTTAAGATTCTAAGGACATCACTGAACTTACTAATATAACTGTGTTCACCTTTCACCATTTTACATTTCACTAAAAAGTATAAGCAACATGAAATATATAAACATGGATTTATACAACTCTACAATATAGTCACAATAATTAGTAGTAGTGGGGATTATTATTAGTAGTAGATATAGTAAAAGTAGTAGTGGCAGTAGTAGTAGTGGTAGTATTAGTATGATAATAATAATAATAATAATAATAATAATAAGGATAACAATAATAATAATTATAATTATTATTAGTAGTAGTGGTGGTGGTAGTATTTGTATTAGTATTATTGTTGTTGTTGTTTATTAGTATTGTGATTATTATTATTGTTTTTGTTATACAGTTTATCAGTTTGGACACATCTGCCTGTGAAATCTCTGTTCATTTGTGTCTGGAACATGCATGCGAAAGGTATGGAGAAGTTTCATCCCCCCTCCTCCGTGTTGAGGCGGGACAGTGCTCTGTGCATGTGATGGCGAGGGGAGGATGCTTTCTAAAAAGCGCGTGCAGAGAGAGCAGCTGCACCAATCGGCAGTCCGACCGCGCTGGACGAGCTTTTACATCCTCAGCTCATATCTCTGGATTTTCCTTCGAACTGCAGACGCGTGGAGCTCGCCTCAGGACAGGGGAGGAACCATGGGGGCGATAAGCTCGCGGGACAGCAAACGGGACGAGGACACGGTCACGGAGCCCAGCGCGGGACAGGACGGAGCACAGGAAGGCAGTGCCGAGGATAAGGTAAAGCTGAGCTGGTATAACGGCATGCTGTTTTGGGATGATCACCGGAGCAGGAGAGCAGTAGAACCAGGTTCAAACTGCAGAGAGAAACATTAGGGGTCTTTTCTCTGCAGCAGTCACTGCAGTGGTGCTGGTTAGCCTGCATGAAACGGAGCCAAGGCCTCATAGAAACTCTTACCCAAACACCTAAAGCATTAAAGGATGATAAATATGCTTCAGGAATTAACATGTATGCTTTGGTAGGAAAAAGAAATGTCTGTAGGTTCATGCATTTAAGGTGACTGTAAACCCACTGAAGAAGTATTTCACTTCACCTTTGGCACTTTTCCATTATTTAAATCTATCTCACATAACACTGGCCCTTCTAGATAACTCACTGCAATCCTGTTTAAAACACTTGATATAAATTGTCAGTTCTATTTCAGAAATGATTTCCAATGTTTCAAGCTAACTCTATCATCACTCATTTAACATAGCCTTTAATGTAACTTTTAATGCAGTGTTCTAGGCCTATTTCTGGCAGTCCTCTCCCGCAGGATATATAGACTTTCCCCCAAATAGCTGTTGTATTGATTTTCCATGTTAAACATGATGAAGTCAGCCACGCTGGAGCAGGAAGTATTATGGCTATTACTCTTGTTCAAATGTCGAGATCTTATTCAGCAGTGCTTAATGTTAATTAGTTTTATTTTTACTCTTATCTAAGATTACAATTCTGCATGTACATACAAACATTCTGGACATAATGGAGTACATAGGAACACAAATCAATATGAACAAACATATTAACCGAAGCACTTTTTGTACACAAAAACTCTACTGATTAATGCTGTATATATCAGTAGAGGTACAGCAGTAACATTTAGTTTGTAGACCTTTAAATATTCCATTTGTTTTGTTAGGCATGAAAAAACACATTGAATGGCAAGACAGTTGATGAACTTGTATCCAGAGTTTTAGTGATCTTGGCAGTATCTGAAATGCTTATGCACATGTCTGCATTCATCCATTACTTCAGGTGAGCCTGAAGTACATAGTGAATTATCATACACTCAGGATTGTTACAAAATTTACCATCTGGTTCTCCAGATTCACTAATGGTTTACATTTTAAGATTACAAACCAAGTTATGATAGTTCATAAGTAGACTGACCCTCTAAGGTCATGTGTTTTTCAAGTTGATGGGTTGTACTCCCTGATGCAGCGTGCCATCACCATTCATACAAGAGTAGTGTTGTAACTGGGTTTGAAGGATAAGGTCTATTTTTCAAGCCAGCTAAGAACATTTTTCGGTCACAAGCAAAGCTAAGCACATAGGCAAATGCTGACATGTTACTCCTACACTAATTTCACAAAATGTTTTTAGTCAGTTTTATTATATAGTGCTCCTCCTACATTGTTGTACAGTTGTTTCCAAAAGCTTACATACACTCATAGCAGACATGGTATGCCATGATAGTATTGAGCTTCTGAAGATTTCTGCAACTCTTCTTTTTTCTGCTGCAGACCAATTGAACACCATCTTTACTGCAAAAAACAAACCAGTGTATAAATTTGAATTTACTATGAGTTTCCTCAAAATAACATAGGCTCAAGATTATACATACAGGGTTAAAATTATACATACATCTACTACATCATTTAATGGTTCCAAAATGTCTTTTACCTAGTTGACATGGCCTTTTAACTTTGTTTTAGTGATCATGACTAATTACAGCTGGTATCATCTCAGTGCCTACATTAACCAACACATATTACAATGGGAAAGTCCAAGGAGATCAGGGCAGACCTGAAAGTCATTTGTAGCCATTTCCAAACACCCTCAGGTTCCAAGATCATCACTCCAAACAACTGTTTATATGTTCAGATTTTTTAGAGCTGTGACTTTGTGAAGGTCCAGAAAAAAATGGTCCAAATGCAATCCGGTGCAATCCAAGAATCACCAAGAAACACGATGTACTGGAAGCTGTTGGACCACTGGTATCACTAACCCCATTCAAGTGAGTTTTACATGGCCACGTGCTGAGAGGCTAACATGCAAGAAAAAAAGTTGCTGCTCCAAAATTGACAACTTCAAGCACGAAAGAGGACAAATAATAAGTCTTCTGGGGAAAGGTTTTTATGATGAAGAACGCAGATTATATTGGCATTCTCAAAATTATATCAGCATTCTGCTGAAAGTTCATCATAAAAATTTCATCTCAAGTGGGTTGATATATTGATTCTCCTGTTCTGTTGCAAATTTCCCAACAGTAAGATAATAAATATTATCTTATCTTAAACACAACATTAAATCATTAAGTTAAAATCTGAATCCTTAACTGGGTGCTCTATTAAAAGACCCTAAAACACATGTCAAAGCTAGTTTTGGAATAGCCTTCACAAAGTCCTGACCTTAATCCAATTAAAAATCCATGGAATGTGCTTAAAAGACAGTTCGATGCCAGAAAACCAACAAATTGGGTTGAACTCTGCTAATTCCAGCAAGATCAGTGGTCAAAAATCCAAACAGAATCCTGTCAGAGGCTTGTTGATGCATGCCAAAAGCATCTGATCAAGGTATAAAGTGCTAAGGGCCATTTAATCATATATTATGCTTGCTGTATGTACAATTTTGATTCTGTGTTGTTTTCAGGAAGCCCACAAATTCGAATTTGTGAATGTTTTTTGTAGTAAAGGTATATAGTGTCCAGTCATGGTCACTAAACAGGAACAGCTGCAGAAATCAGTGAAAATGCTCAAGTATCATATTCTTTTTAATAGTATTAAACACTACAAGAAGCACTTTGTGGCATTTGTTAATAAATTCCAGGTTAATCCTGGATCAGTTAATACTGCTTGCTGGATGTTTATGTGCAGCATAAACTGATAGCATTATTGAAAGGGCCATGCATTCATTTCACTAATTCTCCAGTAGTTATTTATCCATGCTTTTCAGCGATCACTGCTGAAAATTCATCATAAAAAGTTTAACTCAAAGGGGTTGATATATTGATTCTCCTGTAAACAAACAAAATCTTCTTACAATGTTCTAATGCTTCTGGTAATACTTCCTCGGGATTAGGTGGCGATTTGGAAAAATTATGCTGTAAGCCAGTATTCCTGTGGGTCTTCCTCTCTGTCAAACAATAAACATCTCTGACATTCACTCACAAATGTTTCAAAATGTTACAGTAAAACAACTGAGAGTGGACATGCCTATTAATCCAGTTTATAGAAATAGGGCAAACTTTACTGTGTAATGCATATGTCGTGGAAGTTTGTTTGGAAGTTGTGTCAAGGATTTAGTGTCTCGCTTATCATGTGAAAAACTTAAATAATCTGAGTTATAATGAACAATGTATATTTGAAATGACAGTGAAATATTTGTTTAAATATTTTTATTGGAATAGGGCAAATGACATGTAGTGTCTTTGCTGTTTCCTTCAGAGATTTATGCCTTTGGATCATTATTGTCATTATAGGTTTAAATTGCATGGAACATCCATAACCAAGACTTCACTTCTCAGACTTGAAGCTTCTCTATTAGCTTAAGTCTACATTGGTAAAACCATTCAAATGTGTACTTTAGCTTTTGTTTAAAACTCATCTCACCCTTTGTCTAGCTGCTACAGAATAATGGACAGATCTCAAGTTTGGATGGCAGAACAGAGGGCCAGGCTGATGAGTCAAATGCCCCCTTTGAGGAAAAGGTCCCTGTAGAAGGTAAGGTTAGAATTAGTTTCCTTAAAAACTTACTTTGCTGTAAGATGTTAAGATAAATGAAAAGCGTATTTACACCATAACAAGTTACATAGTCCACAGATTAAACCTTAATTGACGGATCATATAATTTCAGCTGGATCTGGATTTGTGGCTTTGAAAGAAGACGACACTGAGACAACTGAAGATCTTCAGGAAGGAGATGTCTCTCAAGTAAACACTGAGGAACTTAACAAAGAAGTGCTTAATGCAGATGGTGTCATGGTAAAAGAGGATGATATGGCTGACAACAAACAAAATGATATTGAAGTTGGCTTCACAAAATTCTTCAGATTTATTGGATTTAAGTTTACTCTAAAAAAAGACAAGTGTGACAAAAATAATGTGGAGGAGCAGACTACAAATGAGCAGGACAAAAATGTTGCAACCACCTCAGAAGACTCTAGGAATACCACAGAAGAAAGTCATGCCAGCTTAAATGAACAGGATGCAGGAGAGACTGAGAAGGACATGAGGGATGATGTACAAACTGAGTCAAAAGATGGTGATACATCTCCTGAGACAATCAATGAAACTGCAATGAGTCAAATATCTGAGAACCCAGAACAAAATGGAAATCAGCAAGAGGAAATCACTCCTAATAAAGGAGAGATGGAGGACATCACACAAAGCCCCCAGACTGAGGAACCCATGTCACCAATTAAGCGATTCTTCACACAGGGAATTTTTGCTACCTTGAGAAAAAAAAAGAGAAAAGAGGAAGATTCACCAGAAGAGAATAACAAGGAAGAACTTGAGACAACTGAAAAACAGGAGGGTGAAAACTTGGACGAAGCTACACAAGGAGGCAGTACATGTATATGCCTTGACATCTCTAATGTTACACCTGAAGAAAGTAAAGATTTACAGACAGGTGGACAAGATGGGAGCAAGCCTCCAATTGAGAGAGAGTTAATGGATACTCAAGAACAAGATGAGGTACCAGCAAGTCCACTCAAGCGGCTTTTTAGGAAACTTTCAACAAGAAGACAGAGGGAAACAAAGCCTACTGAAACAAACACTACTGAACCTGGAGAAAACTTTAATGAAAAGCTTCAGTCCTCCACAGAATTAATCAAAGTTCAGAAGGAGGATGAACAAGCACAGGTGGAAGAACCAAAGCCTGCTGAAGAGAATCAGAACACAGATGTTATCCCTGAAGAATCAAAAAAGAAGTCAGACTCAGCTGTTTCCTGGGAATCTCTCATATGTATTGGGTCTACCAAGAAAAGGGCCCGAAAAACATCTGACTCTGAAGATGCAATACAAGAAAAAGGTAAAGAGCCCAGAAAAACAACTGAATCGCCACTTGGTAGCTCCACTGAAGGTGATTATGACCATCTTACATCCTCCAATGAACAAGCTGGGAGCGCGGCAGAGGAAGAAAATGGATCTACATGGAAATCTCTCAAAAAATTAGTTACTCCAAAGAGGAAGGGGAGAATGGAAGAAAGTGGCTCATCTGAGCAGATACCATCAGACACTGAAATGACCAAAGATGAATCTCTATGTTCATTAAAGAAACTTATTCCAGGGCGTAAAAAGAGGAAGGTTGATGGTCATCAAGAGCACACATCCTCTGATGAGGCAGGTAAAGGCACTGCAACAGACAATGAGGATGACGAAACACCAGCGGTTGTCCCACTCTCTGAATATGAAATAATTGAACCTGCAAGTTTGAAAGAAATAAAGGATGAAACAGAACCAGAGGAAGAGGCGCAACCTATAACTGAAGAGGACAAACCAAAAGAAACAATTCCTCCAGAGAAATCTTCATACGATGTGAGGCCATCAGTTGTACCTATTCCCTCTAATTATATTGAGGATTTGACAGAATTCATAAGCAAACATCAGCAACTCAGTGACATTCCAGAGGAAGGAATTATTGAGGAGAGCATTGTAACACCATTATCCTCTGAAGAATGGACAACTCAAGATGACACACTAGCTGAGGACATTGTAGAGCTGACAGCTGATGCAGTCACTGCCCCTGAGCCTGCAACTGAGCAATTTAATGGGGATGAAACCACAGAGATGGTATCAGCGGTCTCCCAGCTAACAGAGTCCCCTGAAACATCTGGAAATGTAACACCAGTACCACTTGAGTATGATCAGAGAAATGCAGATGTAATAATTCAGGAAGTTGTTGAAACTATCTGCATGACTCCAAGTGTAATGTCAGCCACAACAAAAGACAAGGGCCCAGAGGCTCTATTACTGTCCCCTTCTCCTTGTATTGTAGAGTCAGATGCAACAGGTGAGACAAAGGTTTTAGTTGCCCATGAGAAAGCAGAGGCTACATCAATTTGTACAGGTCTTGTTCCCCAGGAAATTGGAGGTGTTGAAGTTCTTCCTTTACCTTTGGTTGAAGGAATATCTGAGTTGAGTGAAGCTGTACCAACAGAACTTGTCTCGGAGGAGCTGAAAGAAGGATCTGAGTTAGCAGGTCTTGCAACAGATGACATCTTTGAGGCTGAAGTCAAAGAAGTAAAAACTGAGATGCAAGAATTTTTAGCAACTGAGAACACACCTCATACTGAAACTGAAACAGAGATAGGAGAAGCCTTTCAAATGCATGAAGACTTGGTGGCAGTGAGCAAAGAGGTTTCTCTGGTGATACAGGAAGAAGTAGTAAAAGAATACGCAACAGAAGCAATTCATTGCAATCAAAAACTCGAACCAGTTCAGATGGAGGTCATCAGTGCAGTACACGGTGAAAATCTACTTCTTGAGGAGCAGGTTATAAAAAAATTGAATGAGGTTCCTGAGACAGATATAGAGATAACATTACAGGAACCATTGAATGAACAGCCGGCACTCTACTCTGAAATCACTTGTGAAAAAGAGCACAGACTTCCAGAAGTCAAGTTATCAACTACTGATGTTGAACAAGTCGCTGCAGAAGTTGCTGTGTCAGTAGCAGAAAATGTTATCATCTCTGTGCCTCACAGTATTCCAAAAGAAGTATCAGAAATCACCGTCAGTGCTGTCACTGTAGCTGAAATAGCTGAAACTGTAACACATTCTGTAGTATCAGAACCAGACACTACCGTAAATGAAGCCTCCAAAACTACAGAGGGAATGGCTGGAGTTGCTGTATCAACTGTTGAATATCCAGAGGCCCCTGAGACAATTGACATTGTAAGCCCACTCTCAGAATCTGTCAAAGTAGTGGCAGCAGAGTTGAAGGATGAGGTTAAAATGGTAAGTGTTTCTTCTCTATGTTTTCTGGATAGTCATGAAATACAAGTGGAAACAAAAGACATTGGGTTAGGCAAAGCAACGCTAAATACTGAGCCCGTTCTTGACGTTGCCACTACAGAGAATGTGGCAGATATGTGTGAGAAAATAGAAGAAATCAGAGAAGGAACTGAACTGCAGATTGATGCTACTCCTACAGGAGAGAGTGATGAAAATCTTGTTGGGGAAACTGCTCAGATCACTGAAGTGGAAAATCTCTTGGAAATTGTAGCTGAACGCCCGCTGGAGGCAAACATAGCAGTCAGAGATGTTTCTTTTTCATCAGTTTCAAATGATGAATGTAGAGCAGCTAAAGAGTCACATGATGTGTCAGAGGTTAAAGTGGATCATAAAAAAGAACACACGGAAAAACACATAACTTCGGTGGAAGATCATGAAACAATAAAAAGCACAGTGGATGAAATAACTCCAAACAAAGCTGAAAAGCAGGTGGAAAATATACAAGCACCAGTCACCTCTGAAAAAACAAGTCTCCAAGAGGAATCTGCAAAGGAGGGATGTCAACCATTAACATTGGATAATACAGAAGGAACACAACCACAAAAAGCTGAATTAAGTTCAGACACACATAACACGGAAGCACCTCCAGAATCTTTAGAAGAATCTGAAATGACAGAGAATAAGACATGCATGGTTGCTGAAGCTGGGATTTCTGACACACTTTTAGAGGATGGGTCAGACCACAAAGAAAGAACAGTAGAGCCTGAAATTAAACCTGAAATTGTTGAAGAACCTCAAGAAATGATAGAGGCAGTTCCAAAACCTGAGCTTCACGTCAACACAGAACAACTACAAACAGAAAGTACTCCTTCGAAAGCAGAAGAAAGTCAAGCAACTGAATCAAGTCTACAATTATCCAAGGAAGATAAGCAAGTAGCTGAATGTACTGTGGAAGTGACTACAACAATATCAGTGACCGCTACTACTGAAAGGTCTAATGAAATTAAACAAACATATGAAGTAGAGAAATATCCTGCAACTAAACTTGATGGAGGGGAAGGAGTGCACGGTCAAGAAGATATAGAAGAGGCTGTAAATTGTGAAGCCTCACTAGTACTTGAACGGGAACCAGAAGCTTTGGTCACACCTGAAAGTGAAGTAAGTGAGCTTAGAGAATCCAGTGAAGCTGTAAGTGAAGAGAAGGCTGACATAGGAGCAGGTTCCAAACAGAACACTGACACCTCAAATGTGACTGAACATGAAGTAGTAACTGCACTGCAAGTACAAAAAGCAGAGGCCCCTGAAATTGTCAGAGAAACACTGTGTGTAATGGAACAGAAAGAGGAACCAACCATGACCATCCCTGAAGAAAAGATAGCAGTCTCATCTGAGCAGGAAAAACAACCACCAGTGGACAGTGAAACTAAATCTGAACCCTTAGCAGTCATGCAACCTGAAATACAAACACAGGTCATAAATGACATCATAGTAGAATCTTTGGAAGTGGCAAAACCAAAAGTAGACACACATGTAGTTGCAGAGGAAACAGCGAGGCTTGAGACAGAAACACCAGTAGTGACAGCAGTGTTAACAGAGCTTGAAGTTAAAACACCAGCAGTGGTAACAGAACCTGAGGCTGAAAAGCCAGCAGTGACATCAGTGGTGACAGAACCTGAGGCCGAAAAGCCAGTAGTGACATTGGTGATGACAGAACCTGAGGCCAAAACACCAATAGTGACATCAATGGTAACAGAACCTGAGGCCGCAAAGCCAGTAGTGACATTGGTGGTGACAGAACCTGAAGCTGAAAAGCCAGTAGTGACATTGGTGATGACAGAACCTGAGGCCAAAACACCAGTAGTGACATCAGTGGTAACAGAACCTGAGGCCAAAACACCAGTAGTGACATCAGTGATAACAGAACCTGAGGCCAAAACACCAGTAGTGACACTGATGGTAACAGAACTTGAGGCCAAAACACCAGTAGTGACATCAGTGGTAACAGAACCTGAGGCCAAAACACCAGTAGTGACATCAGTGGTAA
>JBBPCX010000001.1:33038516-33065715 GCA_037974365.1 Hydrocynus forskahlii
CTAAGACTCTGAAGTTTCATGTGCCAGAGAAGTAAAATATGTAAACTTATTTTCAAACAGCAACACAGGATGGAATATCCTTCTTTGCATTCAGCAATCCTTATCGTCCGTCATAAGAACTTTTATTCTGACACTGAAAACCCATAGCCACAGGTTTTTATCAACTTATGTTCAAAATTTGAGCGCAAAAGAATAATAAATGAATTTCCTATAAGGTTTTAGTGCAAGCAGTACCATTTTGTGCAGGCAGAGACGCCATTTTGATTGGAGGAATCCTTATTTTTTATCACAGAATTATAAATCAATAAACCGCTATAACACCGCTGCTCTCCCATTCAAAAAGCTCCAGTTCAAACTCCTAGTCCTCCCATCTGCCCAGTCAGACCAGTTCGAATCAATACGCAGCTAAACGGAGCCAGAAAAACTCAACAAAACTCACTCAAAACACTATAAAACAACTCCAGAAGAACTCCAGAGCGTTTTTACCACAACCCTGCCAGCAAAATGACACTTTTAGCCAAGTGTCATAAAATCCAAACACTTACTTTTTTGAAGATAAACACGAGAGCAATAGTCCGTCCAAACCCGACCAATCCCGAGAAAGTGAACAGGTTTTAATCTGACAAAAGTGGGGGGAAGAAATCGCGTTTCAGCACAAGTGCAGGTGTTGAAACCACCCCCCGTGTGCGACGCCCATTCCATTCGGATGGAATGTTAAAAGGAATTGTCTCAATAAACTGAATCAAGCGTCCCAGTGCGGGCTCTCGCGCGGGACGTCCTTCAATAGACTAAACCGTGTCAACATTAGAAATTAGGATGGGCTTCAGTTCCACTTTTTGTTGTTTTTCTATAGCATGTGTACCCAGTAACACAACCAGTTGGTGGTCTGGTGGTTTGAGATTTCCCCCATGCGATCAGAAGGTTGTGTTTGAACCCAAGGACTACCAATGGCACGACTGAGGCACCCTTGAGCAAAGTACCATCGTCACACACTGCTCCATGGGCGCTGCACTGGTGGCTGCCCACTGCTTCACTTGGTGAATGGGTTAAATGCAGAGAAAGAAATTTACATTACTAGAAGGGGCCACTTCACTTTAACATGCTATTTTCACACAGCATATGAAAATGTGCTTCCGTGAGAGTGTAGCTGATCTGTTCCCTTCATACAATGTGTCAATACTTTTTGTCCTATGCATATGACAGCATTTTTAAGACGTGTGCGTTTTATTTAATTCATGAAGACTAAGAGCACAGCAAAGCTACATCAATCACAATATTTAAATAAAATGTATAAGAACTTACACTGACATCAGAATGTGGCAATGTATCAACACTAAGCATTTTTTGCAATTCTTTCTGGAAATCATTTTGTTGGTTTGCTGGTTTCATATAGGTTCATCCTTCATTGTGCCTCTCCTCCCATCTCCTCAGAATATAACCCGGGCTAGTTCAAACATCACCTTCAGACAGAATACAGTAAGATGAAAGAAATTTTACTTTTGCATGAAGTTACGTACAATCTTTTAGCTATGTGTAAGCACTGCCCACATACAGGGGGGTCCTCAAGTTACAACGGAAATCAGTTCCTACAACAGTGATGTAACCCAAATTTTGGTCTAAGTCGAAACACACCCTTGCCTAAGTCAATAACCTAATCTAACACAATTGTAAAATCTACAACATAAAAACACAACTAAGTCACAGAAAAAGGAAAAGGACATAAATATACTGTACTTGTACACTGTACTGTAGTAACAGAAAAAATGAGTGTAAAGAACGCCATGAGGGACAAAAAGTCGCCAAACAAAGCAAGATAAACGTAACACTTGCGCTTAGATAAGCGTCGTCCCTCACTCATACACTGCATTACTGCGTATTTTGTGCATTCTGTACATTCCCCCGCCACGCGCCACTACACTAGTTTGCCCATGTGAGTGCCGTAAACTTGAACCGTCGTATGTCGAGACCCTTGAAAACGAGGACCCCCTGTACGCAACATACTCTTGGAACTTTAGAAATGTTAACATTAAAATTACTCAGTAAGATGTATAGTGCTTTTCAATTTAAACAACTAAAATGTAAAACAATCTTTATATTTATTTTGTGGGTTTGAAAAGCTTGCATGTTTTCTGACCTCTATAGTGATGAGGACTACAATCATCCACTCCAGCCGGAGACTGTGCTTTTCACTGAGATGATTCCTCATGAGATCTGCCAGTTCAGTGCAGTGCTGTAGCTTCTCATTTACAACCTACACAACAAAAACACATGTAAAACAGCACCACCAGCATTTTTGCAAGTCTGTCTCAGCATCAAGTACATTTTATTAGTTCACTTAACTTGCACTTTTGATTCAGCAACTGGCTACAAACAACAAATCACAATAAATGCAGTGTATAAACACACACACACACACACACACACCAAGGACTGAAAGCAGACATAATACTGTTACCTTGACCCTGCGGTTGATGCTCAGAAACTGACAGGTTTTGTCATACAGCTGCTCCAGGTCCTCTCTATCCCAGTAGAAATCAGGTGTGATAAGTAGATCAGAACTAAGGTTTATGCAGTGCCTGTAAAAGATTTTAATTTTAATGTTTTTATTTTTGTTAATATGTTCTACATCTTGGTTTCATTTTTTCCTCAAGATATGTAGGTTGCTTCTCACCTCAGAGCAAAGAGTTCCCCTATTTTCTGCAAGACCTCTGCCCTGGAGAGCTTAACTGATTTTCCAGATTTCAGTGTCTGTTATGAGAGTATATAATTGTATTAGAAGTGTAATCACACAATTCAGTTCAAATCTCTAGACATTTACAACTTTTTCTTTAAAATATATATCCCAGATAATGCCTGATTATATCCAGTTCTACAGCAATCAGAGTGATCCTAAGTATACTGTGTCCATAGAGATTACTGTATAAGTGGGTCTACCTCAGGAATTGACTGAATAGATTCAACAAAGTTATCCAAAGAGATCTCCCATATTGCCAGCTTAACTGCAACAACAAAAACAGAGAAAGGCCAATGTGAGGGAGAAAAAAAACAAAGATTTGTGCAACAACAGTATAAACAGCCCACCTGATAAAGACAGAGCATTGGAAAATGCAAATTTCTCTAGAAGTATTTGTTCGTAGTCCATTTCAATATTAAATATGAAGTTTCCTCGATGTAGCTTTGAATGTCCTCTGAGTGCAAACACAGTAAAACATATCACATTAGACAGAGGTAGTAAATCAAAGCTATGAATACTATATACTGTCATCAAAAAATGTCCCGTTGTAACGCACTCGCCAACTGTGTAATTGATCTCTTCATTTTCCCAGTGAACCAAGGCCACCTCATATGGCTGAATCTCATGCTGCTCCAATATTCTCATCACTTTCTTTATCTGTAAATCAGATACAAGGATACAAGTAAAACACCAGTAAGAACCTTTGGAATACTTTGAAAGATTAGGGAAAAAGAAAACTATCACAGTGACATTTTACCACAAAAGGTGACAATTATGAGCGTAAGACACCCTTATTTTAGAAATGGGGAGTCGGTACTAGGTGACAAGAAAAACAGGACAAAGCTTATTCACTCACAGCTATCTCAGCAACATTCCAGAAAACCACTGAGCCTTCCCTGTGGAGGAAGTATTATTTTTTGTGTGTGCATTTCATTAAATCATATTGGCAAAAAGAAGCCAGCTGGCATGAGAAACACTGCATTTTAGCTTACCTGAAAAAAAATATTAAAGCAGAGTCATTAGATTTGGATGCCATCTCTGTTCCAATTACCAAGACATTAGAAGCATCTGAAACAAAGAGTTTATCTTCTTCAGTCATGTTGACAGTTTAGAATTTTAGGATGGAACTTATTCTAAATTAAATTCTGATACTTGGATTAAACAATAACTAATCAATAACACATTGCATCACACCTAAACAAATAACCAGAGACCTTTTATTGAGTAAAATGAAATCATGCTTGCTCAGATTCACATTCATTTCAGTATTTACATGTTTGCTTGCTAATTTTAGCAAGCAATCTCTACCATTAACATTAATTCAGTTAAAATAAGAAGGCGATAATTCTACAGTCCAGCTAACCTCTGGGCAGGTCTTTGATCTCAAAGAAGCCATTGGCGATTAGATCATGGCAGAGAGTAGGCAGGTGGTACTGGTCTGCGGTTGCATAGGCAATACACTGCATCATATCCTGTAAAATAACAAATCAAAACATGCTTAAGAGAGAGAATGAGAGAGGGGGAGAGATGAAGTGGCATAAAATAAATAAGCTTTAGATGATTTTCTTGTTGAAAACTGATATTACAGCATGTGACTTGCCTCTTCTGTGGCAGGAAGATTGGTTCTGGATGGCTGTTTCGTTCTTGGTCCCTTTAACGTTCTTTTGCCAGGCATGCCTCCTTGCTTCAACACGGATTTTGTGGCTGTTGTGGTGGACTGTAATCTCCTGTGTATATCCCATGGTTTGGATCTCATACTTAAGACAGCTGGGTTTCTAGAGTTAAAAATAAGACGTCCTTCAAGTGCTCCTTGCAGCCCAGAAGACCACGAATGATGTGGTGTGACAGTGTGACTGTTCTTGTGGTCTGTGAGAAGGCTGTGTGAAGAGGCACTGCCAACCAGCAGATCTGGTGGAAAACACCTGACCCCTGAGCAGGGGCCATTTCCCACCTGTTCTGCAGTTCTAGGCAGCAGTCTGCCGAAAGGTATCCTCTCCAAAGGCTGCTGCACTCTCCACAGTGTCAGTGCTGAAAAAGACCTGGCCAGCATACCTAGCCAGCTGTGTGAATTAAACACATTATGAACCCATCGTTAGCTCGTTAGAAGGTGCAAATGGCTTTTCTGTGGTGTGCCTGCGACTGTCTGACCCACAATTCTGCAATCTGACCTTCACTAAGCCAAGCGTGATGAAACCATATTTAGCTCAGTAGCTAACACAATTCAAACAACTTCTACACTTTGTACTTCGAATTTTTTAAAACTGGAAAGCTGGTCAATGACTCTTTATGTCTTTCACATAGGATCTCCGCAGACAACACCTAGCAGAGGTCTTACGAGTGCACCATGCTCTAGATACTACTACAGGCTAGCTAGCAGAAAAGGCTAAACTGCACCCTGCACCAAGTGAATCAACACATCTAGAGAATAACAGTACAAATACAGTTTATTTCACTACATACCAAGTGTTCTCCTGCAGAAGACAAAATAACCGAGAGTCATAGCTTAATCTAGCAACTTGTTACTATCTGTAGGCACATTTTTCTGTGTTTGGACCAGTTCTGATGAAGTTGATGTGAAATCCACTGAGCGGAGGGGGCGTGCACCTAGTGGGTCCTATTTTTGTGACATCACAAGTTGCGTCAAGAGTCACGCGACTGAAGCGCAGCGAACTGCTCAGTATATACAATGTGAATAAAAGAAGTGGGTTTTTATTCCTGTTAAGCATCGGAAAAGCTGTTGAGTGAGCAGCTATAAAAGAAAATATGTCAAACATAAGAAGTTTCCATTGTAAAGAATATGTAACAGTGGAAATAATATGTAACAGTGCATGTCTGGCATCCTATTAACTGGTTGTGTGGTGATGCAAAGTCAATTTCTAGACTTCCCATTAACTTTAAATGCACTAGTTAATTGTTTCATTCCATTGGTTGTCACATAATCGTTTGTTAAATAACAGCTTTCTGGTGATCCACATTATAATTATATTAGGTGGCTTTTTATAGGGCAGTAGTGATGAATAAAATATGTGACATTTTCTGGCTTATAAAGGTACTCAAGTTTGAAAGTTTTTTAAGTTTGAAATTTTTTAAACCAAGAATAAAACAGTAAAAAAGAGGTCAGGGTTTTATCAGTACAGCTCTATTTAAGGATTACTTAAGGAAAATGTACTTTGGTCTTTTCAGTTACATTTTTACCATTGTTTTCAAATTTGCTGAGAACAAAAATATTACATCTTTTAAACCATTACATGTATATTAAAATATTCCTGATAGTTAAGAGATGTTGTGCAGTAACGCAAATTCCAGGCCAAAAATGTATCTTGGTGAACGTTTAATCATTTTACAGGTAACAAGAAAGGCAAGTAATTCGAACAAAACATCAGTAGAGATAACAGACCAGACATATAGAGTCATACATTATATGGACAAAAGTATTGGGACGCCTGACCATTACACTAACATAAAATACATAGACTTTAATATGGAGGTGGTCCCCTTTTTGCAGCTATAACAGCTTCCACTCCTCTTTGAAGGCTTTCCACAAGATTTTTGTATTTGTGGAAGTTTGTGCTAATTGTTTCTATAGAGCATTTATGAGGTCAGGCACTGATGGACTTTCTGGACTTGCTTTGTGCACTGGGGCAGAGTCATGCTGGAATAGAAAAGGTTCAAAATGGGAAGCATGGTGTTGTCCAAAATATCTTGATATCCTGAAGCATTAAGATTACCCCTCACTGGAAGTAAGGGGCCAAGCACAAACCCTGAAAACAGGTGTGTTCCAATACTTTTGCTTACAGTGTATGAATCTGTCTTCCCAGTAGCTCCCCCTACCGGCCGAGTCAGCGGCCGCCGGTCTGTTGCCTAGAGACAACCAGTAAAGAGAAACACTGACACTTCAGTGCGAAGGACTTTATCAGGGTAAGAAAACTCGACAGATAAGACAGATAACAATGGTGTATGCAGTAAAAATTACAACTTGTTTCATAAAAATAAACGGTTGAATTGAGAGCGAAATGCAGAAACTCATTCAATTAGTGATTCGTCAGTCTACTGAACCAAGTTTCATTCTTGGACCTGGCCCCTCTAGACCAGGCTCACACTAATCTGTAACTTCAAATCTCTTATTTAGATGACAACAGTATCTAGCACAAAATTTGGTAACAAGTTCGTATGTGTTAATTTAATTTTAACTTTAACAGTCTGTATATAACCTGTCATGATGACTTTCGAAGACATAGCCTATTGCTATACTTCAAACTAATTGTACCCTAATTATGCCCTTTTCAGCAGTTTTACAAGGATGGACAGCACTGTGCAAAAGTCTTTTGTTGTTGCATGTTGTTTAAAGCCATTTTTCTCGGTGTGAGATCATTTGTCTTTCTGTTAGCAAATGTAACATTAGAATTAATGCAAACCAATAAAAGAGCAGAAAAAATATCAAGATTTGTTTAGTTTGCAAAATTGCAGTTGATATTTTGTGAGCTGGTAAGGAGAACACGGGTTCGGTCTCAGATTTCTCCTCGATACCTCCAGCCATTGCTTGGATTTGTGAAATTCCATCACCAGCTCCTGATTTAGTTCGATGAGGAACAGGTCAATATCAGTGTGAAAAAAACCTCAGCGCATCAAAAAAAAAAAAACCCGCATCCAATCTGGCTTTAAATATTATTTGCGCAGGTTCTTTAGCCTTTTGCACAGTACTGTATATTAAGCTTAATATCCACAAAGTGTGAAGTGCCGTGGACAACAGTTGCTAACCTGTGCCCATTTAAACAGGTAAAGACCGTTTACTGGTGCAATGGATGAATCTGTGATGCAGCAACACCTGATTCACTACAAACAGGCCACTGAGTCTGCACGGGAGGAGCTGGCAGCCGTTCAGATCAAATGTCAAAGCCTCCAGTCACAGGTTATCATCCCATTTCCTTATTCTCTTTACAGTCAAGAGGGGTGCATCTTTAAGTAGTTCATCAGACAATGTTTTTGTCTCATTTAAACAGCTGCTGGACACTCGGTCAAAGATTTCTTCACAGGAAGCTTTGGTGCAGGACCTGAGAGAGGTGATTGACAAGCACAAAGAGACAGAGGCCAGACAGGCATCTCTCATCACTTCACTCAGAGAGCGTATCCACAACACTGAACAAGAAATGGGCTCCATCGCTTCCTCCAAAAGAATCATGGATATGAAATTACAGGCCCTTACTAAAGGGAATGAAGAGCTGAAAGAAAAAACATTACAAATGGAAATCAAGTCAAAGTAACCATTGCTTTTTTCACCTTTGTTTAAAAAATCATTCCATAGGAAATGCAGCACATCTTAAGAAAAACTGTGAATAAGACAAATGCTTAATGTTATTTTCCAGAGAGTATTATACCAAATGGAACCAGACAAAGCAAGAGGCAGATGATTTGCAGAAGAAGTGTGAGGAGTTTGTATCTAGACTGGCCAGCAAACTCTCCAGTGACTTAGCTGGGAATGATAAACCCATGGAGACAATCATCTCTCTGGTGAGTGCATGAGCTATGCTTTTAATATGAACATCTAATATTTTACCTGTTGCTAAACATGTTGTATTACAGGTGGATCTGTGCTGCAAGGAGAGGGATAGACAGAAGACTCAGATAAGTGCCTTAGAGGAAAGTGTGAAATCTCATGAAGTGGAGTGTAGGGCCAGCAGGGAGACAGTGAGAAGACTGGTGGCTGATGTGGACCATGAACAGAAGCTCTCAGCCGCCCGTGCCAGTGACCTGACCTCAGTCAGACAGGTATAAAACTCACCATCTCCTGATGCTGGGATATACACTTGAATATTGCGCCACTCTGAAGCCTCTGAGGTTACAGGGATTTCTGTGTCTGTTTATGTTTACTCATGAATTTATATTCAAACTGATACATAATCATGCATCTATGCATTTATACACTACTGCAAGCAACTGAATGCCTGTTTTCCCTGCTGTTATCTTCCTGCTTTGCATATCAGGAACTTGAATGTGTGCTTCTGAAGAAGCAGAATTTGGAAAGAGAGAATCAGAGCCTGAAGAGCAGACTGCAGGAAAGTGAACTGGCTCTTGTTGCTGCTAAAGAGGACTCTGACAGCTCTAAGAAGTATTCTGAGGATTTGGAGCACAGGCTGCTCAGGAGCCAAAATGAAGCTTGTACATTACACAGCCGCATGGACGCCTTTATGAAGGAAGTGGAAGTTCTGCTTGGGGATCAGCCTGCAACTGTCCTGTCTAAAGAGGAGCACATTCTGGAGAAGCTCAGAGAAGTCTGCAGAAGAGAGAAGAGCAGCAGTGCGGTACTGTTAACACCTCCACTTTTATTATTTCCTGTGGTTTATGCTGTCTGCTGTTGGTATACCAACACCTCTGCATTAACAGTATTCATAATTATTCAAAGTCTAGTAAACCATGGCATTAGACTTTCAGGTGAGGGTCATAAAGGACTGAACACCCATGAAGGCCAATCTAAATGATAATCTTATATATGCTGTTCTCATATACAGTCTGTGGCTGAACTGGAGGCCAGGCTGGCGGTGGCGTTGAAGGAGCTCACCAGACAGACAGATCTGCAGAGAGCAGCAGAGCAGAGGGAACGACAGATACAGCACAGAAATAATGAACTGGAGTCTGAGCTCCTTACTGCAGGAGTCAGTAAGGATGGGTTGAGCCATGAAAAACAACAAGTGAGCTGGTATACATGGTTCATTCTGTCAGTCTCTTTCTTGATACTTTAGAGGTGGTTCCTTTCTCATTATTTCCACCATGTTTTCAACATATCTGCATGTTTCACTGGTAATATGTTCCATTCTAGAGAAATTTACTCCAGCTGTTTAATGTGGTGGTGATAGGAACCAGATGTCCAGAAGTTTAATGCCTCTAAAACCTGCCTCACAGAATTATTACATGAAATTGCTACAAATACACTACCTGATGCCTTGATACACATTTTGTACATGCAGAGGCAAAGCAGTCCTCAAAGAAAACCTATTTTTTTCAGATTTGCTACTTGAGATGGTTTTACCATCGAGATGGTTCATTGGTCAATTTGGATAGTAAATGAAATGGTTTTCATTGCAGATATTGCCACCTCTAGTTCCTACATCACTAAGACATTTGAGTGAATTGTGTAGAACTGTATAAAGGGGAATTCCTCTTTAAAATGTTTTGGGCCATTTTCCCAGATTAGCCTAGACCAATACGAATTATCGATTGACTCTGAATTTTCAGGAGACTAGATGAAAAAAATAATACTAAAGTGGAATGTTGTAGCTCATCCTAGCCTTTGATTTTCTATTTGGTCTTTTCTCATGTAGTACTTGAAGTTTTTGGAGCAGCTCTCAGAGAAAATGAGGATTGAGCACATAGCCACTGACCTGGGCTTTGACATGAGACTTGAGGCCATGCTGACACGTGCAGAGCAACTAACAAGACAAGAAGGCACTGCTTTAGTGGAAGCTAAAACTCTGGTTTACAGCCTTCAGAAAAAGGTTTAGTGTTGCTTTTTCACTAAAAGAATGTATTTAATATACTAAACCAGGTTTCTGTGTTGGCTAGTATAAAAATGACAGAGACTTTATAAAATATAGGTCATGATAAAATTTGTGGCTTAATATAAGCTCATTTTATATACTATATCACCATAATTAATGAATGAGCATACATATATGTTCTTAGTGTAGCTTGATGTAATATCTGTCATTTTGGGGGGCAGGTGAAGGAGCAGAAGGAGAGACTGGGGAGTAAAGAACTGCACATGGAACTGCTGAGGAAGAAGATGGCACAGCTGGATGAGGAGAAGAAGGTTCGCTCTGCTTTATCTCTGGAGCGCGACGATGCTACACTGGCAAACAGGAAACTTCAAAAGAAAGTGGATCGTCTTCAGGCTGAGCTTAGTGTCATGCGTTTCTCCAAGACTGAGCTGAAGGCCCAGCTTGCTGACACCAATGAGCTCAAGGTAGAGGGAAGGACAGCGCTGGCACACAGACCAACAAGGGGCAGAGTGATTTCACCATGAATCATTGGAGATTAATTAATGTGGATGAAAAAGTATGATACTATTTAGTCTGCACTAAAATCATTTATACATGAATTAACATTTTACATCAACACAAGTAAATTCAATGCATTATTGTTTCAGTGTATGGAGAATTAGGTTTCTCCAAGTAAATGTTTATATACTACATTGTTGTCTAAAATAATGTGGAATGTAATAAGGTTTGCGCCACATTTGTGCAATTTCAAACCATACTGTGCCACATTTTTTGTAAACATGTAAACCTTTCAATAGCTGAGGTTTTGCTGTGTTTGGTGCAATAAGCTCAGAGTGATGGAACAGAAGCAAGCCATTGAAGAGCAGAGTAAGAGTCTGGGCAAACTTGAGAAGAACAAGACCAAAGTGGAAAAAAGACTCACCACAGTGAAAACCGAGCTACGGAACCAGGAGTACAGAGCCAGAGATGAGCTCCAGCAAGCACATAGGCTGCTTCATAGCCAGGCTAGTGCCATGGCAGAGCTCACTCACAGGGAGAAAAAGGTATGGTGAGAGGTATTTATGCATAACAAGCACGGTGAGCATTCTGCTCGATCTCATCATCACGTAGTTCAATCCTTCTAAACACTTTACATCTCACCTTTCTTTATTGTTTTCCACAGCTGTTGGACTTCTGTATTGTGGTGTCTAAGATGTTGGGTTTTGACATGGCAGCCTCTCTCCCCAACAGTGAGGTAATCAAAAGGCTGGAGGTTCTGATTAACTCATGTCACCATCACATCCCTCTGACCTGCCACTGTGCATCACCACATCATCAGCACCTCATGACTTCTGCCTGCTCGAGCCTTCCAGTGGCACAGGCTGTGCCACTGCCTCCTATTACAGATACACCCTGAGAAGTATTTGACCCTCAGTGTCAAAGTGTGCCTAACAGATAACCAGCGGCACTACACTGTGCAGCAGAACATGCAATTAAGTACATATGATAGTGGTTTACTGAGAACTCTTATAAGCCAGTCGTGCTAAATCAAGTATAGTGTGGTTCACTTTATGCATTATGACTTCAGGTCATTTTTGTCTTCGGACTGTTTGAGTAAAACCCATTCCACTGATTCATTTAAAAACATTTTTGGATTTAAATTCCATGGTAATAGTATTAAATGACTGGAAAAAGGATTTTATGGTTAGAAATAAACAGTTGTCCACACCAAATGAGGAAACCTGGAATATCAATGCCATTTAATTTCATTATTATTTGTATAATTTTTGATTATTACAAAAAATACCACTAAGCACATTATTTGTATACTGTCTGTTTTCGCTGCAAAGGTTTCTTAGGCCTTAGCAAACTGTACACGGATAAATATCATGATATCAATGCTTTTTCATACAATACTGTATATTCATAACATGTAAGTTGATTATAACAGTAAGTTAGTTAAAATTAACATCCGTGTTCAACAATGACAAATCCCAAAACTTATAACTTTGAAAGCAAAAGGTTACCACATGCCAAAAATACATATAAAAAATAGTTGCAATATATAGTTCTTAAAATGTTATTTTACAAGTTTTTCATTTGTTATAAGCAATTTCACACTTTACTCTTTGCATTAAATCAAACATAATTGTTCTTCATGAAAAAACAAACTAACAAAAAAACTGAAAATAAAATTTAGGCCTGGTGACATGAATGACAACAGATAAGTACCAATCTCCAGTGAATATCCAGTGTTAACCAGTAAAAATCTAGTTTAATGTCTTTTTCTCTTTTTTAAAATCGGAAGAACTTTATTGTTACCATAAACAGTCCACCTTGTCTAACAGAGTATAACTAACAACCACCTTTATTACAGTGTGTTAGGTTTCAGTGCAATGAGCTTCTTCAGACGTGGGCACACTTTGCAGCAAGCCATACAAGGACACAATAATGATTAGCTTTGACTGCTAATGTAGTGGTGCATGTTAACTGTCCAAAGCCCATCTCTAAGGAATGTGTCATACAAACCCAGGCTCATATAGGTGGAGGCCCATTGGTGTAGCTGAGCATAGGGTGGAATGAACGGGCAAAGTTGTTGGACTGGGCGCATTTGTAGTCTTCCTCAGACGTAGGCACCAGGCAGGCCAAGGCCACCAGCAGCAACAGCAGCAGGAGCTGCACAGGCAGTGAGGCCCAAAGGACTCGTTGAAGGAAGGTTCTGCACCAGGAGCGGGACTCTTTCTCCTCAGAATGGGAGGAAACGGATCCAGCGGCGCTGGGAGACCTGCTCACACAAGGGACATAACAGATCAGACGGCACATTCGAATCCAACTTTTATTTTGAAAATTGCGCTGAAAAAAGGAATGCAATGAATATACTTGATTTAAATATCTACATCATTTCCACACAAGTAAAATATGTTTCATGAACACAGTTGTCTTCTTGTACTTTTGGCATTAACTGTGTTGATGTAATGTTTAATTTATTCAGAAATCTTTTGAATCAAGCAAATTTAATGCTTCCATTTTTACAGTGGATAGAGCTCTACCCCATGGCCTCTACACCTCTACCCCATCATTATTTCCAATATGTCAATGTCTTGGAGATTTTAGAATTTACTTACTTGATCATTTTTTTATATGTGGAGGATTTATTCATACTTGCCTGATTAAAAATTAAGTCCATGCACCTTCCGGTAGACTTCATTACTACTTTTGTCTGACTCAGTACACGGTTGTTACTTTTCATCAGTGGAAACTTCAGCTGGTTAGGTCTAACAGAGTTAGCTAGAGGGGAAAGCAAGCCTTTGCTAGTATAAGAAGGTGAGAGCGCTCCACTTTCACACTGTGCTGTACTGTTATAGAGGAAAGCCAAGAGAAGAGAGCGCTGCCCAGCAGTGGTTCCCCTGGGAAAGCAGTTGAACCGCCATCATGTTGTCACTGCAGTTTCACTGAATTTGATCCATTCACTTAAATAATGAGGAACTGATGCTTATTATCTACACCACATGGTATCTACCACATTACAGCATTTTGCAGAAAATCTAAACGGATTGTTCAAAATCTTATTCTTGCTAATGAAGAATGGCTGCATAGCAAGACTAAGATGTTGAACACTGTGTTTAAAAGGATATTTTAATGTTGTGCAGTTTAAACATTATACTGATGTACATGACACGTAGACAAAGAAGTGCCTGCATTTTGAGACTTGACAATATGGCTGCAAAGCAGCATTTGAAGACAACCCTCCTCGCATGCCCCAGTCACTTGTCCTTTTGACTGAACTGTGATGACTGTTCACCACTCAGCTATGATTAGACTGAACCAAAAGTGCCCTCCTACCCTCCTCAAATGGAGACTTGAGAGGAGCAAACCACAGATGGCAGATCGGAGGGGGAAGAAGATGGTGGATTAGTTATTGAGAAGATGTGACACACAAGAAAAAGAGGAAGAGAGCAAGAAAGATTGCGGCCAAGATTTTGTTCATTGCAGACACTTGCTGGTTACGCAGATGGTTACACAGATGATGAAAGAGTTGTTCAGCAGCAAGTAGCCAATTTCACTCTTCAGCCACAAAGTATATGCAGAAAAATGTAAAGGTAACTGAAATAAGCTCATTGAGCAGTATAAACCTCTCCTCTGGTGCATGGTCTCCCATTAATGATATCTGACTAAAACCCCTACCCTAAGTGTCTAGAATCACAGAAGATGATGGAATTCATTGACATGAGCCTTTGTTGATGTTCTGTCACTGACTTTTTAGTTCATACAGGTGATCTGACCTTGCTGTAGGGCTTTAGTCAATGGCACAGTGTTTAATGAAACCTGAGATCAACCCAGACTCCGTGATGCCAGTGTTTACAGTTAGGTCATGGGTTGAGTTCCATTATCTTCCAAGTGTTCTAGAAACTAGTAGACA
Source organism: Hydrocynus forskahlii (assembly GCA_037974365.1). Lineage (NCBI taxonomy): Eukaryota > Metazoa > Chordata > Actinopteri > Characiformes > Alestidae > Hydrocynus > Hydrocynus forskahlii. The sequence goes on from JBBPCX010000001.1 coordinate 33,053,143, forward strand.
GGTACCTGCGGTGTGGACTGCTCACAGAGGGTCCAGGCTGTGACAGACTACTTTTGCCCCGTGGCTGTTTGCAATGAACAGGGGGGTAAAAGAAAGAAAGAATGTTTCAGTCCAGGCAAATAAAGACCAAGCTACTGATGAAAGAAACCCAAAGAGAAGACCAGCAACAAAATCAAATGACAGGGGTGACAGGAATTCTGTGGAGATAAAGAAACTGGTTCTTAAAAGCATTCTGTGGCAGAAAATCTGCATTTATGAGAAGGATATATTAAATAAATCTGTTACAAACTCAGTTAAAAGGTTTCATACATTTCATAGCTCATCAAACTTTTATGGAGCTCTTACACGATCAGATTTAACAGGGTTTCAATAGAAAAAAAACACAGAACCAGTATTCTTTAGACGTTACAAGTGTGGGATTCTAGAGGGACCATGAATAAAGGGAAAATGTGCTGGAGAACTAAACAGTGCAGAACATGGTGGTGTGGTTCACATCAGGTGGGAAATGCATTTGGGGTAAGGTGTAAAATGGGATTGAATCAATCAAAGGTAGTTGACCACATAAAGAGGAATCAAATAACGTATGCTGACGTATTGATTTTAGCTCAGAACGAGGAGGGCATGCAGGATGGACACGTAAACTGTTTTGAATCTGGAGGGGCACTGAATACATATACTGAGGTGTTAATCGTGCCTGTAGGCCAGGTTCCAGGGACATCAGGTGCAAAAGTGACAACCTATTGCCTTGATGTGACACAACACTTTCATTCTTGCAGAGCCCCACAGAACATCAGGGTGATATGTTACCGATCTCTGGCGACTTGGAGTGCTCCGTCCAGACACGGGACTCAAGGAACCAGATGTGTCCAGTTCATCAGCAGATGACCAAGATGACAGATCCTGAAAGAAGAGAAATAATAAAGAGGTAGGAATGTAGTACATTTTAAATTACATAGCCCTAACTTAACCACTCATTAAGTGAGCAAGCAATGGTAGCTATAATAGACAGGCAAAACATGATCCCCCACAGATGGGAAGCAGATAACGTTCATTATTTTGGTGCACAGCAAGGTCTGGGGTAGACTAGATGGCCTATTAGGGTACTCATGCTAACCCGTGTCTGCTGTAAAAACATTTTCACTTGGACAGGTACATGTTAACATTTATCATAGGAAGTGATGATACCAAAGTGCCTGGGGGCGGGGGTTTGGAGGGGTGGCAGCCTGGTGAGGGGTGCATGATGCTCTGGGCAATGTTCTACTGGGAAATCCAGGGTCCATGCATTCATGTGGACATCAATTTGACATACCACTTATATATCTAATACCTATCTAAGATTATTTCAGAATAATACCCCTTGCCACACTACACACACATTGTTTGAGAATGGTTTGCAGAATATGGCAAAGAATTATGAGTATTGTCCTGGCTTTCCGATTCTGCAGGTTTCAATACGACCTCAATACACTGGTGGGGTGTGCTGGAAAAACCTGCAACAGGTCCATCTCACAACTTAGAGGACTTAAAGCATCTGTTGCTAACATCATGGTGCTAGATATGACAGAAGACCAGAGATCTTGTAGAGTTCATACACTGGCTGTTTGGCAGCATGCCACAAACTGTATATTAGGCAAGTGATCTTAATGTTTTGCCTCATTGGTATATAATTCCACCTGGAGAATTGCACTTTAGATTTCAGTGTGTTAAAAGTGACAAAATATCCAATTTTACCTCAAAAACAATTTATATTTGCCTAGCTGATGCACTGACCTGCTGACTGCTTGTTATGTCCAGGGTCTTCTCCAGTTCCCTGATGTCTCGTGTAACCTCTTTCAGCAGCAGCTTAAGGCGGTTCCCAATTACATGTACCTTTTCTTTAGCCTCCAAGCAGTCACTGCCCTCTGAGTGGACCAGCAGCTGCAAGGACATGTCTTGCAAGGAGGCAACCTTCAGCTGGGAATCAAGCAGCTCCCGACGAATTTGCTGGAAAGACAAATCAGAAACAAATAACCCAGTGTAACCGCTTTGATTTGTCCTGAACTGGATTTACAAAAACGAATAATGGGCACTCAAAAATTGATGAACTAACAAGACACGTACTGAAAGTGTTTTGTGATGCTCCTGCAGGGTGTCACTGTCCTGACTGTGATCGATAGGTACAATCTCATTCCTCCTGCGGTCAATATTCTCCAGCCACAGCAGTAGACCATGGCTCATTTCATGGAAGTCCTGAAGTATAAGTGCACAGAGTCTACGGTTAACTTTAAATATAGATAACCGGATAATGTTCCTTAGGTAAGTCTGAGTCATCAACAGCAAAGAATATTCTATTTATATAAAAGTCACATGAAAAAAAAACATGGGATATAAATCCAATGTAAATGCAATGCATTACATAACTATACTATATTAATTATATATTTATTCATTTATTATAAAAGTTTCAGAGAAATGACAATAATACTAGTGCTAAAGAAATATGAGCTTTATTTGAGAACCCTTCTGAAAACAACTCTTCTTCATCTACTTAAAGAGAGCAGCTAAATATAGAAATATTCTGTCTACAACAGTAGCTGACACACGTGCCTGGCACTGCATTAATGCTTCTTGGAGAGAGCTCCTCCATTCATCTAAAGAGCTGGTTAGCCGCTCCCGGCGGTTATTCATCTCCTTCAGTCGGCCTTGCAGTTCCCGAGACTCATCACTGTCTGACTGCAAAAACTCAGCACTACACAGGTTTATAGACATCACAATGGCCTTCCGCTTATCCATAGCTTTCTGCAGTTCCTGGACAATAAGATAAAAACTCAGTCACTCAAAGCACACTGGAAGATGTAAACTGATATTGTAGACATTTTTATTGACCATGCATTATATCACTGAAATTAAAGAAAATGTACAGTAATATGGGCCGTAGTTCTAGTATGGCTGAACTGTGTCATTATGTGAGAGTTAAGTGTGGATAACCTTGAGCTTCTTAATGCGCAGCTCGATGGTCTGGATATCCGTGCTGGCATCCAGTGTTCGCTGTTGCTCCAGTTCCTCCTCAGCCTTAATGAGCCAGGTCCATATACTATTCAGGTCTGAGTTAAACTGCTGCCACTGCTGCAAGTTCTGCTTCATGCGCAACTCTTTGCTGAGAGCCTGAGCCTGTAGCACCTCCCAGCGCTCAATCACACCTACAGGGCACAGGTACATAGAACCAGCTTATAGCACAGGCTACCAGAAACAATGGCAGATGATCAGGTTTTGTAGCAGACATGTGCAAACTGCACAGTACTACACAATCCAGCAAAGCAGTTAAATATTGCTGGACGTGGACATAATGTTAAATATTACTAAATTTAAGATTTAATATTTTGTGATAAAACGTGATATGTTGTTTTATTAGTACCTGAAGTCTGTGATTCTGAGTTGGGGTTCACAAAGCCTGCCAGCTTGTCTTCTACTTCCTTTAGCTCAAAGCCGACCCTTTTCACGGTGTCAATACTGCCACGACACTCGCCAAGCAACCGCATCTACACAGGTCAAAAAGAAAACTCAGTTTGGCTCAGTTAATACAAAGCCATGTTTAGATGAGGTATATTGTTGCCTGACATACCCAGTCATCTACATACTCTTACAGTTTTGTTGTTTATTATTTCAATGAACCCATTTCTTAGACTCTGCACTCTGCTCTAGAGACCCTATGTCTCTCTCAAGTTTCTAAGGACTCACATAGCCCATGTAGGAGGCATCCAACTCAGGCCCAGTGGGCGTGCGGCTGCGGATGATGTTCTCTGTCTGCTGCAGGTGGAAGTGGCTCGTGTCCAGGGCTTTGGCCAGCTGCCTAAAGTGAGACTCCAGAGAGGCTCCTTCCCCTGCATAGACACAAAACAGTTACCATCGGGGTCTAAAAGGTATTTGATTTGGCACTGGGTTACAGTTAAAGCACACTGTAGTGCTATTAACCCTTTGAAAATCATTGGGTATTACTTTCATTGCTGCATATCATGCTTTGTGAGTTACATGGAGGAGATGCCTAATCTCCAACAGAAGTCACATAAACGTTTATGGGCATTATTCATAACAGTTGACAACAAAAGTAAACCTTTCTTCGGACAATCTACTCCAATTAACCTAAATATTTGTATCTATTGAGTTCGGTCGCCCCATCAGATTTTCCATAAATCTCAAGCTACTTTAGTTGAAAGGCATTGTGAATAATACCCAAGTGCTTAGGAAAAAACTGCAATAAAAACACCCTTAGAAAACTGAAGAATTAGTATAAGCAATGCTAATGCAAAATGTAGTTTACATCAGCCTACTCTAATTACACACTAAGACACTACATGCAGTAGACAGAACTGGGTAAAGCAACCCAGAACAAAAGAAGTAAAGGAGGTTAGAAACTGCTGCAGCTAACTTTAGTAACTTGATTCTGTACTGTGATCTGATAGGTGAGTAGAAACTGAAAAGAATCAAATTCCCAAACAGCAGGCGGTGAGTGACTCTCTAAGTTGGTGAGGGTTATGTGCCTCAGCACTACAACATGCTGTGGCTACTAGTGCCTACCAGATGTGGACCTCAGTGTTTGCTCTGTTAGTTTTACATATGCCTCAGGGCTCTCTGGAATCTCTACATCTGGAAAGAGACATATACAACGCAATGCATATAGTACAGTCTTGGCAGTATGATCATTTTAAGATGCCCAGTAGGAATTGTTTGTTGATCTCATGAACTCAAAAACGAAAATTTTTTGATCAACAAGATTTACACTCTTTGATTAGGGCTGGGGTCAGCACTGGCTTTAACGCAACTTGGCAGCCCCTGGCACAAATCAACCTTTTCTTCACATCTAATGCAGTCAATCAGCCAAAACATGTTATAACCACACACAAGTCTTTCAGTCTTTACATTACTTAAAAACTCAACTACTAAACTACATTAGCTTTGTTTCTGTGCACAACTAAAGCAGCAAACATTTTAGAAAAAGCATCCTATAGTTGGTCTACTATAATTGAGGTGAAGGGAAAAAGTTACATTTTTTTACAAGACAAACGCTTCATATATAGCACTAAGCTAACTTAACTATACCTAAACCTCAAAAGCTAGTTTAAACAACTTCATTATAGGCATATATAACAATCTGTGCAGACTGAGGCAAAAGTACCAACCTGCGAGTGCAGAGGCTGATCCCTGGAGGTAAGCTCCATCCTCCTCCTCTTCTCCCTGTTCTGAAGCCAGAGCCCTGCTTGCACTCTCCAGGCCACGACTCAGGTCGTAATCATGGTCCCACTCCAGGGGGATAGAGTCCACGCTGGCTGGGGTGTCCCGACCTGAGCGTTCTGTCCGTAGAGGGGGAGCCAGGGAGGCAGAGCGGCTGGAGGAGGGCAGTGGAGAGAGCAGACCATCGCCCAGACGCTCACTCCATGGGAGGCTGAACATATCACCAGGCTCGTCTAAATCAAACTCCCGATCAGAGTAGGATACATCATGCTCATCATCAGCGAGCTGCACATATAAAAAAGGAATGAATATAATAAACTAGGAATAGTCATTTCTAATGACTACAATTTCTAATGACAGTCAGTTAACATATATTATAGTCAGTTTTGAATGGTCAAAGTTGATAAATTCGCACAACAGAAACCCGAAAACAAAGACATTATGCCAGCCACATACATACAAATAAAAATACAATGGGTTCTGAATGATGTATGGTTCCCTGGGTTATGAAACCAAGATAAAGTGGTGTGGAAATGCCTAGAATGTGTCCATTTAAATATCTTTTGTTGTTCATTGTGAGTTAATGAGTACTTTATGTACGTGGTCACTTCAGCGTAACTCGAGAATGCTACTTCCTGGTCAAGAATATATTGATCAGGCAGTAGTAAAAACTACTGTACATTGAACAATCTGAAACAAAACTCTACTTCTTACATCTACACAAAAGAATTGGTCTTGGCTCATTTGTACCGGTAGGCGAGTGAGTTTCTTGTAGTAGCGTTCTACTCGTCCAAACACCTCCTGGCAGTAACGCTGCAGCTCCTCTAACTCCTCTTCAATTACAGTAGCATCCAATGGTTCACTCTTTTCTATTAGGGCCTCCCCCTGGTGGAAGATGTGCTCAATTTTGGCTGTGTTTAAAGAGATCTCTTGTTGAAATGCCTGCACAGGCAAAACAAACACAGCACAGACAAAACCAATGAGGACAGCACATACAAAAAGCTGAGCTGGCATTTGTCATACTTCCATACTTGCACATTTCTAAGCATTTGATAGTGGATGGAGGCTCACCCTAAGTTGCTTGATTTTGGCTTGGACATCACATTCAGAGAAATGCTCAATATTAGTCAGCTGGAGGTCCATCTCAGTCAGCCACACCAGTATGCTGTCTCGAGCTGTCTCAAACTCCTCTCTTTGGCTAATAAAGTGCTGCAGAGCAAACAGGAAAGAAATAATTTAATAAACAACACACAAGCAACAAACTCAAATTCTATTTAATTCCATAATATTGTCTGGAAATCAAGACTCTGTGGACAGGTTGCTGTGTGTCAGATATTTCTCAGATGTTCCTAGATTTTTGACAACTGAATGAAGAAAATAATTATATACAAATCTTTAATACTAATATTCAGAAAATTCTGCATTGTGAAAAAAAAAGGACAAACCAAATCTTAAACCAAAGTTGGAAACCTGGGTGTAATTTTAGAAAGTGAGATGTTCTATCCCACTTGTAACTGAAGTTACTTGTAACTAAATCACTAAAATAGAAAACTTTAACAATACATAATACATAAAGTTTTCTATGTCAGAGCAATTCAGCGAAACTTGTACATTTGTTACAAGCAGATTTGATTATCATAACAAAAACATAGAGCGCTCATATCTCCCCTGTTTTGAAAAAGAAAGAGCACCAGTCACATGTATCTTCTAGGACAGAAGTTCTTGTTTTTAAAGTTCTAACTGGCTGAGCATCTGCATACCTCAGTGAATGTGTGTCTGTTTATGCTCCAACATGTGATCTTCTGCAAATACCTTCCACAAATTACAGAAAAAGTGAAAAGAACTACTCCAACATTTATTAGAGTTGAGACCAGTATGTTTCGTTGTTTGTTGTTATCATTTAAATTTGCTGCAAATTATTTTAAGTTTTATTAAATTTAATAGAATTTAAATGTAAGTTTTATATTTGAGTTTGTTTATGATAAGAAGATAAAAAAGAACTTATTTGTCAAGAGGGTAATTCTTTTGTCATGCGCATGCTCAGTGCAACAAGAAGAATAAAGACAAGAATTTTAAAAAATCTGTGCAGTACATATAATTATGTATATGTCAGGATATTCTTTTTGCAAAATGCTAAGCAAAATCATATGCAAAATGATTTTTGAATGATGTATAATTAAAACCTAAACCTCAAGATTGACATATGGATTTCCATCTAAAAAGATGCAGTACTGATGTATACCTTGAGGCGGCGGAGGATAGAGGAAACTCGTCTCTTCAGGTTATCCCAGCGCTGGTTACCATCGTGGGCCATCTCCCGGAGACGACAGGCAGCATCAGTGCGGTTCTCGCGCGCCAGTCGTCTATACTGCTTATTGATCAGCTCCAGCTGCGTCAGGGTCTCATGCACCTGCCTCTGGAAAGCCTGTTAAAGAAGTGGTGTTATTGTTAAACCCATAGTTCACACATGTTTGAATGCTCTCCGTCAAAAAGGACCACTGAAGAAAAACATGACAAATAAAAGTCCCTGGTCAGAGTCACACCTCAAACTTTTTCAGCTCTTCCTTAGCCACCGTGTACAGCACACCAGAAGAATTTGGCAAGGCAGCTGTCCTCTCTGACATTGTCAGCCACTCCTCAAAACGAGAAAAGTCATCCAGAAACTTTTGCCAGAGCCGCCATGTTTCTTCAATCCTTTGAGGTAAAATAATATAAAGAGAAAAGGTATCAACCTCTGACCTGTTTCATATGACCTGTTTCACCTGTCCCATAGTATTCAGTTATGGTAAAACACTTTAAAACGAACTCTGAAGATGTTTAAGGTTGTACATGCTAATCTGTGGCTGCTAATGCTGCTAATGATGTAATGAAATCAACAAGATGTCACACTATAAATAACTAGGCTTAAAAACTCAACCTAACAGTACATTCAATATTAGGAGCTCTGAGACCAAGCAGTCATACTTGAGCCTTCTCTCCATGGACATGGCACAGATGCTCCTCCATCGGCGGTCAAGGGTGCGTGTGGCTTGCTGAATGGAGTCACACTCTGCATCTGTGGCGCAGGCATCACAGTCATGCAGAAGTACCTCACACAGGTTCAGCACAGAGGCCACACCTGTGCTGTGCTTCTCTATGTCCCTCTGCAGCTCCTGAACACACAACACACAGAATATGAGATACAAGGTTCAGCTATAGCACTGAAACCCAGTATTGTGTATGCCTCAAAAACAGCTGCGACCCGTCAAGGCGCAGGCTCCTCAAGACCTCTAAAGGTGTGCTATAGTTGCTGGAATTCTGGGGAATTTGAAAGCCAGTTTAACACCTTTTTCATGTTCCTTTAAACTATTACTATACAATTTTGGCAGAGTAGTAGGGTGTATTACCCTACTGAAAGGACCATTTCTGTTGTCATGAAGGGGTGTACAATGCAACAAAGTTTACACAAGTTCTATGTGCCAAAGCATCATCCACATGAATGCTAGGATCCACGTTTCCCAGCAAAACATTGCTCAGCGTATCACACTGCATCCACCGGCATGCCTTCTTCCCTTTGTTCTTCTCTTCTAAGCCATCCACATACACCCTGCCATCCACATGATGCAAAGCAAAACATGATTAATCGGATCAGGCCCCCTTCCACCATTGCTCCATGGGTCAGTTCTGATGCTCATGTAGGTGTTTTTGCTCAGATCCTTATGCTTGCTCGTTTTTCCTTCTTTTAACACATCAGCTTCAAGAGCTGACTTGATTGTTGCCTTGCTGCAATAAGGTCACTTGCTGCCTAATACATCCCACAACTTGACAGGAGCTGCTGTAATGAGGTAATCGGTGTTATCTATGCTTCCTGTCAGTGATCTACTCAGTTGGGTGATATGAGCAAGTGCATGAATCCTTTAGTCAAAAGTGTGAGTGTGAGTGTCTGTGACTGTACCTGCTGCAGGTCCAGTTTTCTCTGGATCTCCTGAAAATCACAGGTGTCATAGACAATAGGCCGGGACAGTTCAGTCTCGATGTGAGCTAGCCAGGACCGCAAGCTGCTCATGTTTTTATCCAGCTGCTGCACAGCCACCAGAGTCTCCCTCAGCTTCTTGGCTCTGTTTATGTACAAAAGAATTAATACTTAGACACGTTAAGCCTCCCAACACCTTTGAAAGAGTTTTTCTTATAGATATCATCAGCAGTGACTAGGGCTGCCGTTGGAACTGCAAAAATACCACAATTTAAGTTCTTATCTAGCTGCTGCACAACCATTAGAGTCTCCTTCAGCTTCTACTAAGGGCACAAATGAACTGATTAGTTGTCTTGCTTTGTAACTGTTAATACAGTAGCAACTGGCAACTGAACAGACACAGCTCAAGCTCAGTTGAAAACAAAAGACTCATTGCAGCTCTCTAAAGGTGTTATAGCTGAAGTTTTGATGACCCATAACAGGTCTCAATAAATGCAGTTTCTGGTCACTTTTATTCAAATGTATCTGCCTCAAAACATGAAAATTTACTCAATTCACATTCTATGTGTTGCTTATGTAAACATAGAACAGTAAAAACATGTGAAATAACTATTATTAGCTCAAATAATTACAAGCAGGTGATTATATAATATTGAGGTCTATCAGTATAAGAAATAGCAACAAGTAGAGACAATGTCAAAAATGCCTTTGTTTGACATCAAGACAAATGTTAAAAAGTCTAATATGCATACTAGAACCTGTTTATGCAGACTATAAATGTAAATCATTATATCACTGACTTTAAAATGAATAACATAATGTAATGTAAATCTGAGGCGCAGCAATAATAAAAAATAGACAAATAATGTTAACTGTCCTTCTACACACATTTTCTGTATGTGTTAATTTACATATGACTATTCTGAAAGGCATGAAGAATACAGATGAGTGTCAAGTGCATGCACACCCACATACTGAAGACTAAGAGAAAGAGATTTTTCCTAAGAGGCTTGTTTTGTTACCTAGCACCGATGAGGTCGATGAGGTGCTGCCAGCGCTCACTGACTTTGCTGAGTTTGTGCTCGATTTCGGAGGCTTTGCTCTCATGGCTAGCCCTAACCAAACGCTCCCCCATCTGCTGCAGCTGCTGCTTATCCTCTTGTGCCACTGATAGCTCCTCCTGATAGTCCTGTGGGGAAAACAAACCAAGACAAAGAGAAACAACATGATTGTGTTGAGACTGTGCCGAGTCAATAAACATAACTGTACTTCAGTGGAAGCTGTTGGTAGATGGTGTTAGACAGTAACAATAACAGTAACAGATTGTATGCTATGTGTGAATTCCATGCTGTCTGTTCTTCTAATTAATAGACTTTCCTATAAATGTCACAAAGTCAATTGCGCCTACCTTTCTGAGTTTCTCAATCATCTCTTCGATGCTGATGTCACCATTCTGGGATACCTTGCTTTCCATCTGTGTGAGCCATTCACAAAGCTCTTTGTATTTCTCATTAAAGATGGCCCACTCATTTAGCTTCTCACTCACCTGCTGCCTGCGAAGAGACAACTGAACATGGAGACACAAAAGAAAGGTATTCTGTTTAAGTTGTACAGTATGTCCACAAATAAAATCTATGCAAGTAATACTAGCACCAGGACTGGCACATTATCTCTGCATTATTATACTACATACTAACCTATACAATCATTGCAAAGAAATGAGAAAAAGCAGCGACTAAAAGATTTGAGTAGATATGCACTTTAAAAGTTGCGTAAGAACAGTAAATGCTGCAGTAAATGCCTACCTGCACTTCAAGTTTTGCTGTGATATGAAAAGCTTGCATACATCCTGTGGTCTACAGACTCACGCACCGGATGCTACACAAGCAAACTGACAGGAAAGCCTTCTTCGCTTTGTGAGTTTCGGTGTCAGAACTAATTACTTTATTGCTTTACTAATAGCTTCTGGACAACAACTCCTCATTATTTAAGCTTACAAACTTAATGGCTGTACTCAATGTATCTATTATGTATCAAATGACAAAGCATAAAAAAAAATCTAAGCTTTTGTCAACATTCCTTTTTTTTAGTAACCTAGTGAGAAATATATAGTTTCACCTCTAAACTGATTTCAAATATTGTGTAACAGCATCACCAACTGGTACCAACTGCGATTAAAATGTTTCTCCAACATGGAAATAAATGTAAACCTTACTATAAATACACATTTATGACTTCTTTCAGCACATTCCACCAATATGAAGCATCCTCAGCAATTATAAAAAGCAGCTTGAAAACTAATCTTTACTTTCTTTTAGATTATATTTCTACCATCTTCTTAATATTGTACCTTTTATTTTATATTTTCTAAATGTTTTGTTGTACTATAACTTAACAATTGTCCTCTCTTTATTAACATTACTGATATTTTCTTTTAAATTTCGTTCTTTGCTGTTTGCTTTTGTTCCTAATTTCTTGTGTTTGGAGTTGTGTAAAATGTACCATATACAAAACATTTGTTACTATTCTCAGTGTACCACTTGCATAAGAAAAGTATGTGTCTAACATACCTGGTGACAGATCTCCTCCCACTGGCGATGTAGCAGTTCAATGCGTTCCTGCAACACACACAGATCCTCAGGGCTAATATAGCTGGAGAGAGACTCTCTCAGTACAGTAAGATGAGCCAAGTCCTCTGTCCAGCCATCAAATGTGCTCTCCAAGTCCTGCATTTAGGAGAACAAAATACATATTATGAAGTTATCAATATAACCCAAAACATACATAAACATTAACACTCCTGTCTCATTACATCATAACAATGTCGGCATCAAATACCCAAACACTCTCAACTTGATCACTGTCAACATATGATAAAAGATGCTATATGCAAAAAGACCTTTAATTAATAACATAACATTTATCGTGAAAATATTAATATGTAAAAAATGTTAATCAGATAAAAGAAATAAGATAATAGATATTGATTAAATCACAACTCACTGTATTTTCTGAATACTCTTTACTTAGTTATGTGTATTACCTTGCATCGCATCTGTTCAGCCTGCAGCTCCTCATGGTGATTTGGTAGAGGCTGAGAGAGTTGACGTTTGAAAGCTCGTAGTTTCTCCAAAGACCCACCAATGCCTTCCTCACATTTATCCCAATCCTGCACACAAATAAACTTTAGGTCAGTCTGGGCTCTTTCTGCTTTGTTATGGTCAGACATTACAGACTGACACTGAAATTGTTCAGATTCATAGTGTCTGAAAGCACCACCAAACCACCAAATAATATGTAAATAAGCAGAGTAGCATTACACTGCGTTCCAAATTATTATGCAAAAAGTTTTTAGGAGTGATAAGGTAAGAATTTTTTTGTTCGTCAGTTGAACTCATGGATGGTGATGTGTG
>JBBPCX010000001.1:33065815-33083557 GCA_037974365.1 Hydrocynus forskahlii
ACTGCAATTCATATAGGTAATTTGGAAAATCTAAGAAAAATATGATTTGCATAATAATTTGGAACGCAGTGTATAACAAAGAGTTGTACCCTGAGCAGGACAGCCAGTTCTCTCTTCTGCTCCTCCAGGCAAATGTTAGCATGTCTCCAGCGTTCCTGGATGCTGAGAAGTTCTTCCTGCAGTGATGATTCAGCTCGGCTATCTGCAGACAGAAGCAACTGCCTCCCAGCCTCCACAGTAAGGATGTAGCTGCCTTGCTGTCTCTGAAGCACCTTCTCTTTTAGCTAAAAGGACCAAAGGCAGACAGCAGGGGGCACCAATGCAAGAAGTTAAAACAGTCACCAACTGCTGGCAGATTGCAAAATGTTTGGGTTTTTTTTTTGTTTTACAAGAGAAGCACTCTATGGATGTGGTTTTCTGGCTAACTTTGCATTCATGTTTAGCTGGCTGACAATTTTTGATTAGGAAGAGTTTTTTGAACTTCTTTAGATTTTCTGTGCATCACTGAAACCCATAAAGCAGAATCTCATGGTTGTACTGTATTTATGTTTGAACTCAAAAATATTGTATTTGGTATAGAGACCAGAGTGTGAGAGTGCAGCGTGTATGATGCAGAATGAGATTAAATGTTTAATAATACAGGAAACCGTCAGAGTAATGACAATTAGGTATCATTAGGTTGTAGAGACTATCACAGGCAAAAAAACAAAAGAGGTGCACTGTATCACAGAGAATACCTGTTAAATAATGAAATTAAATACAAGGGGATCCCAGTATTAGTTGCAGTTTCAACATTTATGAAGTGTGACTTTGCTTACATGGACAGCATCTAGCATGGCTCGGGCCTGCTGGAGAGGCACTGGAGCTCCAGACTGTAGAGCCTCAGTATGATGTGAGACCTCCACAAGCCATTTCCGCAACTTCTCTGCCATCTCTCTGTAACGCTGCCACTGGCGAATCAGACTGTCTATGATGCCTCTTCGTTGCTGCGCCCGACGTACCACCCCCTGCCACTGGTTACTCAGCAGCGCCAACTTCAACTTGAACTCATCTCTAGAGGAGATGATGTTGAACACCAAACACTTACTAATCAAAGTCAATTTGTATATTTATAATGGTACTACTTGCACATTTACATTTATTACTTATATACAGTGACACCCTATAACAGAAAATGATATCTCTAAATAAAATAGGTAAAGGTAAGTACCTGTCATCCACCTGGCCTTGCTCTAACATGCGCTGTCCATCACTGATGATAGAGTGAAGGATCTGCTGTCTGCTGAACATCTCTGCCTGGAACAGCTACACATGCAATAAAAATATCAGCATACAATGCCACAGTGTCAGTCTGTCATTCATTACATATTAAATTACATGCCACTGGCTTCACTTACCTCATGAGCTCTCTGCTGCTCCAGCAAACTCTGGAAGTTTCCAGAGATCTCCACAGCCAGCTTCTCCTCTGTCTGCACCAGAAACTCCATCCATGTCTCACATTTTTCCAGAAAGGTCTGCTGCTGTAGTAGGGTGGCCTGCAGCTTGCTATAGGTGAAAACATGCGTTTAGTGGAATGGTCATAAAGCTAGACTAGACAGGGGTGGTGATCAGACAAGAGCATTAACTCAAGGATGTTAATCAACTTTACTACATTATAGCATGTTAAAGCAATCTAACCTGAATCTCTCAGTGGTTTGAGCTGATGCGGTGGCCCAGCTTCTGTTCAGGTTCTGCATGCGTTTGATCTCAGTGTCATTGAGTGGCAGTCTGTAACCCAGTTCATTTAGGCGCTCCAGGTCTGGAGCCATGCTACTGAACTTCAGCATCTGTCTCTGTACAAGCACATGGTAAACTGATCAAATAAATTTGAATAATATTTCTGATAGGGGTCAGGGAATTTGGAAAAATATAACATTTGACAAAAAAGAACCAGTAGGGCCACATTATAAAATAACAAATACAGTACCATATATCAAAAACTACAAACACGCTGGCATGTCACATACATTTCACATTCTGCACTGCACTAAATCTAGTTAAATAGGACAGAAAAAACATGCAGTTGGTCGATACACAAACAATTCTCAAAATATCAATAAGCAGAAAAGCATACTGAAACATATCATTATGATAAATATTGTGATATCACCCTAAGTTCCTGTTTGTGAATGATCAATGGTCACTTTTACTAAGACTGCTGTAGATTACCTTCAGCTCCTCCATACGATCCTGGATGATTGACATGTCAGAGGAGCCATTAGGATCTTGACCCTTCAGAGTCTCCTCAGCCTCAACTATCCACCGACCGAGAGTGTCCAGCTGCTCATTAAAGATCTCATAATCATGCACTCCTGCCTATGAGTCAAAAAAAGATACACACACACAACATTCACAACAGGTACAAACCCAAACCTTAATCTTTCTAAAATTTCCTAAACATTAGGTGTCTGACCTGGAGAGTGGCTTGCTGTCGGCTGAGGGACTGCTCCATTGAGCTGAGGCGCTGAGCAAGAGACACGTGGTCTGACTGGATGGACGCTGCAGCTGAGGTCTCCACTTGCTGTTTCAGCTGCTCACCCAGTTCCAGCAGGACCTGCAGAGAGGCCTGCACTGGGGCTTGTGAACGCAGCAACTCCTGATGGGAGCAAATAAAGAAAGAAATACTGTCACAAATGTATATTTTTCACACTTGCCTTTGTAGATTATAAAATGGAAATGTAACAAAATGTAACAAAACAACAGTTAATACTTAACAGTACAGACCATAATGATTTTAGGAATTATATCAGTGCAACTATAGAGATACAAGCATAGGAAAAACAAAAACACAGTAGAGAGAATATGTTTTACGTACACCACAGTCTTGAATCCAGGTGGATACTTCCTCTTCTGAGATGTCCTTGTTGCCGGCAGCTTTTAGCAGCTGCTCTGCTCTCTCCTCCAGCCTCTGGACACTAACACTGCATTGCTCGTACAGATCCTTATAGTTTTGCCACAACTGCAGCAGTGCTTTACTGCTCTTCAGACGCTCCGTTATCTCCTCTAACAGGTTGTTCCACCTGAATTGCACACACACACATATACATATATATTGTTCTGACCAGTAACAGAGAATGTTACTCTGGTAACATTCAATAGTTTCCTACCTGGCATTGGTGTCTTTGAGAGTATTATTAAGAGAGTCAGACACAGAGGGATGACACTCCTCTAGCAGTTGATGTGTGACAGCTCCAAACTTTCTCAGACTGCTCTCCTGCTTCTCTAGCTGCTCTTGCAGATTCTGACACGTGGATGACAGAGACCACAGTGTGATTTTCTTTTCATACACCTGCCCATTCAACATTATTTATCCTGTACAGTAACCCATAGGTAAACCATATACACAAAGGATTGGAAGGAAGCATCATTTTCACATACAGATTCATTACTAACTTTTAAATGGAAACAGGTTTCCTGGTGGGAATTATCAAATGAGCAGAGGGCAGAGAATGCAGGATGGCATGGAGGAAGGACAGGGGTTTCTATGATACATACCTGTAGACTGTCCACCTGGAGCTGCGCTGCCTCTAGAGATCCGGTGAGCAGGCGGAAGCGAGACACAGAGTACCTCCCCTCAGTCAGGTAGCTGTTGATCTCCTCAGCTGCCAGTTTGTACTGGCTCCACTGATCCAGTACTGATAGCAGGCTGATCTTCAACTGCCCAATCTGCAAAGCACACAAGATTGTTATATATAAAAATGCACATAAACACCTTATCCATAAATATGTTTAAAGACCGAACAAATAACTCACTAGGTGGTCTAGGTCAGCCCAGGTGTGATTCAGAGCCTGAAGAGTTTCCATAACAACAGCACAGGCTTCATCTGTTTTGTTCTGGACTAGAGCACAAGCCTGCTCTTCTACTTTTTCCACTTCCCTCTCCTTCTCCTTAACCATCTCCTCCATTTCCTGTGGGCATGTGCATGTGAGGAAGACGAAGAAATGACACATGAGGTAAACTTGTATAGTGGTAATGTCACTCATTTAAGACTGTGCAAGGTCTCCCCTACCTGGCAGTCTTTAAGAGCGTTTTGCACTGAGGAGACATCCTCAATCCTGTGTTTCCTCTTGAGTCGCTCTTCCTGGGTACAAAGCCATGTCTTCAGGCTCAGCACATTGCTCTCATATTCCAGCCAGGATTCTAGTAAGCTCTCCAGATACTGGACCTAAACAAACAGATCAAACAAGTCAATGACCTGATGTACAGCAACAGATAGAACTAAAAACTGAATATGTTTTAAAAAATATATAGTTTCACCCTCTCTGTGATGTGAGCCTGCAATATTTGCCAGCGGCGGTTCATGGCTCCCAGCCTCTCGGCAAAGTCTGTCTTGTCACTCCGCTTGCTCTCCACGTCTTGCCCACTAATCTGCAGCACTGACTGGTTCACAAAGTCCACAGTCAGCTGTTTGCAGTTCACATCCACACGGAATCCCTATACGGGCAAAGAAAGACAGTCAGTCAGTATTAGGGCATTAACAACTTTTCAGATCGACATTTTCAGGTCGAGTCAACAAGTCGTTTGATGACAGGTGTCCAACAATGAGCAACTTTTATTAAAGTTCTCTGTAACATTAACAGTCAACATGAAAATTAAACAAAAAACCCAAAACATTGAATTTTCTGGTAAATTTAAGTGCACAACAGAAAGTGGGAACAGCTTAAGCTGCGGCAGCCACTCCGCTTCCTCTGGACTGGACGACTCCCTGCAGTGCTAGCATCACCCGTTAGCTAGCGGATGCCGTTTCAGATGGCCGTGCAGAAAGCTGGTACTTTTATTGTACTATAAACGGGACACATTATGCAAAACTCACTTTTTGCATTCTTTTGTATTTCCATTTGTGACTCTACTGTTCCTATAAACACTGCAAGCGTGCAAAAAAAATCCATCTTTTTCTGTTAATCAATTGAAAGATTTTGGTGTCAGGAATCATATGCTTTTATAAGCCGTTTGGACAGCTCCCCTATTGTGATGTCATAATAGTGAAATTTGCATAGAACCACCCCTCATCTGTCGAGCCCAAACCCACTAGATTAGTTGAAGATCCGCCATTTTTATCTGCTGGTTTTACGAGCATGCATAAGACACTGAGTGCTATGGCTACAGGCAAAAGCAAGTCACACATGAAGTGTCGTGTTGTTGGCTGCAAAGAATAACAAATCCGAACATATAGGGCTGGATAGCACCTCAGTTTTCTGCCATTTTCATGTGTGGTAAACGTGCAGCGTATGCATGGGATGGGTGGGGCATGGCCAGCAACAGTTTATTTGCATAAAAGTGACAGAGCCCTTAAACGGCTCATTTTGAAAGAGACTGAAACTGTCAAGAATAAAGCTGGTGAGATCTCTTTATGTGAGAGTGATTTTGTGCAAAGAAATTCATGAACATGTTTTGTATAGCCCACAGACCTATTATAACTAAAGTGAGTTTTACATAATATGTCCCGTTTAACACTGACTTGCAGATTGTGCAGGTCACCGTGCTGTTTGTGTGGTCTAGAGTGAAGTATCTCCACACGTGATGTGTGTCTGTCACCTCTGCTGCCATGTCTCTCGTCTTGTTGTGGTCTTGTGTTTAGATTCTCCTCCACGTGCCAACGTTACCGCCCTTTTTATGACGTGACTATAATAACTGGTTAAATCAAGGAGCGCATGTCAGCGTAAGCCAATGTGTACACAAGCGCGTGCACAGAGAGAGGAAAAAAACACATGACTTGTCGACTTCTCTCAGGGGTTGTCGACTTGTGCCTCTGACGTTGACGCATTGACAAATTGGCTTTTCTGTTAATGCCCTAGTCAGTATATTAGTGTCACTTGCCATAAACAGTGACGAACCCTATACCAAAACCGAATGATACACATTTGAGTTTTTTATTAATCTGACCTACATTCACTGTCCCAGAGGGTAAACCTACCTTGTACCGTTGCAAATACTCTTGGATAACCTTTGACCCCACTGCTCCTTTAAGGTTTTCTTCATCCTCCTCAATCACTTTCTCCATCAGTGAGATCCAGTTCACCAGCTCCGTGATGGCATGGCGAGAGGCCAACTTGTCCATTTGTGACTGAGGCAAGAAGCAAACAAAAATCCATCATCAGAACAGTGGGGCAGGTAAAAACCCTGAGAAAAACTCTTTTTACGCTTCATAGAAAGGCTCCAGTGAATCCTGACAGCTAAGATAAACCTAAGGAATGGAATTAATCCTATTTGGCAAGACAGATAAGCCAGTTCAACAAGCGACATATGGCACTGCAGTCTATTACCTGGTGGAGTTTCTCCTGTACCACAGGGATGTGAGTGACCAGTTCAGCCCACTGGGCCTCCACCCGAGCCAGCTCGGATCTGAGGACACCTGTGTCTGCCTTTTTCAGCCTCAGCAACTGGTTACCTTCATTCAGTACTGAGGTCTTCAAACAGGAGCGAGCCTCAACTTCCTTACTGAACTCCTGTGAGGGGAGAAAAATGCATGCAGCACATATACCACAATATCAGGGTTTCTTTTGACCAAAAATAGTTAAACAACTCATGAACTGATTTTCAAGTCCTTCAAGAGCTGGACCAAGTGTAGTGAGGTCAAAAAAAATCTGATCTTGACCAGTGGTTCTGAACCCTGATCCTGGAGACCTACATTTTCCTACACAGTTGTGCTGTTCTTCCTTTATTGATCCAGCTTCAACTCTGGACATGCTTGTTAATTTGTTTTTTCATTAGATATTGTATTAGATGCTCAAAGGCAACAGAGAAAACACCAAATATGAAAGACAGTCCGTCTAGGCCACTATACCAATTGACAAGGTGCATTCACACCACAAGCAGCAATATTTCAAAGCACTTAGATAGAGGCTTATGTCTGGCCTCTATCTGGCCTTTATGCCAATATCCTTCTTCATTAGGTATATTAGCACTGTAGTTCAAGAGCAAAACTAAAGAAAAACTAAATTCGGACACTAAACATGGTACATTTGCTTCAGAATCAGAATCAGAATCCCTTGGGTAAACCTAATTTCTTTAGCATGCTAGACTTTAAGGAGCCGAATAACGTGATGTTTAAATATGGTAATATATTGGTACTAACCAGGAAAGCTGAGAGGTGGTCTCTAACTGTCTCCACATCCACAGGCACAGTCACTGACTGAGTGCTCCAGAACTCCAAGCGTTCCAGAGCCTCCTGCAGCCACTGATTCAGTTCAGCAGATTCACTCTGGTACCTGATAGCACACATAATCATCCCTTAAACAACGTTGATCTTTGCTTTGAAAGGCTGTGTTTGATTTTTTTTAAAAATACAGCATTTCTGGTGAGCCCTGACCTAGTCCAGTGTTTGAGAATGGACTCCAGCCGCTGCAGTTCCTTGTTGACCTTGCTGGTGTTGTTAAGCCAATGCTCCCCCAGCAGAGTAAGCTGGTTCTCCAGACTATGGCAGGCCACGGACAGCAGCAAGCGCTTGCCTTCCTCCAGTACTTGATAGAGCTTGTGCTGGTGTTCAGTCAAAATGGACTTCAGGCCCTGGGAATAGATCAAATGAGACTACGTAGTTATGCACTACCTACTGACCAAATGTGTTTTGTCATGTGGTGTTAACCCTTTAATTCAGATATAACAAGTAATTTTTGCTTTTTAATCTACTTTTTCTCAATTGTCAGTGTGTTTACTTTGACATGCAAATGTACCCTATCAAAGTGATAAATAACAAATTCAGCTAAATATATAAATAACAAATTCCATACAAAATATAACTGTATACATTTTTAGTACTGTCGAGAGAACACAAAGCATATATCAGCTGCTGCCCTGTGAGGCATTTCTGGCAGATACAGTCCAGCATTCCCGCATCAGAGCAGTTTCCCGTGTGCAGCGATCTCAAGTGTTTCGCTGAGTGTTCTCGTGTTTTTCCTTTTGGTCTTCTTAAAGCCCTGTATTTTGATTACTGTAAATCGAATTATATAATTACTGTATTTACTCTGCTTATACCAAAGCAAACAACAGCACATACCAAAGAAAATGCGCTTCCATGAATTACAGTACAGTCTATACAGGGGTAACATCGATATTTTACATTCTAGCACTGCGGGAGACAGCAGTTCAGTGCACACTGTACAGTATGAATACGGGTTTGCCTTTACATTGTTTTGAAGGGTAATGTATTAAGCTGAGTTTATATTTCATATCTAGGGTTTACACTATAAAAATAGACGTTTTAGGCATTTTTACCACGGAAGGTAACCCCCACAAACTTTGGGGGTTTACTGTACTCATAAGTTTTATATATTACTGTAGTTGTCTTTTTTGTTGCTCTAATAAAACAAACCAGTACTAAGCCTTAACGTATCTAGCCCACATGTTTAAGGAAACACTGCCAAAGCTGATAATACTAATATTAATATTATTATAATGCTAATATTATCGTTAGTATAGGATTAATATGGACAGCTCAGAAACCACTTTGGAACATCTACCGGGATGAAGAGAGTACCTGATAAAGTTCTATTCGTTCAGTCAGCTTCTCCTCTGTCTCTTCGAGCAGGGGGACTGCAGGCATGCTGCCCTCCACTGTCTCCAAATGCCTATACAGACACTGGTAGTCCACCACCAAGCGGCTCCATGTCTGGTGAAGCACATGCCCCATTCACACATATATTTACAAGGATGCGAAAAGTTGCAGAGAGTAACACTGCAATTATTATTAAATCAACTTGGATTCCTCATTATGTTTATACGGGTTGCTACTGACCTCCAGGATGTATTCCAGCTCCACTCCTCTCTTGTGAGCCTGCTTTAAAACACTCTGTGCCTGGGCCAGGGTCTCCTCTAGAACTTGGCTCTCTCGTGGCACAACAAAGGCACTAATTTTCTTGTAGAAAGTCTCAGTAAGAACCATATGCCACTCCAGCCCTTGAAAGAATTCCTGGAAAAGTTAAAGAAAGATATTAAAAAAAACATATCCTCTCTAATAGTCTATAGACAAACTGTTTACATCTATGCCAATCTTACAGTATTTAAACGGTGAAGTCTTAACACATAGCTTACTTTGTGTTTGTCTAATAAACCCTGGACTTCTTCCACTGAGCCAGCAATCATCTTCTGGTCAGCAGCCATCTTGTCTTGAGCAGTATCTACCAGATCCACCAGGTCTTGTAGTGCTCGTTCATACTGGCTCTTCAGAGCAATGTTCTGGTTCAGTCCACTGCGACGTGAGCCCACTGTCATCACTAGCTCCTCATAAGTGTCCTTTACATTAAGCCATACAAAGAAAATATCATTTCAGAATGCACAACAACACATTACACATTAACTCTTTAAACTTTAAGGACCTATCAAAGAGTGCCGACTCCCCTTCCTCACTCCCATAATTACATACTTTAGTAGTTTTATAGTGGTTACTACATCACCATATACAGTCATGGACAACATGGTGAATAAGAGAAAATGTACCTGAAGCTTCAGCAGTTCATTGGTAGAAATTTGATCTAGCTGCAACTCCACTCCTCTGGATTTCAAATCTATGATTTTATGCTCAAATTCTCTCAGGGTGTCTTCTGCTTCAGCAATTGTCTGTCAAAACAGCATGGATCATGTAAGAAACTTGTAATAATAAACTCTCTTGTTTCAATGTAAATTAATTGTGATGCTCTCCCTATACCTGTAATTGTTTTGTTGTGGGCTGGTCAAGGATCCCTGCTAACTTTTGTAGAATCTGGAACTTGCTCTCGCCGAGAGCAGAGAAGAGAAGCTGCAACTCAGTCTGTTGAGAGGAAAACAGGCAGCACACATTAGAAGAGGCACTTTTGCCATTATAGGCAAGTTAAATGTCTTTTATCTTCAGGTTCTGCTTCACCTGGAAGGAGGTGAGCTCCTGCATCCTGCTTCTCATAGTGTCACAGCGGTTCTCCACTACTGAGTCAAGGGCTCCTAGTCGCCGAGACAGAGAGTCAAGGGCATCCTCCATCAGAGCCTGCTCTTCTTCCTGCAAACCCCCAGTACCTCTTAAAAGGCCTCGGCTGTGGCTCACCACTTCTGTCACCTCAGCCACATCTTTTCCTAAGGCCTGCGAGGCATGCGAACAGAGTAAGACAGTGTTCACAAGACTTTTTAGTACCTGTCAACATATCTATACGTGTTGCTGAATTTTTTCGTGGGAGTATTTGTGGGCAGAGATCACTGTGAGTGGGAAACTTGTTACCGAAAGTGCAAAAAAATATTTGAGTGAGACAAAAATTAAATCAATAGCGTTTTTGATTGACACAAAAATGTAACCAATAATATGAATAAAATATGAAAATAAAATATTAATATAAAGCATTTATTATTTCACACAATTACCTAATTAAACAAGCTGTTTCTATACAAACAATATAACTGATGTGTTTGTGTTTGTAAGGAGGAGATGTTATATTAGGATTTGGTGCAATTCTAGTTAAATAGTGTAATCAAATCCAACAGATAAACTCTAAGTGTTCAATGAAAAAGTTATCATAAAGTAAAACACTCAGAAAACAAGTCACTGACCTCATGGTTGAAGAGCTGTGTTTCTGAGTTCTCTGTCAGGAGTACTGGTCCAGAGAACAGGGTGGTCTCCACATCATCCAGCCAAGATGAGGTGGCTGTGACTGCTGAATACAACTTCTGCTCCATGTGAGCGTCTTCTCCTTCTGTTGAACTTGGTGCCTGCATGCCCAACAGCAAAAGATGTTTCAGTAGTTACAATATTCAAGTGGGGTTGCAGCACAGATCACAGCATAAAGAAAGCCACCGAAGGCAAGCAGTATAACCTGAGCAGTTCCATCATCCACAGCTTTACTGAATCCAAGGTACAATGACTTCAGTGTGGACTTGTTCTGGACCTGGGCATCTCCTTTGTAGACTGGAGCAGCAGAGGTGTTTACTCGAGCAGTCCTTGAGTAAACCTGGAAACAACAGTGACCGTCACTACAAGCTAGTCCACGTTGTAATGGTGTGACAAAAAAAGCCAATGAACTAGGTTTGCTGAATTTTATGTATGTCAAAAGAAGTAGTGTGATCAGTACTGGTTGCTTTGTGTCCTGCTCTAAAGTGCTCTGCAGAAGCTGCAGTTTGGTGGCCATGTCTTTTCTTAAGCTTTCCCATCTCTGTTTCCTTTGCCCCACTGCAACCTGGTTCTCCTCCTCGGGCTCTGGAGTGAGCGCTTCATTGACACTGCAGAGAATGTAGGAGGGGTGTTACGTTCATAACATACTAGATAAACATAGATATCAGTCTCATAGCCTCATCCTTACAGAAAAGAAGATAACTGTACCTGAATTTCAATATGAGTGTGATCAAAATATATGTGTGGCTAAATTTAATCTGTGTGGCTTTACTGTTTCAAATTTGTACATGCTCAATCATAAAATTAAGTGGCAGCTTACTGCAACAACCCATTTACATTACAAATATAGAAACTGTCCTTTGGTAGAAAGAGGTAGAAATGATGACTAGCAATGGATAGCTCAAACACCTGGCACTTAAGGGCGAAGACTGCTGGGTGAGGATCTCTTCTCCACGACTAGCCACAGATTTCAGCAGCTTCTTCTGCTCAGCCAACTGCTCCTCAAGTTCCTTATTATAAGAAGTATAGGATGTTTTAGTTTAGATTAATTTCAACTGTGTATCATATAAATAGGAGCTGAGACAATGAACAAAAATAATTGTTTTTTGAGCTCCTCCCCAAAAAACTTCATTTAATATGTTTATATCTCACATAATGAGAAGACAGTACCATAACAGAAATACAACTGTACCTTTTGTCTCTGGAGAGTGTCCTGGTGCTGCAAACTCCGTGTGGAGCGGGCCTGGGCCAGCCAGTCCTGCACATTAGGACTCTGGGAGAGACTGGAGTCTGACTCACTGTCAGACTGTTCTTGTAGTGAGCCCTGCAGTCAATATATAAAACATTTTAGTATCAGACTCATTATGTACATCATAATTATTTTTACTAGAGAAAACAGCTGCCTGTAAGGTTTCTAAATGTAAAAAGTAATTAGTTTGTGGCTCAGAATCAACATCAAAAGATAGGATATATTCTTGAAAAAAGTCCCCAAACATATCTGAATTACAGAAAGCACTCTGAGGCTTTCACTGTATTTGTAAGATCAGAAATTACGCACTTTGCTCACTACAGGTCTTACATGAAACAAATGAAGAAAATGAAATGGCATGCATGAAAAGACTAAATACTTCGCCTCATTCACCCAAGAAAACTCAAAGACAATTTTAACTGTAGAAAGAGAGACACTGCAAAAGCACTCTTACTGGCTGAAGCAGAAACTGTTATATTCATTACATTAATTATTTCTGCAACACACACAATGACAAGTTTGGTGAAAAATGTTGGGTGTTTCAAATTAGTTTTGTTTAAAAATAATTAGACTGGCCACTACAGGAAATTATCTGGGAAAATAATCATTAGTCTAAATAATTAGTCTAAACCTTTTCATGACTGCAACATTATGTTTTGAAATAACAGTTTCTGTGTAGTTACTCCAGTGTTCACCAACAAACCAGTGTAACATGTCAGACAATAAACAGCAAACATTCAATACTTGTCCCTATTGCATATTATTTTGCCTGCATGATGGGATATAAGACTGAATAAGCATGAATAAGACTGTGCCAGCATGGGGACCTTACCTGAATATTGATCTGTTTGTTCTGGAGCATTCGCTGCAGTTCTAGCAGGCTTCCCTTTAAGGTGCGCAGCTTCCTGGCTAGCTGCTCAGCCTCATCCCTGGTCTCAGGCCGGCCCTCCAGCAGCAATGCCTCACTGTGCATGGACAGCTCAGAGAGTGCCAGTACCTTCTCTTCAATTTCCAGCAGCATGTTCTGCAGCAGCAACAGAAGGGAAGCCAGCTCAAACATGACTGAGAGCAACGGCCAAAAGCTGCAACTAAATGTGTCTGTAGTTCTGCACAGGCCGCTCTCATCCTAGGTCCCTATCCACCACACCTTGAGAAGAGTCCATTAATCTTAATCCTTCACGTGCCATGCTCCCAATACACATCCATTTTAAACAGTGATAGAAAAATGTACTAACGTGCTGCTACCTTCACCGAAGCTCTTTTCAGTGTATTTTTTATTGTTGATAAATAGCTAAGAGCCAATAGCGTTGCCCAACTAAGCAGAATCCTACCAGTTTGTAACATTCAGACACTCCCTACAAGGTAGGTACAGATCCACCCACACCTTTACTTAGCCAGTGAGAGGCAACGTGCTACATGAATATGAAAGTAGGGCTGGCCAGCTTTGCTGCCAGCGCCAATCCGGTCAGAGGAATCCGCTAATCACCTGAAAGCCACCACAACCACCAGTCACCATTACACTGAGACATATGCATAATCTCCTTAAAGCTCATGCTACAACAGCTTAGGAACCTAACCATCTGAATGCTCTGAGGTCTTTTAATACCGCTGTTATTTTAGTTCTTTTTTTCTGCATAGAGTTAAAGAAGGATCTGCACTGTTCACCACTGTATGCTGCACACATCAGTGAATAATAATAGCGCTGTAAAAGCACGTCTGAAAAAAAAAAAACCTAAGCTAAAGCAGTTAAGTGTGACTTTTTTTTTTACATTTTCCCAGGTAGACGTTTGTAATAGATTTGGTCAGTAGAGGACGCTCTAACCTGACAGTCTGAGAGCTGCTCATCCATGTCTGAATCTTGAAGGTTGGTGCTGAGTGTGCTGCGTGTGCTCAGAATCCATTGGTCAAGCTCATCAACTTGACTGAAGTAGCGCTGTAAGGCCTGCTCCTGCTGTTGTTTCTCTAGACAGTCGCTCAAACACTCCTGAATAAGGCAGACATAAAACAGCTCCCAGTCATTAGGTTTCAAGAATATCACTAAATGATTACTTCTTTTTCTGCCTATGGCAAGGAGGAAATCATAAAAGGACAGATGATAGTAAAAGGTAACCAAGGACAGGTGATAGAAAAAGGTAACCAAGTACCTCCAAAAGCTGTTGTTTTCCAGAAGCCTTCATATGGATCGTGGCCATACGCTCAGACAGAACTGTGAGAGTGGACTGCATAGCTAGCTGGTCAGCTGTGTCAGAGTCCAATGTGTCAGAGATCAGATCCTCAGCAAAGCTGGACTGAAGCTCATCTATGTCCTTCTGCAGCCGGAAAATGTCCTCCATCAGACACTGGAAGGATCACAACACATCAGATGTATTTAACTTCATCATTTGAAATGAATAATTTTAGAACATGTCTGCACAGCAAATTTCTCACCTGATGCAGGACCATCTGTCTGTCTGGACTTAAGTCATGATGAGGCGGCTCATTCAGTTTAGCCTCCATAGACTCCATCTTGGCTGAAATGGACTGCAAGGACCCTTGGTATCGCTGCTGTCTCTCCAGGGCCTCATAAAGTGTTCTCTGTTTTTCACTGATCTGTGAGAAAGATGAGATTTAACAACAATTTCCAGCCCAATAACATCAACAGCTTCTTTTGGTCTATGTACATACCACATTTTTCAAGGTCTCCCATGAACGCTGAAGGTCATCCAGATTGGCTACGGATTCCAGTGTTGGATCATACAGCTCCTGTATAGGAGCTCTGGTGAGAGTAGCTCGGCCCAAGGACAACTAAAGCAAAAGAGTGTCCAAGACCAGTGAAAACCCATTACATGCAATACAGTACAACTGTGCAAAGATGTACTACATATAAAATATAAAATAATGCAATTTTATATGTACAGTTGTAAAACAGGGCTTTCAAACTCCTGGCAATCTTCTGAGAAATCTACAGAGACTAGCATTTTTACTCGCCTAACACACTAAATTTAACTCATGAAGGCCTTGTTAATAAGCTGATAAGTTTAACCAGATGTGTTTAATGAGGTACAATCAAAAACTCTGCAATGCCATGGCCTGTTTGGACTGGTGCATAGCCTTGTTTAGCATCATAACTGCCCAGTGGTAGTTTTTTGCCACGCAGTGGAAGAATGATCTGTAACACTGGGCAGCAGTCGCAGAGCAAACCGAACACCACATTCTTTTGCTTTCAGAGAGACAGAGAATCACAGTCAGTGAATCATAAATACAGCAATGTCACATATTAGACCGACGTATATTCTGGCATGGAAGGTGGTGAAGCATGTGATCAAAGTTACGGAAACTTGAGCCCTTAAACATTGCCGCCCAGTGAAAATCTTGTGCCACCCAGTGAAAATTCTTAACGAGGCTATGGACTGGTGTCTGATATATGGGTTAACGGCTTTAAATAAGGAGTCACCCATCTTGTTCAAAAAAGACTGCCGCCGGTGAAGCTACAGGTTTTCTTTCTAAAGCAAAAGCACAATTGATTCAGTTTGTCTAACTGGTTCGTCTCAGTCTCCAAACAATTGATGGAATAACAACCTGCAGGCACCTGGCACTTTTTGAATATGATTGGTGCCTTCTGGGTTATATGAAGGGTTAAGCTCAAGGATTCAGAAAGTTTTCATAAAAGCAGACAACAGAACTCAGTAGGAGTCAAAAAGCAAGTAGTAATCATTTAAGTATTAAAAAAACAAACTGTGTACATTGTGAAGCAAAAGCAAATGGTATGTGTTCTATTATTAGTGCGTACCTTGTTAACTGAGGCCTCAGTGTTAGTAACCGGTGAAGGGGAGCGACATAAATGAGGTGAGGAAATCTCGCTGTTGGTGCCCTCTTCTCCAGACTCCTCAGTGACAGGAGACAGGAGGGTGTGAGTGCGACCCGCTGTCATCTAACACCGCAACGCACAAAGAGGATTGCAGAAGAAAGAAGAAAAGTGTTTAATTTAAACATAGTCATACACAGTGATCATGGTGGGCCAGGCAAAACACAGCTGGAAATGCCACTCCAGTAAAGGTGCAGTTAAATTTGAATTCATTGGTCTACAGAGTACTCTGTAGACCAGCATTCAACCACAACCAGACTTGCTTTTCAAGTCAGATGTGGGGTTTGAACTGAGAACCTTCAGTTTAACAGACGAATACCTTACCACTGAGCGGCTTAGCCAATGATTCCACACTCAGATAATTACTGATTAACTTACAGATTTTGAGGATATAATACATTGATTGATCGATGTGATGTAGCAATATTGGTAGAAAAAAGTTAATTGCAGACTAGACTTGAATTCACATGATGAATATCCAGAGACTTTGGGTATATTACAGACTTTGAACAATTGCAGAAAAATGCAGAGTTGTGATGCTCCGTACACTGCATGAAAACAATACTAATCTTTTCCACAATAAAAACACAACAATACAAAGACAATGTTACTCACCATTGCTGTGGAGGGCTTGGCCTGTGCAGCTGTTGTCACTTCATTTGAACCTTCACTCAGGCCCTCTGCATCACTCACAGTCAGCAGCATTGTGGCGTGTTTGGCTTTCACTGTCAACATCTTACACTTAGAATTCAGAGATGCAATCTGCTCCTGATAGCCTTTGATTTTCTGTGCCAGCTCCTGTTTAGGAAACCAATTAGTTGTTTGGACCTAAATGTACACAAGCATCTCTTTATGTGGAAGAGACCTCAGATGAATTATAGTTTTCCAGAGAAGAATGTGTAGACAATCATAGCATGAGCTATGAGTGCAACAATGTGAGCAATTTTTCAAGCTTTTCTATCTGTTTCAGTGCTTGTTTACCTCATGGTGGCGTATCTGTGTTTGCAACTCCTGGATGTTACTGGTGGGAACAGGTCGGTCTTGGATGACCCGGTGAGCATCCTCAATCAGGCCTTGCAGATGCCTCACCTCCTGCTCATACTGCTCATATTGCACCACTGCCTCCTAAGATTGGATGAATAATTATATGAATATTGTCCCTTGCAAATTCTGTCATTTTTAAACTGCTAAAAAGAGGCACAAGACCAAAGTTCTGGTGAAGGAAGCACAAAGATGACCCCACTCTCAGTCACAAGGATATCGAACCATTACTCCTCCTCTGCTGTTTGTGTTTTGCTCACTTCCAAAGCAATGGCCCTCACACTGGCCTGTGGAAGTAATCTGTCATGGTCTAAAATGTGCACATTTTCAGGTTCTACAGCGTCAGTATAGCCACATCTGCTGGCCTGGCACCTGCCATACCGCCTACAGCATGGGCTCTCCTTGTGACTTTGTGACCATATGTCACGCACTTGTAAGTACTGCCCAAATGGTTAGAAAATTTGAAACATAACGCAGGTTACGAATGTAACCATGGTTATGTGAGTAGTGGACGACTTCAAGGGTCCACTGGTCCCTTGGATTGTACTGGGTTTCAGGGGTACTGGCTCACTCACTATGTTACGCATGACTGTAATCAGCATTAACTTGGTTAAAGTGGATTTTCTATAAGTGTTATGGGCGGAGATCCAGCGCTCTAATGAAATATAGTCAAGAGCACTGCCTGCTGTTATTAGGTGTTATTGCTGGATGCATTCATACAAAAAAAAGAACATATTTAAAAAAATATGGAAAGGTGGCAAACATTAACAAATTCTACAACTATCTTGTTTCAGTGTGATATGATATTAAACTGGAACAGGTGAGATTGCTAACAACAAATTGTATACTAAGCTTGTGACGGCCACCTAATCCCGTTCCCCGTCTCCCGAATATTAGTTTTCCCTCCGGTACTCCCTGTCTCCCTTCGTTTTCCCTTCGTCCCCATATTTGTGTCCAGTTTCCGTTGGTTCCCTTGTCCCCTACCTAGTGTGCCTGTTCCGTTT
>JBBPCX010000001.1:33083657-33143729 GCA_037974365.1 Hydrocynus forskahlii
CCAGGCCCGTGTTCCTCCCGTTTTATCCTGAGGTGGTGCACGTTTTGCACCGTCTGCCTGAATCCACGTTTCCTGGCAGTGTGAGCTTGTGGGAAGCTCAAGCCTGAGTTCTTAGTTTCGTTCTTTTGTTCGTTTGAGGAGCTCGGGTCTTGTGTGTTCTATGTGATTGCCCTGTTTTGGTTTATTTCCTGTCCCGTGTTCTCGTTTTTGGTTAGAGCCGGGGTTTGTGTTTCGTTCTGTTTTGTTCCTGTGTGTTCTGTTTTCTTGATTGTCATTAAACCTTGTATATAGTAACCGCTGTGGCGTCCTCCCCTTTCCCTCTCCAGTACCACCCGTGACAAAGCTATCATTCACAGAAATGGTATCTCAAACCACATCTAAACTTGGAAATGAACGCAATAATCTGAAAAATACTAAGTAAAGTGTTCAACTTTCTCTGCGGTGTGGTCCCCACCTGAAGAATGTTGCACTGTTGGATGGCAGTGTGCTGCAACTGGCTGGCCTCCTGCTGGAGGGCATGGGCAGTGCGGCATATAGACAGGCTCATCATCACCTCCTCCGGCACACGAAGAGCAGTCTGACACGCTTGCACTGCATGGACTTGCTGCTTAAAGTTCTCCATATCTAACAATAGACGCTGCAAAACATCAAGCCCCACTGTCAAAAAGCTCAAACTGGTTCTCACCCATTTATGTATTAGGGATAGATTTTTAGACCTCATTGATGAGAAATGTTACCTGTCTCTGAGCCAGCTGTTCTTTGAGGCTCAGACGGGCCAGTTCAGGAGAAGTTAGGGTGGCCTGTACCTGGTCCAGAGCTACATGCAGGGATTTTACCTCATTCTCAAACTTCTCCATGTCCTGAAGAACAGAATTCAGCATGTGATCATTTTAAGGTAATATGCTGTGTAGTAATACTACTTAGCTTATAGCAAAATGTTTTCTTCGAGTTTCAATAAACAACAATTTTGTTTATAGCAAATATGTATGCAGTATGAGAGGACTGCAGTAACCACTTTCATTAATATTTCACTGTTCTTATTTAATAAATAACATTGAATGTGCTACAGCTATATTGTTCCTTCTAGATACAACTAATATTTACAGAAATGCAAACAATATACCAATTTTTACAACTTAATTTATGTGCAATCTGTAAAGTTGCACAGCACCAGCATGATATTAAATCATTTTATAAGTATGTTACATTTATACTGCATTACTGAAAACAAATTATTTTGAATAGTGAATCTTTCAACAACAGTGGAAATGTGTAACTGCAACAGGCAAAAGCGAAGTTGAAACCACTGCACCTTAGCAGCATCCTGCAGGCTCTGAAGACGTGACCTGATGGCCTGCTCCAGCTCTTCTGTATGTCGGCTCAGCTCAGCCACCTGCTGGGTCATAGATTCTACCTGCAGAGACTCAGCCAATAGCTCCACCTTTTCCTGCATGGCTTCAAGGTCACTGTGAAGCTCTTTAGATTCCCGCAACACAGACTGCAAGGCAGGGATAACAGATTACATTACTACATAAAAAGGACAACACTCATTTGTCAATAAAAAACTGCAACTTGACTGCAAAAATGGCCGACCTGGTACATTCTGATCTGCTCCTGCAAGTGAGAGGAGGAATTCCAGATGATGTTGGCCTTAACCAGGCTTCTGGCTCGCTCTGTCCACTTCACTATAAACTCTAACATCTCATTGTACTCATCTAGGTGTGCATCAGCCTGATGAGTACAGAATACAATAAATTCATCATATCAATCTACTTTTCATTTTTTGTGGTAACATAAAATAACTCTGAACATTAATCATACGCATTTGTAAACCTATCAAAACAAAAATATGACTCCTATATAACACTATTCCTTACCTTCTTTAGCCAGACTGTCCTATATTCAGCCAGACGGAGGGTATGGTGGTGGATCTCTCCTAACTTAGCAATAGCATCACCAAGTTGTTTAGCCAGAAATGGATTACGTCGACCAAAGTCCTGCACTGCAGCATCTAGCTCAGCAAGTGTTCTACCACAACTCTCTAGCTCATCACAGAAACCCTATACAAAAAAATTAAATGCATGAAATTAGTATCCACAAGGATTTGTTTAAATATTTGTGAATACAAAAAACACAAAACCTAACATCATACTCGAGTTTCCTCTTTGGCTTGATTAATGTCAGTGGCCTTTTCTTTCAGTGTTGTAGAAATGTTTTTCAATTTCTCAGACACATCATGGATCCTGGAATTAAACTCCTCCTTGATAACTCTGGTCTTCTGAATGTCTCTCTCCTTGGCTTGGACCTTGAGCAATAAAGTATAACAGCTTAAACATGCACTCCTGCCATGGTACAGTCAGAATTTCAGTCATCCAGGTCATTAAATAGTCTAGTAGTAAATCAAAAGGACTAGATTTGTAATATAATCTAAAATGGTATTTACCATTAATCTTCAAGTTAATTTGCCTTGAGGTACTGCTACTAGACTGTTGCAGGAAATTGGAAAACAACAAGTTTGAGCTATAATGGAAGCTGCTTGAGATCTACCTGATCTTCAATTGAGCCCAGTGCCAAGGCAACCTCAGCCAGCTGCATGGAGATTTCTGAGGGCAGGATTGTGTACAAATCCAGATACTTGCTCTGCTGCTGTTCTGCAATCTTATCCACCTTCTGGCGATGGGTAATCAGCTCTCCATGCATTACCTAAGTAAAATCAAAAGATTAAATTTCTACATTCCTACATCCTACATTTAATAATTATTTCAAAACATAAACATAAAAATTCTGTACGATTAAAAAGAAATCACCTCTAGTTCTTGTGTGAGAATATCCACATCAGCAGTGGGGTTGAGCAAGAGCTCTCTGGAATCCTGGATCCAGCTTTTAACCAGGCTCAGCCCTCTTTCCACATCTTCTCTGTCTTTCAGTTCCTGATAAACACGTGCTCTACCTGCCCTGGACTTCTGCAGGAAACTATGTGAGACAAAGTCCAGACGTATACATAAATTATCTAGTAGGTCAGAATGATCAGCTGGTTAAGAACTGACTGACATGGAAAATTTTACATTGTTTAGATCTTTACCTCTCAAACTGATCTTGCACAGCTTTGATCTCCTTTAGACTGGGCAGCTGGTCAATGTCAGCAGTTGGCACTGCTACCTCAACATCATGTAACAAGCTGAGGGCATACTGCCGCAGGAGTGTGAGAGAGGACAGTTCCCTCTCCAGGTCCTGACTGACCATGTCATGCTGCTCCAAATGAGACTGTAGTGTGGCTTTAGAGGCTTTTTCCACAGTACATTCTGGAACATGACTTCTTAGGTCATCTGCCACAGCCCTAATTTTTATCATCTGAAAGAATTAATAAAGCTTCAGCACAGTAAGCAAATGAAGCACTGGTAGTTTATACATGTTGTGTGTCTGTCCTGACTTTTATGTGTCAGACATACCTTCTCTCTGAAAGTCCTCCACTCATGAGCTGTATCCTCCAGCACCCTCTCTTGACCTCGAGCCACACTGCGCAGTCTAGTCCAGCGCTGCCATACTGTAGTCATTGAACGACTAATGGTGGCTTTGCTGGCATCACTGCCAATCAACTCCAGCTGAGATGCTTGCTCCTCAAGACCTGTCAGCTTCTCCTGGAATCCATTCACAATGGACACCAGTGACTGCAGAACAAAGAAGAAGGAATTGCAAATGGTCAATGTGTAGTTATTTCAAAATAAAAGATTATCTCAGAGTAGATTATAGTGTAAAGGATTATCTTTACCTTATGACTCTTGAGTTTCTCCTCTGCCTCCTGACTTGTTGCAGCCTTTGCTGTGGAGAACTCAGTCAGTTTCTTCTCTGCCTCATTCATCAGCTCAATCACTGTCTGTCTGGTCTCTTGATATGAGTTCCATTGTGCTACACAGCTGATAACATAAGCCAAATAATTGTTTACATATATTCACATATGCCACACACTCTGGTGACATGTACATTTTAAGTTTCTTTAAAGTATGGCAGCGCTAAAACTACCGTATGCTCTTGTCTTAAAATAATTTATTAAGAGAATTCACTAGTGGCCCTCAAACAGGTCCTCAGCAACCCTCAGAGAGGGGTTAATCTCTCAAATGTATCAGTGAATAGAAACTCAGTCCAGAGACACAAGCATTTTTGCAGACTTTAGGTGCACTGTACCTGTTCAAGACATCCTGGTGACACTGAAGCTGGTCTCTGACCTCTACTCCTCTCTGTTGAGCAGACTCTACACTCAGCCTCAGCTGTTCTTTGGCTGTGGGGTTCACCAGGTTCTCCAGCTGGGGTGGGAGTGACTCAAGCTCCTCCAGGACACCCAGGAAGTCCTGCTCAGTGGCCATAATATCCTCCTGTTGCCGTAAGCATTCTTCATAGTTCTCCACATCCACTCCCAGGCTGGCCTGCTGCAAAAAGCCTACAGCATCTTCAAGCCACTCACAAGCTGCTTGCATCCGTGAATGGTACTTCTGACACAAGGCCAGTGCTTGCTCCAGTGTGATCTAAATAATAAGTAAGAGAAATAATATGACTTTGAGACATGTGAGAAATAAAATAAATTATATTTGAAAAACACTAAGGTACAGCAACAAAGAAAGTACAAAATGATTACGGAATTATTTTTGACTTACCTGCTTAGAGCTGAGCGCTTGTTGTACATCAGCCTCCAGCTTTGCCATTTCTTGCAGACTGGAGTCCACATGAGCTGGGACAAGTTCATTAGCGCTTGCATACTTCTGTTTCTCCCTGGTACTGAGTGCAGCCACAATCCTTAGTCGAGACTGCACTTCCTCCTGCACGATTTGCTGCTTCCTGATCTCTTCTTGTACCTTCTCCACCTTTACATCAACAATGACAGCACAGCCCAGCTCATCTCTGATCTGCTGCAGCCAAGTTAAAGTGCGCTTTACTTCAGTTTCAAAGTCTTTACTCTGCACAAACCTGTTCTCACACTCTACTATCAACTCCCCAACAGCTGACTGTAGGGACTGGAGTTCCTCCTGCCAGGACGTCACCCGCTGCCTAGAGGTCTCATGGGCAGCTGGGTTCATGTGGGTAGCAAGGTTGGCCATCTGCTCCATGAGCCTAGAGAGATGAGAGCTTGCTCCCTGAAGGCTGGCTGCAAGGGCATGGTAATTCTTCAGTCTCTCTTCAGCTGACTGGGTCTCAGCATTGACTTTGACAAGTTGTTCTTTAGTTGCTCTCAGCTCAGAGTCAACTTGCATGGCCATGGCTTGGTGGTCTTCAAATGATTCCAAAGTGTCATCGAGGTGTTCAACCCGTTGTTCTATCAGCCTCTTGAGGCCATTATAGAGGCTGATGAGTTGAGTCATTTCCTCAGGCTGCCATGGTTGGCCAGTGCTGCGAAAGCCCTCTTTTTTCTGGTTGAGCTCACTAACCGCTTGGCCAAGATTTGTCAACTCCTCAAGCAGTGCTTTATAATCACGTTGCAAACTGATGACTTCCTCAGTCTGCAGACCAACAGGCTGAGTCCCAAGGTTGTGGAATTGTTCCTCTAGCTCTTTCAGTGCTTTGTGGGTCACATCTATGAAGGAAGCATATTCCTGACGTGCAAGAATGGCCTGTTGTATTTTCTCCTGTTTTTCTTTGGCTAGAGCCAGGATGTTGTTGTATTGCTGTGGGAGAGCATTGAGTTTCTCATCTAAGTAGCAATGGTCAACCTCATTTAGAGTGGGCAATATGTCTTGACCTGCTCTTTGGACAATCAGCAGGAGATTCTCATATTCTGTTGCTTGATCCAAAATTTGTTGGTATTTTGTAAGCTGTGCACTGAGTTCTGCATCTCCATTCATGAGGTTAATTTCTGGAAATGTCACAATATCTGCTTGTTTCAACCACTGGCATGTCTTCTCCAGATCTGCCTTGAAGTATTTTCTAGTTACCTGTACTTTCTCCAACTCTTGCAATCGCTGGCTACACTTTTGCAAAGCTACTTCAAAAATATTTTGCAACTCCTGTAGCTTGGTTAGCATTTCAGCCTTCTCATCCTCAATGGCATCTTTCATCAGATCCCTTCCTTGGGACCAAAGAGAAGTTAGCTCACTCTGATAAGCTCTCAGGCTGCTTTGAATGTTCCTACAAGCCCTCACCTGCTTAGCCAAGTCATCTGG
Source organism: Hydrocynus forskahlii (assembly GCA_037974365.1). NCBI lineage: Eukaryota > Metazoa > Chordata > Actinopteri > Characiformes > Alestidae > Hydrocynus > Hydrocynus forskahlii. The sequence goes on from JBBPCX010000001.1 coordinate 33,089,807, forward strand.
TAAAAGGGCAATGTAGTCATCAGCCTGTGCTTTCTTCTCATTCTGTTGAACCCAGGTGATAGCCTGGCTCACAGCAAGAAGGAACTGGTTCCTTTCTGTGAAAGCCCTACTAAGGTGTTTCCTTCGCTGAGCCACTTTGATACTCAATGACTCTACATCAGACTTGGTCTCAGATATGAGCTTCTGCAGTTGTTGCCGTTCATTAAGACCTAAGTGTGCTAAAACTCTGTCTGCATCACTCATGGCCTGGGAAAGCAACAGCTGCTTTGCTTCAAGCTCACTGCAGATGCTGAGGTGGTCAAAGAGGAAGCTCTGTGCTAACTCTGGTGGTGGGCTCATTTTCATAGCCTCAGACAGAGCAGGCTGCTGTTCCTCAGCCCATTCTCTTGCCTCTTTCAATCGAGCCTCAACTTGGCTCATGTCCTCAAGTGTTAGGATAGAGTCCTGGATCTTTCTTTCTATGAGGCTCTCTAGGTGTGCCCAGCGCTGCTCAAAGTGGCTGATCTGTTCTTTCACTAGCTCTTTGTCATCCAAATTTAAGTAGTACATCACTTTCTGTTTCTGTTCTTTAAGGTCATCCAGAGTGCTCTTCTTTTCTTTGAGGGCAATCGAGAGTTTCCGGAGAGCCTCTAGATGCTCAGATGAGCTCTCAGCATCAGTTCTGAAACATTTTTTTATAGAAATAATTATGCCTTGATTGAAATTTCACATTACTCACATATCACGAAGCAAAAAGCTTTTGAGCACGAAGATTAAGAAGTTACCTTGCAAGATTGTCCCACTCCTTGGAAACCTGCTCAAACAGGGCTTCCATGGCACTGATGCAATCATGGTACTCTCTTGTCCTTAAGAGATCCTCTTCCCTCTGGGTCTGTAGCTTGTTGGCCTGATGGCACAGCTCTAGCCATGCATGACTCAGACGATTAATCTCTGCATGTTCTGGAGAGTCCCTGCCTTCAGTAAGCTTACTTATGCTCTCTGTCATCTTAGTCAAAATATTTTGTCTGCTTTGTAGTTGCTGGCCAAACTCCTATTAAACAAGTGTATCCAGTTAGAAAAACATTAAGTTTTAGATCAGTATAAAATGCATAAGAAAAATACGTAATAAATCTGCTATAATTCAAATAATGCTGCAACAACAACAGACTCTAGATGCAAATGGAGATGTTGTCTCTTGTGTGCAGTAACTACCAACCTAACAGCAATCAGTTGTCAAATATGTAAAAGGACAGTAATACCTAAATGGTTCATCCAGTGTAGATGTACCCTTGACATAAACCTGACATTCTGCATATTAAACCATAATCATTACCTCAAGTTAACTTCAGAGTGCAGAAGCACATGGCTAAAGAACATCTTGTCAGGTGTCACTATTACTTGCAAACTGTACTGTATGTCCAAAACATAAAGCACCAGTGGCAGCTCTTACTTTGGCTTGGTCCAGCATATTTTGGGCGATCTTGGGCTCCAGTTCAGCAGGCCTCCTGGAAAGGCTTTGTAATTGCTGTTCCAAATCCTGGAATAGTGTAGATAACTCCTGCTTTTGTTCCTTAATCTCCCTCCAGCTCTCTGACAGCTGTTGTGCTCTGGCCATCCTTTCTTCAATCTGGGCATCATATGAGACATCAAGAGCATATCGCCACCAGTATAAATGTTATGAAATAACAAACTCAGCTTAGTTACTTATTGCATTTAGTTATTAAACTCACCAAAGTTTTGATCTGCTGAATCTTTGCAGCTGCACCTCTCACAGATTCATCTGATAAGTCACACACTGAGCAAACCAGGTCAAGATATGTACTGGCCTGCTCCTGCAGAGCTCTGAAGTGCTTTACCTACAAAAATTATATTACAGGAATAAAAAAAAATTGCACATCTAACCTATTGTGCTACTATTTTGTCATAATATGAATATTTATCACATTTACATGGAGTTGCAAACATTTTAGACTATGGGAAGGGATATGTAGTCTTTCTATGTAGCTATGTAGGTGTGGAAGGGATATGTAGTCTTTCAATAACCTGTTTCAGTGCTTCCTGAAGGCCAAATGGAGTTTCTGAATGTAGCTGTATCTCCTGTTGGACTGTAGAGTGCCAGGTCTCACATTGCTGCAGAGTGTCCTGGTGACTGACATGCTTTTGTAGCTCTCGGTCAAGAGTCTGATACACCTGATGAGGTCCAAGTCCATGTTTAACGAAAGGTAACAATACAGATAAAACTGTAGTATTGGGGATAAAAAATAGAATAGGTAGTGATGCTGACCCGCTGAGCTGTGCTGCAGATAGCTGAGTAGCTGTCCTTGGTTCCTTGCTGGTGAGCCTGAATCTGCTGGCTGATCTTAGCCTGAATTTGCTCTGAACAGCAGCTAACAAGATTATCACCCCTCTCTTTCAAACTTGCCAAACGATCTTCAAAGCCAGCTATCTCCTCCATTACAGCCTGGAACAAGAATAAAAGGAATAAGATACTAGGAAGATTACTTCAGAAAACCATTAAAAGGTTTCAATAATACTGCCGAAATGCCGTAAACCAGGATAAGAAAATAAGGAGTTTCCCTATGTTTTTGTCCAAAAACAAGGATGAACAACCAGCAACTATCATATGGTTACAAAAAAAGCCAAAATCTAGTGGTTTGAAACTGCTGCATATATGTGACCTAAAACACCATTTTTTGATCCAGCATTGTCCATGTCAAAAGTATGTCAGGCTCTACAATTAGCAGTTAGTCAATGTGCAAGTGAGGGCACAATTTTATTTTTTTTATAAGGACAGGGATCTATCAAATTCTGATCTTCACAACATTACTGATGGAACACTGAATTCTGAATTATACCAGAGAATTCTAAATGAAAATGTCAGGACACCTGTCCATGAACTGAATCTCCTGAGAAAGTGGGTCATGCAGCAAGACAATGACCCTAAGCACACAAGTCATTCTACTATAGCATTGTTAAAATAAATGGACAAGTCAAAGTCCTGACCTTAACCCATTAGAAATGTTATGGGGTGAACCTGAAGAGAGCAGTTTATGTGAAGAAACCCAACAACATCCCAGAGTTAAAGAAATTCTGTACAGAGGGATGGCCTAAATGCATCTGATGTGTACAACTGATGAACAGTTACTGGGAACACATAGCTGTAGTTATTGTTGAATAAGTTTGGTGCATCAGATAGAACTGAAACAAAAGGTTCATATACTTTTGCCGCTCATTTAAACTTTGAAGGACGGCTGTACATACCTTGTGTCTTGCTAGCTGCTGTGTGGCCATCTCTAGATTGCCACTTTGCATAGAGTCAGAGGTAACAAGTCTGCTAGACAACTGCAACAGCCATTTCTCCACCTCCTGTAGTTCACTGTTATAGTCCTCATGCTCCTTCACCCCTTCTGTAAACTTCTGTACCTGGGCCTGCAAACAATACAACTCCATTTGACCTTTCTAATATTCACCTCTCTTTTTTGAATGTAACAGTGACCACAGCACACTGGACTTCTTATATAATAGGTAGACATACTGCAAAAGTCATTTGTGTCATGACAATAATACAAACACCATGATCAAACAGGGCAACGTCAAAAAACATGCTATACGAAAGCTTTATGGATATTAGTAAGCTCCCTCACATTGTCAGTACAGGCAGGAAGAGTGAACTTGCAGTCCTGGTGGAAAAACATGCTAGCATGGGGACCACTAATCAAACTAATTAGACTTAGCATCAACTGAGCACATGCAATGAGCAGGACTTGTGTTACAGCAAAGAGAGGACGAAGGAAGTCATCTGTGTGAGTATGGATGTGGATGTGACACACATCATGTCACTTTGTGTAAGCTCTCAACCTATGTGCACTGTTTCACACTAACTCTTTAGATAATTTAGAATAAAACAGGACACGAAAAGTACAACATGCTTTTTACATTCAGTTGTGTTTTTACATTCAATTACCACATAAACAAGAATTTAATACATGCTCAGGGCAATACCTTGGCAGTGTTGCACAGATCTTGGTAATCAGTTTGCAGCTTGGTCATGTTTTCACTGATGGTGGGGTCGCGCACAGTTTCAAGAAGAGCTTCTCCTTTCTCAGTGACAAACTGTATCGCTGGCTCATGAGACTGCACAGTTTGTTGGATTGTCTATATAGAGACAAAACCACAAAATGTAAATACTTTTCATTGATAAAGTACATCTGTAGTTTCAATCCCAGTCCACTGTTAGCCCTGCAGCACACCATTTATGGTTTCCTGCTCTAATGCAGCTTATTTAACAGAAGAAGGGTGTGACAGTTATCTGGTTAAATGGCTCATAGGTATTATCCTTTAACACATTGGAGTGCAGCTACAAAGGACTGGGAATGGAAGCATTGCTGCAGAAAATTAATGACAGTCAGCTTATTACATTTTAATGTAATTATGCACCAAGGAACGACAAAATGAATGTTAACATAAAATATGCAATATTTGTGACTCACTTTGTATTTGGCTAACTGGGCCTTTTTTTGGTAAAGTTCAGCTTTAAGCTCCACAGGAGAGGCCAACAGAGATTTAGTCTCTGTAAGCCACTGGCTCTGAGCCTTGTACTTGTCTAGAAAGTCTTTAGAGAGCTGGATGCACTTCTCCTGAGCGCTGAGCTCAGCTCGAAGAGCCCCCATTAGCTCCTCCATCTGCGATATACGAGTGTTGATATCTTCTTTTAACTGTTCGCTTTCTGATTCCTCCAGGAAGGCCATGGCCCGTTCGGTCTTCTCCCGCATAGTCTTTAAGAAAGTATGACCCAGTTCCATATCACCCTGCAGAGCCTAAGTCATCAGATTGGACAGAGCAGAGAGAGATACAAATATGTACAATTACTTCCAGCTGAAAAGCTTTTTAAAAAATGTATTGGTGAATAACAAATTGAGAAAACTTTTCAGAGGTCCTACTGCTGGATTAATGTGATACCATTATTTTGTACCTCTAGTTTTTTCAGTTTCTTCTCCATAGCAACACGATCAAGAACATCAATACTGATAGCCACACTGCTGAAGCTCTTTTGAGCAGTGATCAGCCAGTCAGAGAAGGTGCTGAAGACGCTTTGGGCTTCCTCAATGCTATACACTTCCTCCTTCAGCTGTTTGATTGTTTCCTAAAACACAATAAAAAAAAGGAAAGCACCAGTCTATATTGTGTCTGTGTACGCTAACTTTGCACGTGAATGTGTGTGCGTGTGTGAGTATGCACATACCAAGAGATGCAATAGCAGAGCATGGTAGCGTGAGGTAAGCTGTGTAGCCCTGGTGCTGACTCGACTGCTGATGTGAGTCTCCTCGAGGACCTGCTGGGCCAGAGCACCTAAACCCTCTATCTCCTCCTGATATACTAGTACCTCCTCATGCCATCCCTGCATAACACAATGAACCACTTCACTGGCTAAATCCACAAATATTGCACATACAACAACATATTCTACTCAAGTATAAACTTTATGCATGATGAATTATAAACCAATAAGAAAACATCTCAAAGAGTTTGCATCTCCATTAGACTGCAAGGTCTCCACAAACCTTCAAAAGCTGTAGTTGAGCTTCCTTGGTGGCTCTATCAGAACGCCTGCAGCTACGTAGCTGGCCTTTACTCTCCATTCCTTTCAACCAGTTATCAAGTCGCTGGAACTTCTGCTCAATCTGTCGGAGCTTGGCTAGGGCGCTGTTCAGCTGAGATCTGGTCTCTCCCAGCCGGGCCTGATAACTGCCCCACTCCTGTTGTACCGTCTCCAATGTGCGATCCTCCAGCTGGGGTGTTCCCCAAGGAATAACCTGCTCACGACTCACCGACAGCGTATTGAGCAGAGCCTGTCCCTCGGTGCAGTGAACCTGCAGCTCCTATAGATCAGCAAACACAGTGATTATTCTACAGACTTACTTCATCACAGCAAAATATTTACTATTCTGCAGTAAAATATATATGGTATAATAAACATGGTATAATATATCCACTATACTAAATGTTGACCCATTCGAAGTCAGTTTAAGGGCAAGATATATTAAGAAGACCACAAAATGATTACTTGATTTATTTTAAAAGTAACACACGAGCTGACTAATTTGACTACGAATTTGACTGCTAAAAAATGAACAGTATGGGACTTCAGTGAAACAATTTAATTATATGGTATGTATATTATAATACTAAATTAAACATAGACTAAAATATAGTTTTAAAAAAGATAACTACATACAGTAAACCCCTGACAATCGCAGGGATTACGTTCCAAGAGCACACACGTATAGTGAAAAACTGTGATATTGTGATGTGGTAAAAAATGCCTAAAAATGCCTGTTTTTATAGTCTAAACCTTAAATATGCTCCCAAAACACTTTAATTTCATTTCAAATAATTTCACCTTATTTTAATAAATTAAAAAACAATACAGTAAAAAACAGGGCTTTAAGAAGAACAAAATGAAAAAACACGAGAACACTCAGAAAACCACTCGAGACGCTCCACCGGGGAAATTCTGGACTGCGTCTGCCAGAGTTGCGTCACAGGGCAGCAGCAAATCAGCAGTAAGGAGAAATACATAACGTTCTCGGATTGGCTACTTTCAAACCTCTCGCCTGAGTACAGGTGACTGTGACGTCCGGGCCTCATCTGCCACGCCCCCTCGTCCACGTGCTGGTTGTTATTGTTTGGGCACTGAGCAGCGGAGATTCATTACGTTCAGGTGCATCTGATTGCCTTGTTAACCACCGTGCCCAAACATAAAAAACCCAGCATGTGGATGAGGCCCGGATGTCACAAAAGCAAAAAAAAAAATGTGGAGGATATCTGCAGTTCCCCAACTGTGCAGGGGTTTCTGCGAACAATTATTAGTTCAGTTCTCAGAATAAATCTGCAAATGCTGAACCGCAATTAAGTGTGGTTTTACTGTATTCCTCTGTCATTTTATCTCCACCAGAGAAGTTATGACGCTGTAGAGGAGTAGCATATTACAATCATTTTAAATATTTATCCGAAACAAAACAGATTTTCTTTCTATTGAAAACATGAACTTGAAATGTTTGCACAGTGATTACAAACTTATCACTGATAAACTCTGACCTGAAGCTTTTGTAGAGTTTCCTCCAGGGCATCAACATCTCCCTCTAGTTGTGTATAGCAGCTGAGTTTCTCCTGCTGCTGTTCCAGCCAGTCCTTAAACTCATGCAAACAGTGCTGGTACTCCTGATGGGCCAGCACCAGCTCCTCTGCCTTTCCTACTCCCAGCTTTTAAGGAGAAAACCATCACTGACTCTTTAATACAGCTGAACTTACTAATGAATGGATTAAACACTGAGGATTAAAATGTACATAGAAATGTACCTGAGTCCGCTCTTTGATACTGTTATAACGTTCCTGCAAGTCTTGAATCTCTAGCTGGGTGACATAGTGCTCAGCCATGTTGGAACCTTTCATGGAGATGGTGTCGAGGACAGAGCTATGACTCAGCACTTCCTCATACAGCAACTACAATTAACATACATAAGTACAATACTTGTGAAAAACAGTCATATTTTGTTCTTTGCAGAATGCACACTTCCAATGATCTTTTCATAAATTCCATTTTTTGAAAGTTTTAATGTGGATATTGAAGGTGGTATATATTTTGTTAGCAAAGATGTGCAGAGGGTTTATACTTTCAAAAAACATTTAATTGACCAAACTTTTGCATATGACTGTGTGCTGTATATATTATTATAATTGTTCTGTGTTGTAGATAACAGAAATTGTACTGTGTAAAATACTGTATGTGAGGTATTTACAGAATGACAGTACCTTGGCTTTGCCCAGGTTGGCAGTTTTATCTCTCATCTCAGAGCACTGCTTGTCTGTCGAGTTGAGACTGTCCTCTACTCGCTCAATCCAGCTCACAAACTGTCGTACATCCTCCTGATAACTGGTCCACTGCGACAGAGCTCCCTCCAGCTGGCTGTAAGATCAAAAATGCAACTAATTTCTATACTAGAGGCACAGACAAACACATTTTCTTTGAGTATTAGGAACGGCTCCTCTTATGCAGTGAAACTGATGCTCTTAGAATTTCCCGGGAGGGAGAAGTTTTAATCTTTGCTCAGACAGAGCTGATGGGTTATGATATTAACAGTACACTGACCTCTTGCACTGAATAGATGCAGACTGTAGGGCATCCCAGGAGTCCTTCAGGTCCTGGATCTGTTTGCGGACAAGAGGAACCCCCTCAGCAGATGTGTTCCTCTGCACGGACTCACCTCTAGTTACCAGCATCTTCAGCTGGATCTCCTTCTCTTGGCGAGCTGTAAGCAGGGCCTAATAGAACAACAAATTAACTAAAGTCAGTATAGTCCAGAAATGAGCAAAACTGGAGTGAAGATCATAGGATTACCTCCGCATCAGTATACCTCAAGTTTGATCATCCTGCTGTCCAGAACATTCTTATCTGCTGTTGGAGTGCAGTAAGTCTGCAGCATGTGACTGGTGTCTGCCACCCAGTTCTGCAACTCCTTTAGACCCTGAGAGAAAAGCTGGTGCTCTGACACAATCCGTTCAATTCTGGATGCTTTCTCCTGTTAAATGGGCATAGCACATTGCAGTAAAATTTAGCCTGTAAGCAGTGAATCACATAGCGTGTGATTTTATAATTATATTTAGCTTGATAGTTAATCATGCATTAAAGAATAACTAAAATGCCTAAACTGTGAAAAGGAAAGTACTGCACGGTCATTCTGTTTGTATTCACTGTGAGTTGTCTTTGTTAATATGTGGTTAGGCCTGCGACATATCCAGACTTACATTACCCTATTCATGCACAAAAGACTGTGTGAAAAAGAAAAGTCTTAATATCAAAAAGTATAACCAACAGAATAAACATTACAGCTACACCATATACAGAAAATACAGTGTAAATGGATGCCAAAACAATGATTGTCTATGAAATGTCAGAGACTTTTATGTCACAGGGTAACAGTTTAGCCTTCCAGGCAGAAATAGGGTCAGATTGGCAGCAGGCAGGCTGACATTACCTTGGTAAGGTTGCTTAAAGCTAGGTAGTGAGCGGAGAGCTGCGAGACGCGGTGCACAAAGCCCTTTCCGGCCGTGTGTCCGTCCCACAGCTGCTGGGCCTTTTCTCTCAGCCTGCTCAGCTGAACCTCCTGAGAGGCCAACTCTTCAAGCACAGACTGTAAACGCACAGGCAAGTTAGCACAAGCATGCAGCTTAAGACACAACACAAGGGTTTTGCATCTTCGTTAGTAAGACAGAAGGGTTAACATGACTACATAAAAGGATGAAAGGACCGATGGTTAGTGCTACAGACACTTTGCAGCAAAATGACAGGCAGCTTGCAGCAGCACAGATAGATTAAGCCATGATGCAAAAGCATGTGTCTATCCATGATGAAATATGGATGCTTATGTTTTTTAATGTATTATACACTAGTATAAAACAGCATGAACCAGAGGCTGTGCCATGTGATGTATGTTATATGTGATGTATGTTAAATATGAATGGGTCTATAAAATCTGCAAAAACAATGACAACACCAAAATGGAAAAATATTAAATTATGCTTGTAAAACCTGAGAGACATGGTTACCTCTACCAAAAATCAAAGCAGTTAGTACATCAAAAGTTATAGACTTACGAATGTAAAGATTGTGCATTTGATTAATGAAGGTGTGCAGGTGGGAAAAAATTGGCAAATGTCTGAATGTTTTCAATAAATAAATAAAAGAATAACTAAATGAATAAATATAGGCAGAGTAATAATTGTGCTCAGCTAGATGGCTTTGCCTGCGTTTGAGAATGACAGCCTCACATAAAGCCACACCTGAAGCCTGTGGAGTTCGTGTTTTTTGGCTGGGAGGTCATGCAGACGACTGCTGCTCTCTTGAACTGCTGCCTCTTTCTCATTCAACCAGTCCTGCAGTGGCTCCACACTTGCCTCAAAGTCCCTCATCTGAGCTTGCAGGTTCTGTCAAAAAAGCGCACTTAACCAATTAGCCATCTGTTCTATCAATTAGTCAGACAAACAAATAAATATCTTATCTTATTTTTTCAACACTATGTACACATTCATAAGACTGATACATAGGGAACATAATACCAGAATCTGGACTAATCTGGACTACGATTATGAATTGAGAAAATATTTTGGAAACATACCTGCAACGCAGTCTCTCTCTGGTGCAGGTTTGTCATGAATGTCTTCCAGTCCTCTCTGGTGCTGTTCATTTTAGCTCGAATTCCCTCTATTCTGTCTTTAGCAGCAATGCTAATTAGCAAGTCTCCGCTCACTGCCACTGCAGTCAGCTTTCCATGACCCTGCTCTCTGTCACCCAGGAACTCCTTCAAATCACCACAACACAACATACTTAAAACCTAAAAACTAATCATTTTCAGTCAACTGCAATACTGCGCTGTAATTCAGAACCACAACTTGTAAACACTTGCTGTGAAGAATTTTGTTGAAAAGCAGTACCTGGATCTTCTGAAGACTAGATGAAGCCTCTGTGAGGTTTTGTGGGACATCAAAACACTTGGCTGTATTAATTTTAGCATTAACCAGCCACTGCTGAAAGTCTCTAAAAGCTGCACGGAACTTCTGCTCCAATATCTTTTCTTTTCCCTGGCATTCCCGAGAAGCCTGCAGGCTGAGACTGCAGCAGAAATAAGCAGTTCTAACTATGCCAAACAATACAAATTCTCAAACAGGCACCAGATTTTGTCATACTCACCTGTTATACTCTTTGATGAGAGCAGACACTCTCTCAGACTGTGTTCCCAGGTCTCTGGAGAAACGGCACAGGTCATTCAGCTGTGACTTCAGACTGTCTGACAAGGGCTCGACATTGAGTAATGCTTCCAGGGTGTCCTTATTAAAAGTAAGAAGAATTTTGGTCAGATGCAACAATTGCGTCATGCAAACCAAAACTTTTTTGTTAAAGTTTGAGTGCTGCAAATCAGTTATGTTAGCAACTTGTTTGAGTGTTCACGTCTGTAATTTTGATACAAATTCCGTACTGTGCGCTCTACCTTTGCAATCTGCCAGCCCTGCACAGCCTCCTCACTGGTGTTCATGGATGCCACCTGTTGCAGTGTATCACGGCATCCATTCAACCGATTGCTGAAGTCTTGCAGGTCCTGCTCCAGCTGCGCTGCCAAACTGCTGAATTCCTGCTCTGAGCTGGCCATCTGAGCCAATGTAGCCTCTAGACCAGAGCACACATGCTTGGCCCCATGCTCCCACTGTTCCCAGGTGGACAGCAAGCCAGCCTCCTCTCTCTCTAAAGCCTCGCAGCCAACAGTGGATGTGTGGTCCCGAGCAGCAGCCCCACAGCGCTGCACCCGCGTCAACCGATCCTTGCCCTGCTTCCTCGAGTCCAGTAGCTCCTGACATGCAATGGTGCAGTCAGATATCACAGGATTACAATGAGCAGCTTTCTAACTGTAACTTTAAGTTACAAGAATGAAATTACACAAGTTTAATTTAATATTAATGCCAGATTTTAATATGTCAGTATTTCTTATTGGCCTTTAATTTATTTTATTAACTAAATCTAAGTTATTACTATTTATCATAACATTTTCACACAAAAGGAAATGGTATTGTTAAGTGGTACAAAAAAACAAAAACAAAATTAAAGCCAACAGTAGCTATTACATGCATAATGGAACAGGTATAATGCACATAACTGTATATGGATAACCTTACCCGCACTTTAGAAAGCTTCTTCTGAACAGAAGCGGCATCCCCACTCATGTCAGACCAGCGCTGAAGCTCCTCTTTTGCAGAGGTCAACCAGTCATTCAGCTCCCGCACGGCCTCCACATACTGCTCATGCTCTTTCACTATCTCCTTCATCTGCTGCACCTTACTCTACAGCACATCACCAAACAGGGCTCTATCAACACATCATATCTAACGGCAATACTAGTCAATGGTTACAAATCATTATGAATAACCCTTGAAACTGCAAAAGACTAAGCACTTTGATTCTTAACCAATATTATCACATAACTTACTACTGAGTAATGATCTACTTAGCCATAAGCCTTAAAATTAAGAACTGAATAATAAGGCTACAGAGTAAGGAGAAATCGAAGCACTTGGAGATGGAAAGCAATCATTTTTACTTTGATAACTGCTGTGATGTCCGAGAACTGGGTGCTGAACTCTGCTCGAGACTCTTCAGAAAAAATCTGGTCTCCAGTCTTCTCATGAAGCTCTGCAGATTTTTCATTCAGGCGAACGAGCGCCACTGAGTGGCTTTCCACGTCAGCCTGTATGGCCCGCAGACGCTCTAGCAGGGAGACTTTCTCCTTCAGGCCAGGCTGCTGAGGCTGAGCCACCCCAACCTCTTGCTCCACAGACTCCATCCACTGGTGAAGCTGAGCTTTCCCTTCCTGATAGCAGCTCCACTGGGCCACGGTCCACTCCAAACGACTGCGCAGCCAGACAGAAACAAGCAACAGTGATGCACAATGATGTACTTCAGTTCTATTATTTATTCTTCATAACTACAAGGGGTGTAAAATACTGAAGGTGGCATTACAACTTGGCAAATTTTGGAATGTTAGAATTACAATAATATTTACAATAAAGCACACACTCACGCTTGTCCAAAATAAAATTCTCTGGCTATTTCTAAGATAATAAAAAGCTTTATGTATTGTTTTAATGTTCATCTTCCAGTACTGTGTCAATATTTATTCCAGTCACACATGAATTCAGAATGTTGGCACTACTTCAGAAGGGTATCAATTCTATAACTACTCTTACAAAGGGTTTATACATCATTTACATTTGACTATTAATTAAGTTACAAACACCTTAAAATCATTAATAAGCAATTATGACACATAAACTAAAAAGTAGCTAACACAATCTAAGAGTTAACAATATAGATGGATGTGAACTGAATATTTGGCAAGCCACGGGTCAGTGTTGCTTTTTATTTATATGGTAAGCAATATAACCATACCTGTGACAGCTCATGGCAGTCATTAACATGTTGGCCCAGGAATCTTTCAGACTTTGGAGCTGAGAGCGGATGGTCTTCTGTTTGTCCTTACTGCAGTTCTTCACAACTTGCTCTCCCTTTCCTACTGTCATATTCAGCTTGACTTCGCCTTCTCCTTTCATTAACAGGATATCCTGCCAGACCACAATCACACTCCTCAATACTACAGTACTTTACTATTCAAATACTGTCAACTATTTACTGTTATCAACAATAACATGAACCTCACTTATTTCTCTGTTCTGAGAGATAAATCATATGTGAAAAAAGTTGGAGCAGTAGCGAGTCTACCAACCTGTATTAAACCCAGCCTCTTCTCCAGAGTTTCTTTGTTGCCTGTGGTGCTGTTGAGCACTGAGAGTCGTTCTTGGATGTTGCTGAGCCAGGTCCAAGTGCTCTGCAACATTTCTTCGAAGGCCTGCTGCTCCTGCAGGCTCAGCTGGCAGTTGCGCAGCCGCTCCCTCACCGCTTTTAGGAGACTCTGCTGCTGCATCTGCAGCTGTGTAGAAACCCGCAGCTCTGACCCACTGCCGTGACCTCCATCACTCAGAGATTGAGCTTCCTGGCACAGATTCTCAAAAGAGTCCCTACAAGAGACAATCATCAGTATCATCAACAGGGTAGCACAGTTACTCAGTCACTATATATTTCTACATGTTTTCATCTTTCCATACACCCACTACTCATACACCCACTACTCATAGTATCTAAGCAGACAACAGATTTTCACTCAATGCAATGAAGTCTGACCTTTCCTTTAGAGCTTCCTGGTAGAACTCCTCTACACGCTCTAGTGAGGCTTTCTCTTGGTCACCGTGTTTGCCCTCTGGAAGCTCTGTGCCAAGTCTTACTTCCATACGTTCCAGCCACCGACTCAGCCTCTGCAGATGGTTCTCAAATCTGTACAGACATGAATGTGCTGGTTATTTACAATTACAGTGCTTGTGCCGAGTAGCAGAACAGTAATCAAATCGTACAGAAACCTTTGAATAAATACATTTATTTACCATCTACGGTTTTCTGCATTGTGATTTTGGCACTTGTTTCAAGATTGATAGGCCTCCCAGAAAGTGTGTGCACAATACCAACTGTTCAACTAGTATTTGATTTTCATTTGTTTTTCATTTAATTGATTTTCAGAGCTTACTAAACTGTATTTTGTTGCTGCATGTAGGTTGCATCTTGGATGCTCTACTGTACTGTTTGGAAGCTCTGACCTGTTAAGATGTGCACTGAAATGGAAATCAAAATGTTTGGTGATGCCCACACCACACAGAAGTGGAATGTGTGCCAACTGTTGAGTTCCAGTTTAAAAAAAAAAAGAAGAGCTGTGTAGACGAGCTGTGCAAATCATATACAAATTAGGAATGAGCTGGTAGATTCACAAAATTTTCCACATGTGCTTCACTATAATAGAAAGTTTGTATACAAAATAAACCAAGATATAAGTTAAAAAAAGGGGAACACTCCACATGTACATACAGTTCCTGTTGAGCCAGCACAACACTGTTTAGATAAAGAAATACCAACAACTATAATAAACTATTATTACCTAATACAATCCCATGTAATCCAGATAAGAAACCTGAGAACACACAGTGTGATGTAAGCAGGGTTGTATCCTCACCCACTGAGCAAACCAGCACTGTCTTCTAGGTTTTGCTGGTTCAGCCTGCACTGCTCGACATAACTGTCCCACTCCAACTGGATGGATGAGAGGCTCTGCTGGACCTGGCCAGCAGTGGCTTTGGGGAGGTGAAGCAGGAGCTTCTCTCCTTCCTGACACACTTGCATCAGACGCTGTTCTCCATCCTCAACCCGCTCCAGAGCCCCCTGCGGACACAGCAGTCATCTCACAGTGGGCTAGAGCAAAACCTGAATGTTGATAGGCTCACTCATTTTAGGCACTCATTTTCACTCACATCAGCTGATTTCTAAGCCAACCATTTAACACAAATATTGTATGTACTATATGCTGGATTAGGCCCACATTCAGTTGAGTGTGCTGCATGCTTTCACTTAATTTTACCTTCAGCTTCTGCAATTTGCGCTCTACCACACTGGTTTCCCCAGAATGGTCACAGCATTCTCTCACTATGTCCTTCTGTCCAGAGAGCCACGTGTGAAATTGCTTCACAAGATCTAACACGAGATGATGGGAGTGATGTGTGAATAAAGATAGTATGAACTTATTGTGTTGTACATATCAAAAGAAAACAAGTCACTTATTTCAGTCAGCGAGTGTTAACTCTCACCACCAAACAGTTGCTGTAGCCCATGCTGCATCGACCCCAGCCTTTTAACACAAAGCTGATTGACAGTTTCGTATTTCTTGATGAGGTCAGTTAAAGCAGAGCCGAGGCCAGTCAGTTCTTCAGAAGGATATTTCCTGCAAAGCGTGTTTAGGCTTTCTCGTGCTGAGTCTATGCTCACCTGCTGGTTCTGCAGCTCTTTCTGAATATCCTACAAAACATGCAATACATACCCAATTTGCTTTAGCTATACAAACTATAAGATATATCAAACCAACAAAAGCACAACTGGATGGTTATGCTGGCTTGATATAAACTCTTTTACTTGTTCAGTACACTCCATTAGAGCCAATAAACAGCACAACACATATTCTAAATACAAATGTAAATAATAAAATATGGTATTTGTATTATTTAAATGAGGTATATCCTCCTTAAACCATCTACTGTTACCCACTAGAACCTGTACAGTACTGCACAGTAGATAGCAAATTCCTAGAATGTGAAAAAGTACTTTGCTGATTCTGATGCTGATTTTTCATACTTTTATTCTGCAGATCTCCTCTGGAGGTGAAGCAGATTGTGAATCCAGCACAGACCCCTCAACCTTCTTCAGCCACTCGGTCATCTGGGAGAGGAAGCCTTCAAGCTGTTTTTTCTGAGAGCAGAAATCTTTCAGGTTGTTCTGGGCTTGTTCACACAACTCCTGCACATTGCCTATCTTCTTTCTCAGATCAGTCTCCAAGACCTACCAGAGACATTGATGTTAAAAGTCTGCAGACGATTATAAAGATGACAAATCAATTACTCTAGGCTTGGAGTTAGAAAGAATACCTGCAGCACTGGGGGGGTGTCTTCGGTACCACTCAGCTGTTTCAGCTCTGACACTTTTCCCTGTATATTGTCTAACCTTTTCTCCTTTTGTTCCACCTCAACCTACACAGGCAGACAGAAACTAGGTCAGACACCAGTTATTTAACTACAGTATGAGGTAAATACCTTATGTACCCATCACATGCCTTGACTTTTGCAAGTCGGTTTTCAGTCTTCTGGCTGTCATTGAAGTTGTTGAGGCTGTCTGTGAGTTCCATTACTGAGCTGTTGGACCAGCTCTCAATCTCCTCACTGATACTGTAAATATTCTCCCATATAGACGAACTCTTTTTCAGATTCTCAAGGTTTTCCTCAATTCTTTCTGATACCTGTAAATGCAAAGGCAATATCTTTACTTGAACTAAATCACGCATCTACATTTCCTCAATCAGCTCAATTAGTTCTAAACAAGAACATTTCAAGATATACAAGATATACATTTCAAGTCATTCTCACATCTAGCCACTGGTCAACTGCAGCATCCATTTCTGTCTTTATCAACTGGGTTTGACAGTCTGGAATCCTGCCCAGTTCACTCAACAGTTGCTTTCCTTTACTAGAGAAGCGGTCGAGTTCTGCTTGATTACTTGATAATTCAGCCTTAACTGATTCATGCTGAAAAAACAAAGAAAGACAAAAATCTCAGTGGTATAATGTATGTGCCTCTGCAAAACTCTGCAGGGACAGTGCATAGAAAATACATTTTGCAAGGACAGATTATGTTTTGAAGAGGTTGTTTCCTATTGTATCAGTGACAGTTACCTTAGACAGTGATCTCTTGGTGTCTTCCTGGTCCTTTATAATTAATTTAATATCGGCCACAGCCTCTGCACTCTCCACTAATACATTAATTGAGGATTTCAGACTCTGGTAGTCCCTCATTAGCTCTATCATGGCATTGCACTGCTCCTGCCTATAGCATGACAAATAAAAATGCATTGTAATGGGAAGACTAAATCATGCACAATGAGAAAAATGAATGCAGGTGGAAAGAGCAAGTAACCTTTCTGTGATGAGGTTCTTGGTATCTTCCCAGGAGGTGTTAAGGAGGTTGATTTCTCTTAGCACCTCTCCTGCCAGCTCTGCATCTCGCTGGGCCAGCTGCTGGCCTTTATCCCTCAGCCACTGCTCCTCATGCTGGTGGGACTGAAGCTCATCCTCTAGCTGGTTAAAGCACCGAAGCCTATACATCACAAAAATACATGCACAATTTAATCATAAAATACATAATGTCAAAAACAAAATAAAAATACAAGATACAAGATTTTGTTACGATAACAACGATATGTAACCCTATTGTATTATTAATGTGTTATTTCAAGGATGTTCTAGGTCTAATTTCCAATTTCAACTTTTCACTTCAATCCAAAGTCAAAACAAAGACACAAAGATGGCAGGATAAAAACATGCAGACAGTGGAATGAAGTTTTTTACTCACGTTAAGTTTAGAAAGTATTTATTAGAACTTTCTATTATTGCAAAAAATTATATACATTTAAGTATTTTCAATGACCCATGTCTATTTATGTCCATACTTTCAAAAACTTGAAGGACGATTGTTGTCTCTCAAATTCACATACATGAAAGCACCTGTGGTAACATTATCAATGCTATAAACAAACAAAAGCATGACAAAAATTTAAAGAATGGGTTTTCTTTCCACAGAACAAGATCGTCTGTAGCAAATCATAGTGTATGAATATCACCTCTTCCAAAAGCTTTTTCTAATAAAAGATTTAGAATCAGCATAATTGACATTTCTGTTTCAATGAGCAACAGGTAGTACATAATTAATGTAGAATTACAACATTACCAATGATAACTATGACTATCCATTCTATCCATACTATCCATATTTCAAATATTACAGTACCTCTGCTGCAATGTGAGCAGGTTGGGCTCTTTGAGGCTCTGCTGGTCAGCCTTTTCCTCAATGTCCTCCACACTCTTGAGCAGCTGTTCTTTGCGTTGTCTGAAGGAGCTCCACAGTGCACCTAGAGCCTCTGCCTCACTTTGTTTGGAGCCCAACAGGGTCCTCACAGCATCCAGCTCTGCACTCAGAGAATCGGCTAGCGAGCGACATGATGTGCGAGTCTCCTTACCATCCATCAAGTGGAGGTGGGCTTTGCACAGGCTACTGTCCAGGCTGATGGCCAGTGTCTCTAGACGGCTGATGTCAGGGACAATGCCCTCTAGGTCTCTCTGCAGTTCGTCCACTCGGCCTTTGTCCCAGCTGCCGGCACTCTCCACCGTGTGTTTGAGGCCCCGCAGGACGCCTGCTGCTACACTGTGTGTCTGCAGAAAAGCCTCCAGCTTCTCTACACTCTCACCTCGCAGCATCACCAGCTGCTGGGCCTCTAGGTAGGGCTGCAGACTGTTCTCCATCCTGCTCTGCAGGAGATGCCTCTCCTCCAGCTCACAGGAGGCACACAGGACATCAGTCTGCTGCTGGAGGTTCCTTCTCTCACTGTCTCGGCTCTGGAGCACCTCTGCCTTCTCCTGCCAAAGACAAAATCCAATGTTTGTGCAAAGCTTTTGTGGCTAAATAGGTTCAGTAACTTATGATGTACACTACTAACCAAAAATTTGAAATCACTGTTTATTGAAACAATAAAAACAATTAATCTGCAGATGCATTAAATTTTGCTAAAATGCAAGCCTCACAGGTTTCACACCATTAATAGAAAGCTAGGAAAAGTTGTGTGAGGATTATAAACAATTGTAAATTACTTTTAAATTATTCTAAAAGGATTGAAAATTCGGTACAGAATCAAGATTGGAGTTATAATAATAAAAAAATACGAAATGATTCATTCCTGTACACTTTGAAAGCGGTGCTAAAATATAATGATGAGTGCACTGTCAGGAAAAGGTTACTATACAATTAGCTCTTTTACCCCAAAGTACAAACAATGCAGAAGTAAAGCTAAAACATAGTCCTTAAGCTTCAACAGTATACTTAAACTGAGATTAAAGTTTACCTTCCCGTGGAAAACGGGAATATTTGTTTCCTTTCATAGTTTAACAATCAAAAAAGAATGTAAAGAATCACTGCATTCTCCCTAAATATATTAATTATCACTTGAAATCTTCCTGTATGTTCCCAACATACTAATGTTGAGTAAAATGCATTTTGAAGTTTTAATTTAAATCTACATATTTACAGTTATTGTTGTGAGGCATTAACATGACAGTTCCAAACTTTTCAACATTATTGAACGATTGATAACCTTTACATTTTATGTTATTGCACTGATGATAAGACGTACCTTTATTTCCACAGCTATTGGCTGTAAATCTGTGATATTCACTTGGGAGAACGAGTGAAGAGATGAGAGGAAAGATTCTCCCCACTTGAAGAACGTTTGCAGAGCTTTATCAAAGTCTTCCACTTGTGACAGATGGTCCTGAAGTACCTGGATTCTGTAATGACAAGATAGATTAGTGCCAAATGCTCCACTATAATGTCCAGAACATTTTTAAGACATACACATTTTGATGCAGGTCTGACCTGTGGGGTATTGCTGTGTTTTGTGAGTTCCATCTTTTCTTCAGCTGCTCTTGATCCTCTTCCAGTGCCTTCACTCGCTCGTCCGATGTTGTGGGGTAAAGAGATGGAGCTTGGGCCAGCAGTCCCTTATACACTGATTCCAAGGACTGTAGCTCAGACTGCAGGTGCTAGTAAAGAGAAATTTAATTCATTACTAACATCGTAGCTAAAGCGTCAATTGCCTGTGCCTTTCTGACATTAAATAGAATTAAGAATAACCAGTTGTGTCTTACTTTTAGTTCCATCAGTTCTCCATCCAACTTTGTTTTGTCAACAATGAGATACTGACTGGCAGACGAAGACATGGACTCACATCTCTCAAGACAGGAATGCAAAGACAACCAGTCTTTTTCATACCTGAGAGAAGATATTTACACAAAGAACTCAGAGGGAGTGGATGTCTCCTAATATCCTATATCTATTAAAGGAATAGTTTGGCAAAACTTCACATTTCACTAAAATGTAGTTTTTCACTTCAGGTGCACATATCTTGGCAGATCAATTACATCTGAGGGGGAAATTTTATTTTGTTTAGTGAAAGGACAGATGTCCATTAACAGAATATGGTGGATTTGAGGAAAGACACCTAAAGTGAATGTGTAGTGAAAGCCAACATACTTCTGCCAGAGTGACAGCAAGTTCTCCATTTGGCCCTGCTTGTCTTTGGCCTGCTTTAGGCTCTGTTCATAGCTGTGCTGTAGACCTGTTACTGCTCTCTCTGCTTTCTCCCTTTCACTTAGTCTGCGGGCTCCAGCACACAGAGACAGCAAAGTGGCCTTCAGCTTTTCCAGGGATTGGAATACATCCTGAGGATAAAACAAACAAACCTTCAGAAATAATGTATGCAAATGTATGCTTAGTCAAATTTACTTCATCAAACATATAAATATATCAATCAAGTAAAATACCATATGGTCTTGCAGAGCTTTGTATGTTGTTGATGAAGATATACAGGCTGTGACAGGTGTGTCCAGTTTCTTCTGAATGTCATCGATCTCTGATTGTACCTTAAAAAAAGGAAACATATTAAGAGAAACAGACTGTGAAATGCATTAATAAGCCACAATGTTGCTATGGTTATATTTTAAGAAAAGTGAGAAAATTAAATCAAATGAATTTTGTAATTTTGTTAGGAATTTTAGACAATTAATGTTTTAATACATTATTTTTTATTATATTAATTCTTTTAATGAAATGCTCACACAGTGTGAAGAAAAACTGTGGTACTCAAATAAAAAAGATAAATATGACGTAAAAAGTCTTACATATTAATGCAATATTAAACATAGACTTACTTGTTGAAGGTTGGTATTAAACTTTTGCTGGTGTGAGGAGCTCTCTTCCAACTGTCCACTAAGATGATCCACGCTCTCCTTAAGCTCCTCCCAGTACCTGCCAATCTGTGTTAGACGAGCTTTCATTCGTGCAGACTCGCCAGATGACACAAAAGGGGCTACTGCCTGGGCCTTCTCCTCCAGACTGGACAGAACTTCTGCTCGCTCCTGCAACTCATTTATTACAGTCTAGACACCAAGGGAAACACAAGAGGAGACTGCACTGTTACTTGACATCAAGAAAAAAATGTTTAATCAGTTTACATGCAAACACATGTTGCTTGTTTAAGTATGATATACTTTAAACCACAAGGTGTACCTTCATTGCACTGATCTGCTGATCCAATGGTGCATTGGAACTTTTTAGACCGTCTACCTCCTTCTCTTTCTCAGAGATCCATGAAGAGAACTTCTCAAACTCATTTCCAAATGAGTTCCACTGAAATTTCATGCCTTCCAGTGTCTTTACACTGAGAAAAAGAGCAATCAAAACTTTAGGTTACAAACAATCACATTTTCCAGAAGCATGAGTAAGGTGCCTTACTATGGCATAAAACCCACTGTGTAATTAGAGAACATTATTGATAATTCAGTCATTTTAGGGATAAATGCTAGATTGTGCTTTAAAATGACCTCCATTTTCTACAAAAGCCCTTCAGAATCACAGTAAAGCAGACTCGTCCTCTGCACAGAGATAAGATGTATACACATGAGCCTGTTAAAATCATCTATTAGCATCTAAAGCCTAAGGAACGGAGCTAGTTGCTGAAAGCTCACTGATGGCCACACTGTCTGGCATCAAACCTTTATGATTCCCAATGGGTCTTGTTCAGATAGGTTAACCTGGCACGCTAGCCTGCAGTGAAACATCTGCAGTTAATGTCAATGTCTAAAGTCTTGTTACTGCATGAATGGCTTCTCCCTCTCGTTGCAGCTGGATGGGTCTGCATTGTCCATAATAATAGTAACACGTAGCTCTGAAGCCTTGTAGCCACTAACTTGCTGCTAGTTGTTAAGGGACAATGTGGCCAAGCCACTTATTCGTTTGGCGACACCTCAGTTCAATCCTCTTGCTAAAGTGAAAAATGAGGTAAACACTACCAGGTAAGTTAGCGACCAGCAACCTGAGATGTTAGCTCGGGCTGTGGACAGATTAGCTGAGTGAAGCAAGAATAGGTGTTTGAAGGACCAAGTGATGTGGTGTCCAATCTTAAATACAGAGAAAGAGAGCCCCTCATCAACATACACATCAGAGCTAACAATGGGTGCTGGAATATTGATATAAGAGCTTCTGGAGTTTATGCAGAATATGCAGGCATATGCCAAACTGAGAAGCAAATGCTTGAATGAGAACCAAACTCACTGCTTTGCAGACCACAGGGAGTACTAATAAACTCCCCAAAAGAACAGGAGTATTCAAGCCCTCAAAAAGAGCCAAACAGTTGACTGCTGGATTCTAGCTTTAAAAACAACGGATGTAGATATTCATAAGCTGTAGTCTCAAACTGGAGGAATATGCTGAAAGTGGAAAATTACTCTTTCTTGAGGTCAGCCTCAACTTTGTCAATTTGTTCACTGAGGGAGCGAGCTTGACTCTGGAGCAGAGACTGATTCTTGGGACCAAGCTGGATTTCTGCTGCCCTCTTCAGGAGCATGTTCACTTGCTTGGCCTCAGTCTCACTCTGTTTCAGCAGCTCCTAAAACAGCCAGTATAACATAGTAGACATCGAAATGAGGACAGGTTAAAGCTTGACATGTGTGTGAAAAATAATTAAATATATCAAAAACAACTAAAAAAACAGCAACATATTGCTACTGTCACCTTTGCTTGCTCTAGCTCTGCCGTCAGGCTCTCTGGGTTACTGAAAGTCATCTCTCTCTCAGTGACTGAGCGTGCTTTGTTCACAAACTCCCCTAGTGCTGCCTGCTGGGTGTCAAACTCCTGCCATGCCGCCAGTGTTGCCTACCAATAGAGACAAGGAGAGCAGCTGTGGAAAAACTGTAGATATTTCTCCTAGATAATGATATTTCTCTCTTCTTAAGGATTATTATGTCATTCAGAGAAAGAAACTACATAAGCAATGCTATTTTTGAGATTTAAGATTACTGACCAGCTGACAGCGTTTTGAAGTGACTGTGAATTTGCATTGTCGTGGAGAATTGGAACAAAAAAACTAAGTCCAAAACTTTGTCTAAGTACAAAAAATCAAGCGGGGTCAGAAAGATACGACGTTGCTGTTTTATTCAAAGATTACAGCCGTGGCCTGTGGGAACTCCCTCCTCACTCACTTGCTCATCCACTGGGCTCTGTACAGAGTTCTTATAGGCCTCAAAATCAACACCCATTTTCTAATACACCCCACTGAACAATGCTTTACCAAAAAAGTTTGTTTGAGTCCACCTTTCTTTGTTTCTACCAATCTTAGCTCCATCTTTCTTTGTTTCTACCTATAAAATTTTATCACCTGATTTGCTTAACTCCACGTCTTTGTTTCAACCAATAATAACAGGATTAATTTATCTTTTAATTAATATTCAGTTGAGACCTTCAGTTTGTCTTTTGACCAATAAGATTTTAGCACCTTATTTGCTTAACCCCAACCTCTTGGCGCCTTCAGTCTGACTTGCAAAGATACCTCTGTCCATCCCGGCCGTCAAGCCCATCGTACACAGTAAGGCATTGTTTTATTTTCACCTTAAGGGACCTTTCCCCCACCCTTTCCAGCTTCTGAGGGAGACAGTTTACTGAGCTCAAACTGTATTGTATGAACACTGGTCAGACATGAGTTTAAACTTTACTGTAGGGAATTTTTATGTTAAACCCATATAATTGTGCCAAGCCTATTAGTAAAATACCCCTTCACTAACTGGTAGTTATATCTTTGCATTACCACAGTTCACTGATGTATATTGCTATAGAGAAGAGTGTCTACTAAATGCTGTAAATGTAAATGTACCACAGCTATATTACTCTTGTAGCTAACCAAACTATAGCTTTAACTGAATGGAAAATTTGTTTCCTAGCACATGGAAAGACACCACACTGGCACAAGCAACAAATGACACAGGGCTCATTTGCCTACAGAACAAGCATGATGCCATTACTGACCTCCAGGCTCTGCTCCTGTGCTTCCATGCTTTGATCCATCTTACTTAGAGTGGTTTCCAGTTTGTCCAGATCTTCCTGAAGACTCTCCCCCAGGCCCTCCTCAGTCTGGAGCTGCTGGCCACGGCTGATCTGGTGCTGCATGTCCTTCCTCTTCAGTCGGAGACGCTTCAGCTGTTGCTGTATGATGGGAGAGAGGAAACATAAACAAAAAAAAATCTCAAATGCAATAGGGATAAAATACATCAATGTCTATGATTTAGCCTTTTAGGTATAAGGACTGGTACCTGATGAATGAGCAGCAGCTGCTGAGCTTCTCTTGCAGACTCACTGTTAAGGATTTTTGTTACTTCTGCCTGAAGCTCCTGCTGCCCCTGAATTAGCTCATCCAGAGTATTTCTCACCTCTTCCTGGAACTGAACACAGTCCCCAACTGCTAACACCACCTTCTCAGACTAAACATACACATGTACATACAGACACACGGAGAGAAACACACATTTTTCTGTCAAGAATGAAATACGCACCCCAAATTATGTTATACAAAAATACAGCATCAATAATATATCTCAAAACATCAATGTAGTCATGTGGAAGGTTTTTGGATTTTCAGCCTCATTTACTGATGTAAAACATTCACAGAACTGATCCATCATTTATTAAGATTCCTGAAGAGCTACTTTACTCATATAACAGCTTCTCTCCGTTGTTGGTCTTACCTCAGAGAGGGAGATAAGCAGGCCCTTGAAGTCAGTGGAGAGTTTGCTGAGGGCAGCTGCCTGTCTTTGAGCATCGCTCTCAGTGCAGATCTCTATGAGCACAGCCAGGCGAGATTTCAGCCAGCCCATGTTCCCTTCCTGCAGCTCAGCATCATTCCTCAGGCTCTGTACATGAAATGAAGAGGTCCATCAAGATCATCTCTGCTTACATATCCAGACAATCACATCCTACTAGCCTTTTTCTTACCTCTATCGTGGATTTAACCTGGCTAAATTTACTGGGGTCACCGGCTCGATTTCGCAAAAGCCTAAGCTGACTTTCTTTTGAAGTTAACCATGCAGACAGCTCAGAGAATCTGTAATAACACAGGAAAAGCCACAGCAACATACATCATTTAAGTTATAGAACATAAAACATACAGTACACTCAATCATACAGCAAGACAGACTACAAGGTGAAGCATCAGAAAATTAAATGTTATAAGGTGATGCATCAAAAAGGTAAGGTAAACTCTTATAGTTATTTCCAGCAACAGTGTATATTTGTAAAGGTTTTAAAAAATACCATACACCACACATAAACAAATAATTACCTGGTGTTAAACTCTTTCCACTTGTCAGGGTGCTGCATAAGTTTCTGATGAGTGCTCTCTATGTCATCTTTAATCTCAGTAAAGGCAGTTCTGGCATTTTCCAGAATCTGGTGGGCCTGGTCGCTCTCTGGCAGTTTCAAACAGATCTCCTCCATGTGCTGAAGTCTTTTCTCACACAATGTCTGAGGGCCCTTCTCTCTGAAAAAGGCCTACACACAGACAACAGGCATCAGAATGTTGAAGCACCTATGCTGAAATGTAACAATACAGAGCTGTTATACTATAACATTCGATACAAGTATCTCTACTAAATATGCACAAGTATCTAAAAATACATTCAGCAGTACAGAGAAAAAAAGTACTCCGTTTAGCAAATGGCTACTGCTTTATTATAAAACAGCATATACAGGAAACCCCCAACATTCATGAGGGTTATGTTCCAAGAGCTCCCGCCAATAGTGAAAAAACATGAATTTGTGACGCAGTAAAAAAAATGCCTAAAAATGCCTATTTTTATAGTGTAAACCCTAAATATGCCCCCAATTATGCTCCCAAAAAACTTCAATTTAATTTTAAACTCTGCTTAATACATTACCCTTAAAAACAATGTACTCGTACTGTACAACGTGCACTGAACTGCTGTCTCCCACAGTGCTAGAATGTAAAATACCAATATTAGCCCTGTTTAGACTGTATTGTTATTCATGCAAGCGCGTTTTCTTTGGTATGCGCTGTCGTTTTTTTTGTGTTCTTTCTACGGTACTAAAAATTTATACATTTATATTTTATATGGAAATGTAGCTGAATTTATGGTAACAGTTATGTTACAAAATTAGTAAATTATATTTTTCTTAATAATTTAGCACTAAAATGCATGGGAAATTATATATTGCCATGAAAAAAGCACAAAACAAACAGCAGAGGATATCTGCGGATTCCACACAGAAACACTGACATATTAAAACGATTTTCAAGTACTCTTTATTTCTGCTGTACCAAACAATGCTTCAAATTGATATACCACCTTATCCAATCTAATCGAATTAGGAATTTTGTAAAGAACTTTACTTCTAAGTCAATCATTCAAACAAAATGCAAAACATGTACTTTAATGCTAGGATAACCTCACCCTGTGTTCTTTGACAAGTCTCTCGCTACCCATGCCTGGCAGGCTGCGATTTTCTCGGGCCAGTTCAGCCTGGCACTCCTGCAGAGTCGCCATCAGACGACTGCGCTCCACCTCCACCTTCAGATTCAACAGGTGGTAAGGAATCTGTGTTTGTACATCCTGAGAAGAGATATAATAGTCATGAGACATCCTGTTGACAATTTAAAATTTCCATTTGCACATTTTCCTTGATTATTTATACTGAAAATTGTTTGAACTACAAAGTGTCTACGTAGTATCAATGAGAAAAAAAATGTAGATTTATTTATATGCTTTTGAACTGTAAGAAATGCCACAGGGATTTAGGGGGGTGTGAATATAACTCTATGCTGAAAGAGTACCAGACCTTCCACTGTTTGTGCAGTTTCCTGACTGTTTCCTGCAGATTCTGCTGTTCCTGCTCAGGCAAAATGTCAGTGAGCTCATCACAGGCCTTCAGAAATGCATTAAGCACTCTCTGATCAAGCTGCCCAAAGAACTCCTGCGGAATTGCAAACAAAAAAAACCCCAATGTATTCAACATATTGAAATTTGCGCCTATTTGAGGAATACAATCTTCCCTACTTCAGAATAGAAAATGTTAGAATACAATGTTCAAGGTTTCTTCTTACGGTGTGCTTTTTGAGCAGGTCCTCTGGGTTTCCTCTCTCCGTCATAGAACTTCGGGCTATTTTAAGAACCTTCTCCAGCTCTGACCGAGACTCCTCAAACCGCTTCAGCAGGCTACTGTTGGCCTCCACATGCTTCTTCCATTCAGTGGTCTCTTTTATCATAGCCTTTAGGCACATTAATACGGATAGTTATGCACTTATATTTATTACGTATGTACAGTCGTACAGGTGCTACGTTAGGATGACCCTGACAGTCCGCTATACAAGATAACAGTTCACACTGTTCACATCGACTGGTTGCCCTTGGGTCTTCATGTCTTAAAAAAAACGAACTCACTTGTGAGGAGGCCTGAAGTTCTGCCACTCTCTTCTGCAGCAGAGATGTGTCCAAATGTCCTAAGGTTTTGCTGCTCTCTAAGGCCTTCATTATGATCTGATGGTTTTTATCAATTACTGTAAGACACTTTTTACAGCTCTGCTGGTATGTCACAAGCTCCTACAAACAAGACAACGAGAGACAAAGAACATGAGTCACAATCTTTTTTTTCAAAATATAAAACTAAAAGTTTCAGTTAATGTTGCCTACACTGCCATAAGCAAACATTTAAACAGCCAAGGTAAAATTTTGCTTTGTGGAATGAAAATATTTTCAAGCTCTGCAGGAAAATGTTCTGCAAATTTTACTGCACATTTCTATCTAATTGCTTTTTTCAATTATGTCAAATTCAGAAACAATAATTGTGCATTAAGATTTGTTCTTCAGAGATTGTACAATTTTGTTCAGAGATCAACAAAACTGAGCATACACTGTGATTATGACTCAGTTACATTACTGTGACACATTTTTTTTCCCTAAATGTGACACACATCTGAAACTGAGAAAGTTACCTGCGTGGTAGTAGATCAGACAGATCAGATCATGTGTTTTTTTTAAACACTTTATTGTGCATGCGCATAGTATTAAAGATATAAAGATAGTAAGAAATGATCGATATGACTGTAATGTCAACATAACTTTAGACAACATCAGTATTTTGCTATTCATACTATTAATGGTTCCAGCATGACCTCAGTCACCTGACACTTCTGCTTGAAGTCTCCGGGGGTCTCAGAGTCACGTGCACTGGTGATACGGCTGGCTTTCTCGAGAGACTGGTAGAAACCAGTGATGTGCTTCTCCATCTCTTCTAAAGGAGGCAACAAGGCCTGGGAATCTCTCAGCAAAGGCAAGGCCTTCTCCCTTATCTAACACACATTAAGGTCATTCAAGTCATGATAATGAAAAGTGACACCTGTGTCTTTGATGTGACAGAGCAGGTTAGACAAACAGAAACAGGCACCTTGCTGAGTTCCTCTTTGATGGTTGCCATGGCAGCCAGCATCTGTGTGATCTCCTCTTGAGGGGTGTCTTTGGTCAGCTGCTGGGCATTGCGTGTCGCTGTCTTATATACTGCTTCCATTGCAGGCAATTTGTGCTTGATATCCTACAGATGATGATTTGATTTTAAATGCAGAACTGAAATTCAAATAAAAAATGCATGAACACCTCCCGGGTGATATTTTTACCTCAATATCTTGAAGAAACGTCCTTATGTTTAAGAAAGAAACTTGGACTGGCATATTCATCCTCTCATTGGATGTGTCCATAAAAATATTTAAAGCTAAAATACCATCCTCATAGTCTTTCCTCAACTTGTCCACTTCATCTGCTCTTGCATACTGCATGTGGAGAGAAAGTGTATTATTTGATATCGTATATGTGATCCTTATGTGCCAGTAATAACAACTTGCTAAAATGACAAGTTCAGTATGACATACATGTTTGACTTTGACAAACAGCTCCCTCCATCTTCCATTGAGAAGGAGCAGCTGCTGCTTCAGGTCTCTAGACACAGTCTCATCACAAGTCTCAATCAAGAAGTTCCCTGCATCATTCATGTCCATGTGCTGTTGTATCCAATGTGGAAGGTTACGAAAGAATTCCTGAAAAAGACACAAAATGCCAAACTCAAATTTCTCATGGAATTTTCTCTGGTTTAATCAAGCTTTAATTACTATTCATTAAAACACAATGACTCATATGTATATGTGCCATTGTTAATTATTCTAATTGTTGGGTGGCAGCTTGCACTCTGAAATCAGGTATCATTATTAATAATAATAATAATAATAATAATAACCTGCCTGGGGCATCTATGATTTCTGATTCCAGTGCTTTTTCAACTGCTTGTGATTCTGCCCATTCAGGTTGAGCAACCCCAGAATATACCAAGTAACAATGCTGACTAGTGGTCACTAGTATTCTGCAAATGCACCTATCACGTTGACTTGACAACAGATGGTAAGAGAAGAGTATCTAGAGTATATCTGTTACACTCACACGCTTGTCACTCTCTGAGCGGTTGAGCATCTGCTCTGCATCCTCCAGCCAGGCCTGCAGGCTGGCTACTGTGCTACTGTACTTCTCCCAGTTGGAAATGACCTCCTCTAGCATGCTTCGCACGCTGCGTACCTCCACTGACAGGTTCTTCCACTGCGCAGTCGCATCACTTAGAAACTTATTCACCCCCTCACGATCTTCAGCTGAAAGCACAGACCCACCTCATGAACACCTTTTCAGAATAATAGAGAATATTCTTACCAGGATAAATTAGCCAATAAATTACGACAGAAAGCAGTTTTATGGCTGTAAGTCATGCAAAAACCGAGTAATATGTGAGTAGAGGATTAGAGCTATCAGTAGTTTTGCAGTAGTTAGAATGTGAGGTCAGATATTGAGAGTTGTGAGAGTAAATAGTGCACTGTCAATCATGGAACAGTATACACTGACCATAGTGATTAGGGGCTAGAAGCAAATGCGTCAGTGCATCTAAACATACCTCTCCTGGAAATCCTACAGCCTAGAATATGAGATGAACAATTAGGTTCTCACACAATAAGCCCATCCACTTATTAGG
Source organism: Hydrocynus forskahlii (assembly GCA_037974365.1). Taxonomy (NCBI): domain Eukaryota; kingdom Metazoa; phylum Chordata; class Actinopteri; order Characiformes; family Alestidae; genus Hydrocynus; species Hydrocynus forskahlii. Next base: position 33,119,982 of record JBBPCX010000001.1, read on the forward strand.
TCAAATACCTGTACACCAAAGAAACTATTAAACTCTGCTGTATATATATGTGGTTGATTTTGCAGTAAGTCAGGCTTCTTTAAGAGAGCCACTTCCAAAAAAAAAACACTGACAGAATGAGGCCTGTTGCACTGTCTACCACAAAAAAGGCAGAAAGAGTGCTACTAAAACTCTTTCACTGACCATGAAAGGAAGCATAACGATCCAGCACTGGGAAAGGTCAAAGTGAAATGGGCTTTACCTGAGTTATCAGATTTAATATAGATGTCGGCAGCTTGTTTAAGGGTCTGAAATGTTGACTCATACTGCTCAAAGAACTTGTGACCTTCAATGAATGCCTGTATAGAAAAGAGGTATGGTAATGAAGCATGTTAGAGGCATGTGGTCTCAATCAGTCTAACTCACGTGACGCAAAACTGTGGACTCACAATGTAGTTCTGCAGAAGCAGCTCTACAGAGTCCCGCCGGCCATATTTGATGATCCAGGACTTAAGCTTAGACTCAGCCAAAATAAGAAATGCCATGAGACGATACTTCATTTCCCAGAATTCCAGTTTAATGAGGTGAACATGTGTTGAATTAGACACAAAATTGAATCTGTGGAAAAAATACCTTGAATTAATGCTATTAAATTAACCTTGCATAATATTGCGTCATAGTGATCACAGTAGAGGTGTATCAGTGCATATGCAGGTGAATTCAACTTCAACTTCTGGTATCAGAATCAATAGCAGTAATGAAGTATTCACTCATTTTGGCCAATGGAAATAAATTCCTGTGAATAGTAATGTATTCAGTGTATTTTCATTCTTTAATAATCCCGAATTACAACCCAGTTGGATAGAATCCTGGCATTTCACAATAAATATTTCCCTGAAGTACTGTTGTGAGTAAACGTGGCCAATATGACATTTCATTGACATGATAACTCACAGCATATTGTGGTTGGATATCTGTACTTAAAATCAAACCAACCGCATATTTCATTATATGAGAGCATGACTTTTCTGGCTAAACTGTGTTTAGTGGAATTCAAAATGTGAAAAGTTTAATAAAATTTATTTAGTTTTGGCTAGTATTTTTTAAATGTGGAATATTTTTTTTATTCAATTATTAACCCTTAGTAACCTAAATATACTCAATGTATTGTAAAAATGTCTTGAGTTTTGTGATATTTTATTTTTTCAATACTGCCCACTTCTAGGGAGATTTGCATCCCTAGCTTAGAGTGAGGCTGCAAAAGAGTATCTGACCTTTCTGCCAGGTCTTGGAGCTGTTCAGCTGGGACAGGAACACCATTGACTGCTCTGTCTCTGTGAATCTGCTGAAAGGTCTGTCTGTGGCCTTCCAAATTCGTTAACACCTCCTGCAGAAGTGAGAATGACCACATTAGTACTTGTTCACAGCCTCGTAAGGTTCATGTATGTCTCTGACACTTGTGATGAACCAGTGAATACCAGAACTCAAACGAGCAGCATCTCCAGAATGACATACCTTGTGCTGCTCCAGCTTTCTGTGTATGATGTTGGCCGTTTCCTCATGGACCTGCTGAATCGGTATGTCTTCTCTGAGAGCAAGTTCTGCCCGATGTAGCCAAGCTCCAATCACTCCCAGTGGCTCAGGTAAAGACTTATCCAGATGGATGTGCCAGTCCAGTATCTACAAAAAAAACAATGATAGCATTAAAACGACAAGCCTGCATTTGTACAGAAAAGCGTCTAGAATCCCTTTCTCTATCTGACAAGTGCCTACTCCACATGATTACGCTCTGCTGGCTGGTAGACAGGAGAAATGGTAGGTCAGTGGAGTACTGTGTTGGTCTAGACAAAACCCCTTCTGTGTCTGCTCTCCTACCCCCTTAATGAAGTTTAGAATGGAGTGAATGGCCTTCGCTCCACTTCACACTTCATATTGTAATAGCCAATGACAGTTCACTCTCTCAGCAGCACTAACAAAACCTTTCAGAAATCATGTGGACATAAAATAGCCTCCTTTAGATCTTTTTATCAAAAAGACACATAAACAGGAGAGAAAGTTTCGTCCCATGCCTCCTACGCATGAGTGTTTGTGTGTTCCCAAGCAGAGTAACTATGAACATATTATGTGAGGTGCATACCCTGACAGTCACTTGTTCCCAGGACTGCTTCACTACTGCCTGGTCCACAGACAGTTTACCATCTTTATGCACAGGCTGCAGCAGCGACTCCACCTGCTTCTTTCTCATCTCATACTGCACACGGAAGCTCTTAAAAGCCTGGTAAACAAAGCAAAAGAAATAAACATGCTGAACCTTTCTACACTGTCAATAATGATGGGCGGTATTGTTAAAATTCATGATATTTGCCAAAAACATGAGTGTGTGTTATCACAAGTAACATCACTGCAGTGATTTAGCAGCAAATACAAGCTTAAGTTTATTTTGCAATTCTGCAAAACAAACAAAAAGGAAAGAAATAAAATCTCAAATCTTGTTCAAATATGTTTAAATACTGCCCACTGCCACAAAAGGAGTAGCCTTTTCCATTATAGATACAGTCATAAAACAATACATGCAGATGTACAACGTCTGGCTCAGCTTTTCCAACATTTGTCAGATTGACCTGTGGTGGTTCTGTTCAGGCCAGCCTGTAAAGCATTCCATAGCCCATACCGATTGATAAAACTACATTTACAGCTGACAAACGAAAAGCTTTCTTAGGGTAAATGACAGGTTTGGAATTTGATGTAGGTCTGCTGTCACATTCTTCTGTAGAATAATACCAAATGGGTTGATGTGCTGCAAAAAAAATTGTAAAAAATAAGTAAAATAAAAACAAGACAATAAAAGAGGTACTAGAATTGAGCAAACTTCACTGAAAATATAGAGAGAAATTTTACTTGATTTGTTTTTTCTTTTTTTTTATATTCTGACTTGTTAAGATTTAACTTTTTGCAATGTGCTCAAAGTGGAAGGTGGAACGCTTCTCAACCAATATACAACAGTTGATATTGAAGTCTCGATTACTGAGTGACCTATTTTAAATGAATGTTTTACGAATGCGACATGTTTTACTGTGATTAGACTGTAAAAATAACACTAGAAGGAACCTTATATAGTATTGCAAATGTGAGCCAAAGAAAAAATTATTTCTTAGTATTGAAGTACGTCCTTGTTATCTATTAGTACTATAAAACTAAACATTAGTATTAATTTGACACCAACAGCAGTAAACCCATAAAGAATATATATTGTATGTCACTAATATAAAACATTGATTAGTCAAAATACTACATAGACAAGCAGCCTGTTGTTTCTGCTCTGATACCTGATATTTGTCGGTAAGGTTGCCCTCTGCTCCCTGTGCTCGTAGAATATCTCTTTCCAAATGATCCAGCCAAGCTTTCAACTCCCGCAGAACCTTCCGCTCTTCCCTCTGTGAACACACACACAGACATTTACACCTGCATTCATTCCTTTTTCAGTGACATGTTACCAACCTTTCTGTATCATCAAAGCTGAAGTACAACCAAAACCCACAGCACACAGACCACAGATCAAAAGGTCAAAACTTCTGGGAATACTGAAAACAGTTTTAAACTGAAACAAAAAGGTCTACTAGTTATTTCTTTAGAAAAGTTTCACATATTTGCTAACTATTGTGTATGAGCACTATTTAAGAACATACACATACCTCAAGCATTAGCTCAATATCTTGAGGATCATACTGTCCAGGGGAGCAAGGCACACAGAGAGATGCAAAGACAACACAATCGAGACGTTAGCAGAAAGAGAGAGAGAGAGAAAAGAGAGACAGGACAGAAATGCAGAAAGAATCCACCTCAAACACTAAAGCTGGACGCATGCAGACATGATGTGACACCAGGGCTTACCTGCAGCGTTGGGATAGAGAGGGCAAAAGTTGGAATGGAACGAAGATGCAGCTACAAATGCACGAGACAGGTGAACAGATGCACATGACAGGTGACAGAGTGAGCATACGAAGCTTGTCATTATGGAGCGTGAGATGAACAGCTCTGTCATTGACTAGATTCTTGGCTGTGACTGGTTTGCACTGCATGGTGAACAGGCACTACAGGATTTACTTAAGGATTAAGTAACAGCAAGTAGCTCCATATTTTGAACTAGTACACAGGCATGCAGATATAAGATGACATTTGGTCAGGGACTCAGGAGCAAACCTCCTCTTGATGTCCATCTGTCTCTGATTGGTGGGGGTCAGGGTAGTGCTTCAGGAACTGAGCCACATATGTCATTATGGACTTCTCATCAGGTTTATCCACGTCCACATCTGCAGAAACACAGAGAAGAAAGACCTCTAAATCGTATGATGATGATACAGATGAAGATCATGAACTAATAAAGCCACTCAATCTAAAGAATGATATGAGTACATTCATTTGTGCAGAAAATGCAGTGCAGTATGCGAAAAACTTTGCCCCTGAAGAATTATAGTATTTTTAGCTTGTCCCCAGGGCCACTGGTAGCTCCAGTAATTATGTCAGCCTCTATCTGATCTCTATCCATGTCATGCTCTTACAGCTACGTGGCCTATATTTGTGGTTGCTGTCTGTTTGTAATGAGGCCTGAGATGTTCAGTCATAATACTGTGTCCCACCGCATTACTTTCATGGTGGATGCACATACTGCACAACAAGCCAAACCATTTCTGTGAACAAACAAATTTATCCTTTGATACTGTATATCGAAAGCATTTTAAATGGAATAAGGTTAGAAGAAGCGCAAGCACCTTCAGGGTCTAGAAGTCGTGGAATGCCAAGTTCATTCTCTGCCATACTGAAGGCTTCCTCCAGGTTCTCACGGTTGTTTCTTCGCTTCACAAGCTCCATGTCCACTAAGTCTGGGCGAATGGCATATATTACAGAATGGAAGGCCACCCCGCTACGCCAGCTGCGACCAAAGTCTTTCACCTCAATACCCAGGCGTCTGCCAACACATCACACATTCACTTTTCAGGAGATGCTTTGAAGCCATAGCTTTGCAAAATACTTCTACACATTTCTACACACTTAGCTAAAATAACATTGACTGGCCAAGGCATGTTTGTTGTCCAATATCTGCTTCTTTATGTTTGCAGTGATGAGGCTAGTGTACTTAACAAATAATGCCTGTTCAAATGCCACCAATAAGCACTCTGCATGTCAAATGATCACACACTTTGTACTTCTTTTTTCACCAGACTTTTACTAATGGATTTTTATAGCCAAAGGAACAGTCACACATGTTGATTAAAATGCAGTTTAACACTGCATGCCACTGCAATTTCTACAACATTTTCCAGTTTGGTAAAAGTATGACATACTTGGTTGCTGTGCATTGCACCCATTGAAGCAGGGCTTTTTTAGCATTGCCTTGGAACTTGGTGACAACTTTTCTCTTCATGGGTGGACTGGCTGTCTCAGAACTGGCCATGCTTTCGACAGAAGATGCACTATTAGACAGTGCCTGCAGGGCTGGGAGGTTACTTGTCAGCTCCTCAATCTGCAAAAGACATCAAGAAACATATAAGCAACATGTAACAGTAGATACACTGACAAACTACAATTATAATAAGCATATATTCATTTAATTATAAATATAATAAATATTTATGTACTGTTTACATAAGAAGTCATCACAAAGCTGCTCTTCATATATCCAGGTCCAAGCCCCTAGTGAGATCTATCTACACATTTTGACAAATTACCTGGAAATAGAGGATAATGGTCCATATTAATCCCAAGACAATGGATGGCCTTCCATCAGCAATATCAGTGGCATTTATATTGACTAGTTTTATCTGCAAAGAATCAAGCAAACAAATTCAGTTTCACTATGAAAATATTCAAAACCCTGAAAAATGAACATAATACATAAAATGTATTTAAATTCCAATACATTAAAGACAAAAGTCAGAGCACCATTGCAAGCCATTCAAAAAAGCAAAGCTCATTCATTGTTTTTCATGTGCACCACCGAGTCCAGGCAAGCAAACTCTCACTCAAACAAGCAAATTTGTCTCTTGGTTCTTTCGGTTTTCTGTATTTGGAATTAAATCTGACAGGAAAAAAAATATTTGGATATAAAGACAGGAAAATAACACAGTGCCAGTGTTTCAATAAAAGAATCAGATTATATTCTGTAATGGAAAATGTAATATACTGTAGCAAATTGATGAGATTGAAGCGGAGTGTAGAAATGTTGGAGAGAAGCACTATTTTTCTCCATAATGAGGTAAGCGTGAACAAACAACCATAAGCAAAGAGTGAGGTACAGCTCCAGAGTGTACTGACCGGAGATCCCCGGTACACAGACTGAGAGAGGGCATGCCAGGAGAGAGGGCACAGTAAAAAAAAAAAAAAACAGGCTTAACATGGTACACAAAAACAAAGACTAAGGGGAAATTACACCTGATAAAAAAACCTTGTTTCTCTGTTACTCATTATGATCAAGCCTTAGTGTTATCACAATATAGATGGGTATGGCGGAGGCTGGGCATAAGGCTGAATATTCAGTCCAGGCAAAGGTTTGACACACATATTTATAAAAGTGAAGCATTTTATAAATGAGTGAAGACATGTGTTAAATGAATAAAAGATGTGTTAACAAAAATCACTTTATTGTATTTTAGATAGTTCAAAATATCACTTCTTCGCCTTGGTGTAGCTTTATACACTTTTGGCATTCTTTCAAGCAGTCTTTTGAGGACCTAGCTCGTATGCGTTCCTCAGGCTCAAATAAGTTCCATATATGCTGAGACCTTGTTGGTTGCTGAAAACTGGAGATTGGCAGTCATTTAAAAATTTATATTTATTGTTTTTGAAATAAATGCAAAAGTAGGAATTAAACAAATGTCAAGCATTGTTATTATAAGCTTTTACATCAAAAAGTCTTGGAGATTATGAACAACACACATTCAGTAAGGAGTATCTAAACTTTTGACTGGTACTCTATCTCCTTTCTGAGATGAGAGAACATTAAGCTGTATAAACCAGACAGAGGCATTATAAGGATCTATATTTGATATGAGGGACAGGAGGACAGGTGTGAGAAAAGATCACTGACCTTTCTGCCTTCTAAAAACTTCAGTGCAGTGCCGATGTTGGACACCCAATGGATTCTCTTCAGCTGACGACCCTGTTCACATGGCTGTGGAGAAACAGAAGTTTTGTGAGAAGCTGAATATAAGTAATTTTTTTTACTGTAGCCATCCGGCTTAATGGGCAGACAGTGCCCTCAAGATAAACGTAATTGCAGCTCTGCTCACATCGTCAGATTCAGGGTTTTATTCAGAGGGATAATCTGTAGATTTGGTGAGACAACATGGGCATAATGCATCTCAGTAGCACTTACTAATCTCTGCCCAGACAGCACCTCCAACAGAGCCAGCAGTTTCACCCCATCCTTGATGTCCTCAAAAAGGTCACTGATTTCTAAAGGAGGGTTACGCTGTGGGAAGAACACAAAAACAGCAGAAGAATAAATAACATCACAGAATCGTTAGTGTGACGTGTTTAACCAGAATGGTTTCAGAAGATGTCAACACCCTGCCACCCATGTTAGGAACAGCAACACCTTAACATCCTCTTTGCTTTCTACACTGCAATTACAAATGCCATGCTGTATGTGCTGTTACAGGCTGAACTGGCCAAAGTATACAACACGCTCCTGGAAAACTGGGGCCAAATCCGAACACATTGGATGATCCCAACAGCTGCTGTTAGGCTATTCAAAATATTTTTGGCTTAGTCCCTTATGCATCTATTATTGTGTTTCTTACAGTCAAAGTAATGGTGGCTATTATTCAGGATCTTTTCTATTCCTTGTGCATATTATGATTACCTTGAGGTGAAGTATGAACACATTCAAACATAAGAAAGTCTTTTCGCCTACAGTATCTCACCTACAAAACTCCTTCCATTGCATAGCGAATGAGCCTGCAGGTCACCCATGCAGTACGGTTTAGCCGTCTGCATGTAAATCTGTATAAAAAAGGTTTTTGAGTGCTACGAGAATGCAAACAAAGCACCATCTGTGATACAAAGAAGTCTCTTTATAGAGGTTTTTCAAATGAATTTTTCACACTGAAAGCTGGACGCCTGTCAGTGTGTCAAGGTTTTTTTCCTCAACAGAGAGCCTGCTGCATCATGGCACACACACACACACACACACACACACACACACAAAGAAGAGCTGTTAATTTTACACTTGTGCTGAGAGAAAGCAGACAAGTATACAATTTAGTGCATAAGAACAGGGTGAATTTGTCACTAATAGCCTTACTGAGACAGTAATAATGGTGTGCAATTCTTTATCTGTAGGTCTAACTAGAGATGGCATAACAGTATTCACACGTATCAATATGAGGACATCATCAGAAAATGCTGTATTGGAAACTGGAAGGCATCATTGCTGAGTTTATTGAGTGGGTAGACCTTAATAGCTGCGATGAATGCATTAAAAAGAGTTTAACTTAATGTTGTCAATTTAATAGTTTTTAAAGAAATAAATATTGGACTGCTATTGCTATCAGCCAATACTCAAGGTGTCAATATCAATATCAAGTGTACTGGAAAACAAAAATGTGGTATTGGCCGTTCTCTAAACCTAACCCTAATAACAACCCATATTTCCTAGGCCAGTTGCCTACTTATCAATGCATGACTAAACCAAGTCTTTCAATAAATGAAGGCCAGTCTCACTGCTAAAGGGAAAATATTTTTCAGGGCATTAAAATATTTTTCAGGAAATTGAAACAATGACAAAAGGTAAGTGCTGAGTCAGAGCTGAACTAGCAATTTCTACTAGAATTTCAGAAAAAAATGTCAAAGGCAGAAGCAAGAGAGATGAGAATGATATGCAAATAATACAAGTAAATTCTAAATTCCGATGGGTGAGTGGAGAGGAAGAAGCAGACAGGAGTAAATGTGAGAGACAGAGGAGGAACAGAGTCTGACAGTGTGTGTAAAAGTCACAGCTGCATTCAGACTGATAGAAAAAATGTCATTTCTCAGCGCATTTTCACACTCAATATCAATATGCATGGAGCAAGCAGTGTGTGTGTGGCATCCATAATGTCTAGCTGCAGTGTCTTCAGCTCCACACGTTATAGAGCTTCTACCAAACTTTTCAGCGTTGTGCTCTGGGTCTGATCCAGCAGAACAAAAAGACCTCTCAGCTCAATCTGTGCTTGGCTGACTGGAATACTTAAACCTGCCATTTGTGTCAGATTATCCTCTCTTTGTGGGCAGCAAAGTGTCTCGTCACCAAAGCAACTAATCAGGAAATAGAAGGCGATGCAGCAAAGCAAATTATTTGCCATTAAATTTGAATGTTTTCACAAAGCGCACTGGTTCTCAAATACATGTATGTGCAAATTAAAAGCCCACAATCATACATCCACTATCTCTTGATGTTGTCTCATGCCTGTGTCAGGCAAAATCATAACATAACATGCCAAAAAGCCTTAGGAGCAGACCTTCTCCTGCTGAGAATTGTTCCAACCCTTCTTGTCGACCATCTGCATAGATGTACGGTTTCCAAGATTACCCAAGATCACACAGAGACACATACACACACACATACAAAGAATTCCTTTGGACATTGTGAACCTAAAAGCATAGGTGAAACCAGCATTAAAACAACCACTGAAAAGTTCAGAAAAAATCCCAGTACTGAAACATAGCAGACCCTCTGCTTGCTTCTACAGTCAAGCAAAGAAGCACCAAATTCTGAAAAAATCAATTCAGCTAACTACTGCTTGTTTATCATAAAGGTAATTCCACCATCACACCTGTCATTAAAGTTTTACCATCAAAGTTCACTTAGGGGCAACATCAGGTTGGGAATTTAATGCAGACTTGCTGTCACACTCTGCTTTAGAATCTGACCAAACATGCTGCAATGTAGACTGTAGTCTTACCTAATGCATTTGTCTTCCTGTTTGTATGTGTTAATGAAGAAAATGACTAACTGTTAGCTGCAGTGTAAAGTGAATCCATGTTTAGCAACAGGTGCTCAGCAGAATGATTTAGTTATTCTGAAGAATAACATGATGGGTGGAACACTTCTCAACCAATCAGACTGCGCTGTCAGAACTAACTGTTGTATAATTACATTAAAAACTGACATTCTGTGGCAGATACCAATACTGACTTCAAAAACAAATCACTTCAGCTGAAATAATTTCAGATTTGTGTTTTGTATTTTTAATCCAATACTCCAATAGTTTTAGATAACCAGTGCTTTACTGACTGATATGAAAGTCGGTGGTCAACACTTTATAAACCCAGTTAAACAAAAGATGGTACCCAGAATATAGTTAAAAGGGAGCATCTAAGTGAAGTTCCAAACAGTACTATTCTCCTGGAGTGTCACTCTGGGTCTCACCATTGTTTGAAACTTGTGTGTTTTGTTTAAAGTGTCTGTGCTAGTTTGGCCTGTCCCTGAGGATCTGTTATGCTGGCTTGCAAAAGTAACCACTATCTAAGGAAACAGACACAAAGTAAGCCTCTTCAGACAAACAGCACAAGCTCAGACTACCACTCTGACCAAAGCAGTGGGAGGTCTACACAAAGCACTATTCATTTACTAAGCATAGAACATAAATAGACACTCAACATGCTACTGTACTATAATGTCACACTCAAGCCCTGTCCATGAACATGATGGACTACTGTTTACTGAACTGGGTGAGATATGACCTCTGATCATTATACTGCTACTTCTTAATTACATAATCACTTGCCTCTCAGAGAGTCCCCAAGATGGTAGGTCACAAAGCTAATAACAGTGGCTATTCTCTGTTCACGGATGAAGAAACACAACAACTGAGGAGAAGCCGCTGCCCAGCTGACCCATACAAGAGCCACAGATAATAACACTATAGCATGGCAGACCTGAGTGCAATGCCAGAATCTCAATTGCACAAACCTGGCTGTGATTTAGCACAGCCCACGACCTCCATTTGAAAATGTATTAGAAAATAATCTCACCTTGGCCAAATGTGAATTAATCCACTTTGTGAAAGTTCTTTTCTGGACCAACTCCTGTTCATCTGGAAAAGAAGAGAAATAAATGAGTAAATACACGAGCTAGGCCATAAACATAAAACTATGTCTATTTTGGCCACATCCTCAGGGAGATATTAAAGGCTCATCCCTGTGCTCCTCCGCTCCGGCAACCATGACTCACCAAGGCTTCTTTTATATTGCTTTAAATCGCTTTTACATTACAAGTGCATCAAGAATGAATCTTTTATACTTTCACTCTTCACCAGTGAAAAGGCCAATAGGCACAGTCTCGGTTAGCTAGTATTCCACAGTACATCACTGCAGAAATTAAGATCTTTAGCAAGACTGAAAGCACTGACACTTTATCATAAACATGCACTGAAATCACTGGAAATTCACAGAATCTCAAAACACAGGAGACTAATGGAGCTCTTCACTGAGGAGAGGCTATACATTTGCATACATGAAGCTTGAATACACATATAACAGAATGTATACATAATGGATGGATACGTAACACTTTACGTTTGCACACCTCCAATGACATGTCAGCCATCCCAATCACCAAAAGACCATTAACATTTATGCAAGAAGGGCACAAGCGGCTTACAACAAATGCATTCACAAGAAACAATGTCCTCTTTTTGCATGCACCCAGCTGCTGCAAGGTATGGGACGCCATTTCAAAAAAAGCATCCGAGGAGCACATGAGCCTTTGCAAACGTATGCCGGTGCAGGCTTGACACGCTGAGGCCTTTTAAACTCCAACATGCGCACTTGGTTTTGCAGCTACATCCAGTGCACACGTGCAGGGGAGATCTGTGAAAACTCGGCCCAGGGAGCGAGAGAGGCGGACAGTAATTACCTCTCTCTGCCGGAGGATCTCAGTTGGCCAGTAATGTCTACTGAGGAATATGACCCAGTGCTGTACCACTGCACATCTCGCTCATGCATCTCCTTCAACCTACATACGGCACAGTACACACTACATATAAATCCTCTCTGCCAGACTCTCACACACACACGTCCTGCAGGATGACGGGAGACATCCACGGCTCCACTTACCGCGTAAATACTGAAAGAATCCAGTCACCAGATTGAGAGAGGTGGTCTTTTTCACGGCTACATCCTTAAACTGAGCCATTTGTCGTGCACTTCGCACTTCCTCGTGTTCTTTGGAGTGGTCAGTGCATGTGTGCGTGTGTGCGTGCGCGCGGCTGCAGATGTCATCCAAAGAGGAAAAGCAGTTGGAAAAAATCAGCTATCTTTTTTAAATCGCCAGGAAGCAAAACAGATCAGGCAGACAGTGCAGCTTTCTCCCTAAAACCACACACACACACGCGCACTGGAGGTCCCTCCCTTGCTCTTTCACACATACACACATCCCTTGGCTATGGCGACTTTCCTAATGGAGGGCAGTTTTTATGAGACAGACTGCTTCCTGTTGTCGGTGGGGACAGACCCATGCCGGAGTGGATCTGCTCAGCCTCCAGCACCATCCACAGCATCTCCACATCTATGGCACCTCTCCTCCAATCAGCACCCGAGAGCTACGGTGACGTCACACGGCCCGGGTTTATGCAGGGCGGGAGGGTGAGATTCACGGGTGTGGGGTGGGTGGTCAGCTCCAGTGTTACACAGCCTTACCATCTAACACACAGCCTGTTAAAACGAGTAAGGCTCACAAATGCTCTTTTCTGTGGGTTAATATCATAAGTGCAAAGTGATATAAAGTAGGAGTGTAATACACAAAAGTCCAGATTTGATGTGATACACTAGTGTCTTGAGACATATTTTCTCCGTAGAAATATAAGCAGTGCCTTGAGATCACATTGAAGCACTACAAACCTTCTCTACCTGTCTCTATCATGTGAACAGCACACACACATGTGCGCTAAGGATGTAACAATGCACATATTTTCACATATTTATTTTAAAATGCCTTTATTTTACAGAGCTCAAAATGTATATAGCACAGACAAAAAAAAAACATAACCCATGGCCACATAACCTGTTAACAAAAAAAACCCTAGAATAAAAACTCTTCAGAAAAAAGCATAAGCGCCACCCCTCCTCACCAAATTAACTCTGATAGGGTGAATCCAGATGCCTAGTTTTGATCTCTTACAATGTTTTTTGAAGATAGTAAATAAAATGTCTAATTTCTTTTTATGATCCTCCATAGCCCTATCATTTTTTTACATAATTGCCTGTTGAATGATTATATAATCCATTACACATCTCAGTTGTTCCACAGTCGAACAGCATGTAAACTGGGTGCATCTCCATCAATTGAGTTGAGAAGAAAAAAAAGAGAGGAGACACATTCACTGAGATACATGATTAATTATAACAGAGTAGCACCAAGTAATGGTTTATTTGTTATTTCTTTGGAAATCTGGGTCATTTAATGAGTTACTGCAGACAAATATTACTTGGAAATGTAATATTGTGATTTAATTGAATAATATTGTGATACTGTGTTCTATCAGTACCTCTAACAACTAATCATAAGTGCTGTGATGAATTAAACGTGTCAGACACAAATATTTAATGCACAAATGATCACTCTACAAAAACGTATAAATCATAATCCTGGAGAATAATTAGGAGTCAGCAATATGAAAGGATACATTATATAAACCATGCATTATTGGCAGTAGCTAAAGGAGGCATCAGCCAAAAGAGAGCTGTGAATTTGCTGTAGGTGTACACAAAGCCAAAGTCGAAGTACTGAATCATTTATGTTACAGCCATTGCTAAGTATCTGCCACCTGCTGCCACACTGTCCACACTATTGCCCAGATACTCTTACTGAGACCCTTCAGCAGCCCACAGCACGGCCTCTATCCAAACTAAGACGATCAGCAGCACACTGACTCACTGTCTTCCCATGACAGCCTCCTTCTGCCTTTGAAATCTTTGTCCATATTGTACACACTCACTTGCTGTTGCTGTGCTACCAGTACTTACACGCCCAGAATTCATTATGGCTTGACCTTTGGCATGAATTGTTTTAAAAGTATATTTTATTGAATTATACCTAATTTAATCTCATGTTTTCTGCTTCCAAAATGTTTGAGGTGCTCTCTGAGTGTGTCTCCTGCACAAATCCACTTAGCTGAAAAACCCATTTCTACCTTCCCCACATAGTTTAAGTATTTATATCTCAATCGCTCTTTTGTACTTTGTACTAGATACAGAAAACCACCTGGAAAATGTCCAGCTCACATGTCCAGTTAATGTAATTTTCTTCAGCACATTGTTATAGGCAGTGTGTGTTGATCTTATGGTGATATACTAATGCAAGTCAGGCTAAAGTTTTTTAGCAGATAATGGTGACAGACAGCAAGAAGGTAATAGACAGGCTGCCACAACACATATCTATTAAAAAAGAGACTAACAAAAACAATGTATAGCACATTTTTCACAGATAAGGGCAGTCAGTGCCTCATGCAGGCAGTGCTGCCATGGTAGGGTTAACCTAGACCCCACTGCTTACTGAAGATGCAGGTGTGGTAAAGGTAGCTGTAACCAAGAAATTCTCTGACACCAGGTCTCTGTATTTCACTGCAATCAGCAACAAATACTGAATTGGTTATCAGAGAGAGAAAAAAATAATTTGATACAAGGTTGTAACAAATCTAGCCTTAAACACAACACTCTGAAAACCACTAAAAACAGGAAATGTCAGTAATCTTGCTCTTTCAGTATGTGTGTGTACTTGTTTCACCAGACTGACAGACTAACAGACTAACAGAACACTTCAGCAAAATACAAAGTTAGGAGGAACTGATGGATTACCTCTTAAACACACAAGGCATACAAAGTAAAGAAAATGTTTCTTGAGAGATAGTTAGAAGTATCTCTGTGCAAGTAGACCTAAACAACGTCATATTAAATTGAACACTACTGCAAGTTCTGCTTCAGCTAAGTTCATTTTTTGTTGTTTGGCTTAAAGGTCCCATGACATTTCACTTTATGAGACTTTTTAACATTAATACGAGTTCCCCTAGCCTGCCTATGGTCCTGCAGTGGCTAGAAATTGCGATAGGTGTAAAGAGTGCCTTGGTCATCCTGCTCCGCAATTGAGAGAAGGACAGCTCAGATGTCCCTATCTGGAATTTTCCTCTTATGTCGTCCTAAGGGGAAAGGTTACCTCCCCTTTCTCATGCTTTGCCTGCCCAGAGAATTTCGCCCCCTCCCCTAAAAAATTTGCTCCACCGATTGTTATGCTATCGTGTGAGATAGCATAACAATCGGTGGCATATTGATTATATCAGAGCTATATGAAGCGTGGCATATTGATTATATAATCATTAGAATACTCCTTTACTCCACAAATATCAATGTCAGCACTGGAAAAAGGTAGTCTCATGCTATCCCCACTAATGACTAGTCTTCTTTTTTGCCGTGAAATGTAATCATGTATGACCATACATGAACATTATTATACTTATCTTTATGTACAACCTGTGAATAAATCTGCAGCTTTCCTGGGTTCGACAGGTTCAAGTCAGAATCAGTCTGCCACCATTTTTTCAGTGGGAAAAATAAAACAAATCAACAAAACAAACCAACAAAATGAACATATGAAGCATCAAACTGCTGAGAGTTTATACAGAAATTTTAAACTGGTCTAAAAATCTGTCCAATCCTGAAAATGAATCGAACAGAGATACATAAAGGGTTTGCAAGTAGATAAGATTTTTCCTTACAGAAAAGCAGCTCACAATCCTATTTCTCACAAACGTATCAGCTATTATCAGGACTGAAGATCACAAAGTACAAAAAGTGACTTTGGGATAATTAAACATTCATCAAACATGGCAGGCACAGTAATTATGAGCTCTTGAGTTACAGAGGATGAGCCTCAGAACTCTGCACTACATGAAATTATGCCCTCCCAATGATTTGCAATGCATATGAGTGCATTTGGTATTTAATGTAAACTAGAGGATAGGCAATACCTCTGGCAGGAAGTCAAATGTAGATGTAGCCCGCTGAGTGGGGCTGCTCGCATTAAGGCTTCAGGGATAGTGTAGAGGTTTCAGTTGTCCTCCAGGGACCACTGTAAAAGCCAAGACTCTCCGTTTCAGCATTTAGTCTCAGCATATCCACCTTGGTGCTGTCACTAGCTGAAACACAGCTAATGCTATCTCTACAGTGTAACTGCAACTGACAAATGCAGAACCTGCTAGGCCAGAAAACTTTATAATATACACCACATCCTGACATATAGGACAGAGTCTCACTGGATAACTAAACTACATAAAATATATTAGACCAAGCCAAATGTCACTGACTTTAAATAACTTTAGTATTTCCAAAAAAAAACCCTCAAAATAAAGTCCTGGCTTCTCATCCTCAGCAATAACACAGAAATATTGCCATCTAGTGTTTGATATAAGAGCACTGGCAAGGCTGTCTCAAGATACCATGCCTTATCCAACAAACTACGTGTAGTACATTTAAAGAGTCACATTGTGACTGTATCAGCCTTATCTCCAAAAATGGAAGAAGTAAATTGTTAATGTAAGAAAATTTCTTCCAAGTGATTTTGGACCATATGTTATGAAATGTTCATACAAGATGCAGCTGATATCAAATGGACAACTTGAAAATAATAAATGATTGGCGTTCAATCTCTGGTTACTGGTCTGACCTTTTATTTAAATTTAAACTGATGGAACCTCTAATAGTATGTTAACAGAAGAATAACCCCCGTTTTACTTATTATTTGGAGCTTAATAATAAAACAGAAAAATGAGTTAAAAAAAACAAGTCATGTGTTGGGGTTTGTTCAACAATTACCGTTTAAAACATTCTCGGGAGGCTTTCATCAGTATCACGTCTCAAGTGCATGTGTATGGCAGAAATGGAGTTTGGGGAAGGTTGTGCGGTTGGCAGTGCTCTAATGAAGATAACATCCGTGGCAGCTCTACCTTCAGTATCTCTGGCAGCTGCTCCTGACACTGCACTACTTGCAGTAAAATAACACTGGCCCTTCTTCTTTATCTACAATATGATGACACACCTTGACAGTTAACACAAAGATAGTAACGCTTGCATAGCGCACATAATCATGTAATCATCAGGTCATAACATTTTTTGTCATATCACCAAAGCAGTTGATTGGCATATGACAAGCAGCGGTAGCAGGACACGCATGGCATGCTATTTCACCATACTCTCTAAACTGGAACGCATCAGTTACCACTTGGAGGAAACCACATGTCGACTCTCGTTCTGAAACCAAGAAGTGCTGTACTAACCGCAGCCCTTCCCTCACGACATGAACACATGCCATTATTTATCATAGTTTCTGCCATAGCAACACTTTCAGAGCTGTTTTTGGTACACGCTCACCACAGCCTTGCAGAGACAGCATTTCACCTGAAATGTCCAGTAAATGTCGTGTGCACTGTACACAAATACTACACATGCTCTGTTAGACACTTCTGTTAGGCCACTTCAGAAAGGAAAAGGTTACAGTAACATGTCTCAGGTTTTTGAATGAGCATGCAGTTTTTTTATCATATAACAAGACTAAACAAGTGTCTAATTTAAATTTTGTTCTAGTAGCCTTTTTTAATATTTTGGCAGCAGAGAATAACACAGCAGATATGCCATTTCTTTCCTGTTGTATATGAATACCAAGTTAGTTCCTCCCTTCCTGCTCGCTCACTGTTGTATGGAGAACATTCTGCACACATGGGAATCTCCTAGGTGATCAAAGACACACATTAACCCACTGACCACAAACAAGCTACCTTATGTCTATCTTACACACTACACAGGAAGATGGCCTAGTTAAACCATAGCATCTTCGTAAGTGCCTTGAAAAAAGTATTTCCTTTTCTTCTGCTTTTGCATATTTGTCACACTTTATTGTTTCAGATCCTTAAAAACAAAATGTAATACAAGACAACCCGAGTAACCACAAAAGATAGTCTTTAATGAATAATTTAATTTGTTGATAATTAAATGTTAACCAACAGCAACTGGCCCTGTGTGAAAAAATAACTGCCTTTTTTGTACTAAAAACAACCATTTAAGTTGATCATTGTTTACTGCAAGTTTGTTTACTGCAAGCTCTGCTGAATCACTTAAACAGAGTTTCCAGTAATGTGAAGAAAACTACAAGGTCTCAACAAGCAGCACGCTTCGCCATGACCAGTAAAATTCTAGAGAAACCCATCGAAATACATGGGCCTGTAAAATGTTTTTAAAGCTCTTGGGCTCCGTGAATCTGCCAAAAAGGAGCTAGAAAACAAAGATTCTTCATCCATGAAGTAAAAAAAAAACCCAGATGAACATCTAAGTAACATCTAAGCTAGCATAGCATTCCACAATAAAAACATCCAACTCACAGTTTAACGTGGTGGAAGCGTGATGGTATAAGGATATTTTGCTGCTTCAGGGCCTGGGAGACTTATCAAATATAATAGAACCATTCAACAAAAAACAGTGAGCCAAACTGTGAAACACCGTTATAGAAGGCGCTTGTTTGCAGTTGATGTTGTTAAATTTGGCACAGCCAGTTAAGGTTTTTTCCACATGGATAACATACATGTTGCCATTTTTATTCAATAAACAACATCATTTAAAACTGTGTTTTGGGTTCCCCTTGTTTAATATTGCATTTGATTTTGTGTGGCAAATATTTTACAGCAATATAAATCAGGAAGGTTAAAACAGGGGTGAGTCAGGAAGGCAAACTACTGCCACAAATAATGTATTACAGAGACTCTCTAAGAAATCTATTTGGGTGATATATCATCTGTGAAGGTACAGCAGTTTTCAGTTATATAAGCAAATAGTAGTATGTTTCCTTTCTGTCATTTAAAGTGAAGTGAAAATGAAACACAACAGCCCAGTCTAATCAAGCTATCGGGTTTGAAAAGACATTCATTTGGCATGAAGTAGCAGCAATCAGGCAGCATGGGTTCATTAACGTTATGAATGAAAACTATCATCTGATATTATCTGATGCAACTGGAATACCATGATATGCATTAGATACAGTCTATCATTATTATTATCATCATTATATAATATGGTATCAAATAGGTCTACTACAATAATGTTTGTGGATTAATGTAGATTAATGCCATTCAATGTGTCATCATACCCTTGCCAATTATCTTCAGGAGAGTTCGAATTTAACCCGGTGACAGAGAACATTAGCTTCTGTGACAAACAAGAAAGGAGCACAAGAGGAGCTCATAATACTGATTTGTTCATTTCCCAAGGACAGGAGGGGTATCAAATTCTATCTGTCCCCATACACACTATCCATACATCATGGTACCTCTCACGAGACCTACTACACTGACCAAGCGCAAACTACACTCAAACAAATATGACAGTGCATTAATCTATTGGTTTTGCAAGAACTGTACAAATGTGCATATAGCATCTCTTTTCAGTCTACAATGTACATTATATTAAAAATAATCTGCAAAAAACACATGGGAGGTATGGACTGAACTAAGGTGTGTGTGGTATTTTTGTTCTGAAAATGGTTGGTCAGTGGAAAAATCCATATCAACATTACCAGCACCTGCATCATCGGTGTCACCTTTAGGTCCTTGGAGAGTAATCATTGCTGTGTTTTTTTTTCTTTCATTCTCTCACTCTCTTCCAAAAGTAGCTTGCAAAAATGCTTTTCTGAAACACTATAATCAGTATTACAACAGCGTCACCACCTTTACATATCGCTACTACTGGAACATTTACATTTGTAGTTATGCACTTGGCAGACGCTATTTTCTAGAGCAACATACAACTGAATTGTGTTATAGATGTGTGCAAATATAGCGTTAGCAGTTAAAAGACTTTTATTGGTGTAGCATGGTGTGCCTGCCCAGTGGAACTGAACCCCAGCCTGTTGCTGGGGGACATCAATGAGCAAATACCTTGTATCTCCAAAAAAGCATTACAGCAGACACGCTAAACTTTTAGTTAACATTGACAACATCTTATTCTTTGTCATTGAACCGTTCCTATTGGTCCATTCGTCATTACATTTTCACACAATGCAAATGGCAGCAGGTATTTTCAAATTATGTAAAGTGACAACATTTTACTAAATTCAGGGAACCACACGCATAGAGTGGATCTTAACAAATCTTTTGTTTTCCACTGTGACCTTCTTCAACCTGTGATATTTGTAACAGAGGATATACATGTGAGTCATCAAAGGAAGTTTGGGCAATGTAGCTTGGTCAAAGCTTTCCTCTCCTAGGCAACTAAAGTGTGAAAACCTTATTTATGCTACTTCCTCACATAAAGAGAACATAAGTGAAAAACACAGCGCACTGATCGTGGACTGAGGACCGCATAAAGCTTTAAAATTAAACATAGAGGGTAATGAAAGCGGTGTGTAATGAATGACCAAAATGAGATTTTCGTTAAAAAGAGAACTATCTCAGACAGTCCAACAAAGCAGTGCCTTGTTGCTTTATTACCATGGCCTCTTGTGATCCACCTCTGGCTTATTTCAATTGAATCAACCATTAATCTGGAACAAAGAATACACAATTCTTCCAAGAAATAAACCCTTCCAAAAATAAAAATAGAAGCTCCACCCATAAAACTCACAATCCTTTACTCCTCCCTGTGTATGTTAGGGCCTGATGGGGTGTAGAGTCCCCCCAGTGAGAAAAATCTGGCTGTCCTACAGCACTGCAGCACAGACAGCATGCACTGTCAGTCTAGACACCTTGCTGCTGTGGCACAGAGTCCACTAAAGGACAGGAATAATTCCAACAAAAAAAAAAAAAGAATGGTTTAACATGGTCTCATTCGCATCATTCAAACAGACTCCTGATTTTCATTCACTATTACTAAGATTATTATTTAACGAAGAGTTAAAAGGCAATAGCAAGATTTCTTTGGCTTTTTCCCCTCTCTAAAGTAAATGACTCGGTGCTCATCTCCTGGACCTACAGTACATATAATCAAATAAAATGAACTGTTTACTTAAAAACAAAAGACAACCTCAGTTTGTGTCACAGTGGTGGATGGACAATCTACTAAGAAAACAGCCTTCAACCTGGCCCTATAGCTCACCTGCTCTATACTTTTTGTGTTTTCTGTGCTCCCACCACACCTGATTTGATTCATTAGTTAATTAATCATCCCAAGTTGAATTGGGTGTGTTAAAGCAGGGAAATGCAAATCTGTGCTGGGTAGTGGTACTCCTGGACCAACACTGAGAACTACTACATTAAGATAATGAGGATAAATAGATGCAGGGCTGTCAAAGCAGTTGTCTTTGTTTATG
This sequence comes from Hydrocynus forskahlii, assembly GCA_037974365.1. NCBI lineage: Eukaryota > Metazoa > Chordata > Actinopteri > Characiformes > Alestidae > Hydrocynus > Hydrocynus forskahlii. Next base: position 33,141,283 of record JBBPCX010000001.1, read on the forward strand.
GATAAATGTAGCTAAAGTATCTGCACACACATGGGGTGTTTCTATGCATTTGCATCCTTGTCTGCATGATGAAAAGCATCTGGTAAACTCCAAACCAGCAGCCACTGAATCAGCAAAATCTCACCTTTACCAACAGAAACAAGAGATTGGTCACAGTAGATAAAAAGCAGGAAGGCAGTATCTCTTACCTTGCAGTCTTTGCATCACATTCATAATGTCCTTGGCGGACCGGCCAAAAGGGCTGAGCGAGGCCATGGCCTCGTATGCAGTAGTGGGTTACCCCGGACTGTCACACTGGATCTCACAAGCAGTCAGCAGAGCAGCTATTGCACTAGTTTCTTAAGAGGGCATCCCCACTCAACCTTCCTGCAGTGATCTCTCTCTCTCTCTCTCTCTCTCTCTCTCTCTCCTGCTCTCTCTCTCTCTCATGCAGAGTTCAGGAAATTGATTTGCTGCTAAGCATCCAATGAGAGAGTGTGTTTCATTTGAAGGCCTGGCTGTGTGGCTGCCACGTCGTCGAATCACAAGCCTTCTTCCTTTTGACTGCTCTTAGAACAAGAGAAAAAAGTCATCTGCATCTGACTTTCAAAATCGAGTACAGTACATGAAACATCCACAACTCTGTGTGTTACATAGTTCTACTGATCAAACTGGGTGATGTAGGTCAGTGTCCACTGGAAATAGCTAGAAGGGCACTTGACAAAGATTTAACTACTTTATAATTTGATTAGTCAAAATTAGGACTACATTTACAATGTTTGCGAGGAGGACATCTACTTTCCTCATTTCAAACATGAAATTGTAATGCACTTACATTTGCATGGACATGTGGTAAAGAAATTAATCCACTCTGATCCAAAACATTCCAACACACTTCATTACAGATATAGTCAGCTGTGGCAAAAATAGGGAAACAAGATCAGAATCATTAAAAAAACAACTAAAAAACCTTGCGGGCAACGACAGCAAAGTAAGATAGCCAACAAATACATTGTTCAAATGTACATTTTATGGACAAAAGTATTGGGTCACGCCTCTTAATTATTGAATTCAGGTTACCCCTTACTTCCAGTGAAGATGCTTCAGCACACCAAGACATTTTGGACAATGCCATGCTTCCAACTTTGTGGACCCAGTTTGGGGAAGGCCCTTTTCTATTCCAGCATGACTGTGCCCCAGTGCAAAGGAAGCTCCATTAAGACATGGCTGGATGAGTTCAGTGTGGAAGAACCTGACTGGCCTGCACAGACCCCTGACCTCAACCCCACTCAATACCTTTGGGATGAACTGGAACGAAGATTGCTAACCAGGCCTTCTCGTCCAACATCAGTGACCGACGTCACAAATGTTCTACATTTACAGCATTTAGCAGACGCTTTTATCCAAAGCGACTTCCATTCCCTAACTACAGGGGACTTCCATTCTCTAACCCTGGAGCAACTTGCTCAGGAACCCAGTGGTGGTATGCTGAAGGTAAGATTCGAACCCATGACCTCTTGGTCCAGAGATTCCACTCTTGGTCCAGAGGAAAGTACCCTACCCGCTAGGCTGCCACCACCACATTCTGCTCTATAGGACACAAATTCCCCACAGAAACTCCAAACTCTTGTGGAAAGCCTTCCAACAAGAGTGGAACCTGTTATAGCTGCAAAGAGGTGACCAGCTCCACATTAAAGTTTATATATTTGAATGCAGTGCCATTAAAGTCCCTGTTAGTATAATGGTCAGGCGTCCCAACCCTTTTGTCCATGTAGTAACTGGGTTAGCGCTGCTGTTGTCCGAGCTTACTATATATACTACTGTGCCACTCATTGTGTAAGATGCGTGACTTCATAATATTGCAAATACACATTTAAAATAAAATATTGTTCACCTTTTTTGAATGTCGAAACGATGGAGGTGTGTATCCTCAGAGTTTTTAGGTAGTTATCAATACAGGTAGTTTACTCGGTTCCTCTGTCGTTTCCCATGGAAACGCTCTAACAGTGTGGGTGTGCAGTCTTTGTGTACATTGTCGCCACCTAGCGGTTAAAATGAGCTCTTCTGTTGTCAGAGTGCACATAATGTCCAGAAGTATCCGGACAATTGCACGAATTGCTTGTTTACTCCATAGAAATACGTTGCCGGTAAAGGGGGACACTCGGGAGCAGTTGCATATATCTAATGCCAAGTGTGGGAGTAATCAGAATCCTCAACACATCCTGCCCTGCCTCTCCCCCTCCACATCTGAACTGTGAACTGACTTGACTTTCCACCTTTGCACTTTACACAGTACTCTTTTTATGATGCACATGCAGCTACATGCACATAACACATCTATGTTACATTTGCACTTAAATACTGTTTCAAAGTTTCTGTATTTTCATAGATTGACTGTACATGAACATAAAGTCACTTGTTATCTCATGTATGTATGTGTGTGTATATATATATATGTATGTGTGTGT
>JBBPCX010000001.1:33143829-33180311 GCA_037974365.1 Hydrocynus forskahlii
GTCACTTGTTATCTCATGTATGTATGTGTGTGTATATATACATATATATACACATACATGAGATAACAACTGATTTTACGTTGACTTTGAAGAGAAGGATCTCTAGAGGGATAAGACAATATGAGTGATGGCACACCATCCTATGCTTTTAAGAATGAGATGTAATCTATAGCTATCCATCCAACATCTGTATCAAATATCTGCAATCAAATAATCACAATAATGTAATCTAAACTCTTGCAAGAAAAGTACAGACTCTTACTACTGCAAAATGGGGACAAATATCCTATTAATAGCTTTTATTTTATAATAAGCATTGGATGAGTAGGCAGATACAAGCTTTTGAACACATACTGAACACAGCTGCTCTGAGCACAGAAATTCTCCTGCACATCCTCCCAAGGTTCACACTGCAGCTCATCACAGGCCTACATTCTGGGAATCAGCACATATAGCCTAGTTTACCTAGCCTACAATATTTCACTGTCTCTAAAAACTAGAATACAAATAATAAAATAGATCTTTTGGACACTCACTGGCAATGTGTATCTGGTGTGTCTATGGACTGCAAGTGATTAGTAAAATAGATCTTTTTGCCAGTGAGTGTCCAAAAGATCTATTTTACTATTTGTCGCCTTTGGTTTACTCACTAGGGGCTTGGACCTGGACTTTGTAAAGCTGCTTTGTGACAACCTGGTTGTAAAAAAAGTGCTATATAAATAAAATGGAATTGAATTGAATTCTTGATGCTTAATATTTGATCTCTGGTGTACATACCATTTTGGTGGTGGATTATTCTCAGCAAAGTAGTGACACTAACACTGTAGTGGTATGGTAGTATGAGTTGTGTCAGTACAAATGTAACAGCCATATCAGCATAGGAGATTTAAACATCTCAGTGTTTTCCTTCTATTTGTAATGTTTGTTTATTTGTAATAGATTGTTTATTTGTAATATATTCTATATGCTTTTGTTACCTTGATTTAGCCTCTTCAAATTTCTCTTTAATTTAACGAAAGTTATTTGATAACTTTATTAGTCTTATGGGACGACTAAGGGGCGCATTTCACTGCAAATTGTACTTGTATTGCTATGTGCGTGAGAAAATAAGATTCTTGAATCTTGTCACTGCTGGGTTTAACCAAAATATCCAGATAACAGTGGTGCTGCGGTCAGAAACTAACACAAGACTAACACAAATTTTGAATGGAAAAAATAAATGTACACAGAATGGTCCACCATCCATATAACACCTGACCATCTGCTAGTCCTTTTTTCTGATTTGCTGTACTTTATTGTCAAAATAAACACAATGCATGAGTGGATTCTTTAACCCTGTGTGTAAGATGATATTAATCCTAAAATGTTTACACTAGATTCTAGGTTGAAATGGTAAGTTTGATCACATACAGTAATGTTCATACAAATTTGTTAAAGACAGCCTGAATCAGAAAGCATTTTTGTTTTCCTCTGCAACATATTTCCAAGTAAAACACTACTTTAGGGACGATCTCTGAGCTTGTGTTTTTACTAGGTGATGAAGAGGAGTTGTGAAATATTATATTCCTGATTAATATTGTTTTTTGTCCTGCCTGCTAGAGCACAGTGACATTGTCAAAGGAGAATTTCATTTTGATGGAAAACTACAGGAAATCAATGCACTATGGTGCATTACGCTTAATATGATCCGGGACATGAATTGACAGAGTAAAAAGTCAGTTTGGTCAGATTGACTTTAATAAAATACTGGCTTTTGGGTGGCCTATCAAAACATACAGCAGTAATTTAGACAGAACAGCACAAGACAGTGGAACAGATGCAGTTTACTGAGGCCTAAAGAATACCCCAAATAAAAGCATACACATGTTTAAATTTTGTAGACTCTAAAAGGGAAGCAAAGGTGATCTCCCCCAGAGAACCCCAAAAACAAAAGTTTGACAACACACCCAATGGTGAAATGTTATATCTTGTGCACTCTTATATTATTTTCTAAAACCGCAAGTATAACACAAGAGAAAGACTATGGTTGTCTAAATGTTCTCCCAAATGTCCAATGTCCAAATACCCAGTAACAGTCTTCAACAGTCTCTAACAACCAACACCAACAACAACATTCTCAAGCCCTGTTCACTTCTAGCAACAAGAAAAGCTTTGGAGTAGGCGGGATCTTCATTATAACATAAGGCAGGCGTGAAGCCATTGTATTGTATCCAGTGAAATGGAGGAAATGATGCAAAAGGAAGCAGTTCTGTTCCTCTGGATTTCTGTCCCACAGAGATAAGCCAAGGATCTGCTAATTTTAAAAGTAGAGGGGCAGGAAGCATGACGGCAAAGTTTCCGTTTTTGCTAACAAAAAAGAACCAACTCCTATGAGAAACAGTGCAGAGAGTGTTCTTGCTTGCTCTGTCCCTTTTGGATTTGAACACATGTGATCTGCCTTTCTGTTAATTTATGCTATGGCTGCAAATGAAAATGACAATGACATTTCTTGGATACATGAAACGATAGATTTTGGTAAGTCTCTGAGCATGTCTGAGTATCTTCTTGAATGGATTTACATTTGAATACTAAAAAGGAAATGTGATACCATTAGTCCTCTTGTAAACAACACCTTCAAATTTCTTTTGGACAATTTCGCTAAATGTTACATAATATTTGTTCATTCAGAGGAACTGACCCTGGCCTTCTGCTTATCAATGCTGGTTGGTCTTCTGATCGGTATCCTGATTTTCATCCTCTTGACATGGCTGTCCAGGCGCAGAGCCTCAGTAAGGATTACAACCCGTCCAAATCGATGGTCAAGAGCTGCCAGATCCCGCAATCTCCATGGCCAGATGGGTCTCTATAGCAGTAACGGCTTCAACCTACGCAGCAACAGCACAGGAAGAGCCATGTTAAACCTTCACAGACAGACATCTGTTGACCCTAATGAACTGCTGGGCCGCAGCCCCAGCTTTCAAGCCTCTACCTTTCGGCCACTGCCGAAGAAGGGCAGTAATGGATCAGAGGACGAAAGCCAAACAGCATTGCTTCATAACACCACTGGCACCAACTCAACTGTGACAGATCCTTACAGTATGGGCCAATCAGAGTCCTTTTGGTTAGGAAAAGGCAGTTTGAGAGGATACCTTCCCACACAAACCCCTCCACCTACATATGACAGTGTTATTCATATGTTTCAAGAAACACACACTTGATTGTACTGTTTGACAAGAGACATTTTCAAAAGGGTATTGACTGATTTCATATGTGTCATGCATGCATTACTGTTGTCTTTAATTTTCATTGTATCACAAAAGCTCTACAGTAATACTACAGGAATGTCTGGAGGATTCCTATAACAATTTGACAAAGAACTGTTATTTAGTATAATTAGGTATTATGGCTGTAAGTATTATAGATTGCTTTAAAATGGTACTATTGAATATTACACTGAGGAGAAAATATAATAGATAAGTAAAAGATAAGATATCCCGTTATTAGTTCCACAAGTGAAAAATTTGCATTCTTACGGCAGAAAGTGGATAGTACAAAAGAAAGTGAGAGCAGCATAACCAACGGAATAAAAGCTATATATACATAAATATTATATTATATGAATCTTTCCTTCAGTATTACTGTAATTTTTTCTTGTGAGAAACCTTGCCCCTTTTATGTTTTATGCAGAACTCGAATGCAAACTGAAGATGTGCATGCATAGCCTATTCTGTGCAAGTGTAATTTAAACATTCAATTTAATATAAAACAATAAAATGCTACCACTAACACACCTGTATTCAAAATGTTCTGGTGTATCTAAAAACATGTGGGATGGAACAGTAATAAGCTCAATTTGTGATCACAACCACTTTAGCTGATGCTTCCATATTCCTATGCATTTGACTGGAGTGGGCTAGTGTCTGGGTGATGGTCCTGAGGTTCAAACCATCTGCAAATGTGCAGTTGTTCATAAAAAAAGACACGGAACAAACATCATGTCCGACCTCTCTTTCCGTGTTCCTGCCTGGGATGTCTTATTTGTGTGGAAATCAGGTAAGAAAATGGGGAAAAGTCAGCCACTACAGGACACAGCTCTCTTGTGCACTGCAGTCCTAATCCCTAGCTGTACCCCTCTGGATGGGCCTGCCCGTCACGTGGTCTCGTCGGCGCATGGGTTGCCCTTACACGTCCTGAGATCCCTCATACGGAGGTTGTTTTTACGCTTCGTCCATCGGCCATTATTTGTTTCCCTTCGAAGCTTTAATCTATGCCGTGCATTTGGCAACCATTTAGACGCATTGAGAGCGACTTGGAGAAGGTGAGTTCTCCTGTAAATTTATGGCAGGTTTTAACCCCACAACGGGCTCAAAACCGTTATTTAACGGCTGTGTAAGTAAGATTTTCCACTTGTAGTCTTTACACGGAGGTCAGAGCCACGAGACAGGTCCAACAAGGGTGCTAATATTTGATCTGGTGTTTAATAAACCGCCTCCAAACGAGTCTAAGATGGATTTGTCTATAACACAGCTCTGGTTAATTATGGCCCAGTGCTGTTTCGTCGTTACGATGCTGTAATAAACACAATGCACTGAACCTGTACTTTGACGAGGCTTTGTCATGATTTCTGATGAATACTATCCGAGCAGCAGCAAAGCTACAGAGACAAGACCAGACCGTGTGAGTTTGGTGTATATTTGTAAGAAATGCCAAAAACAACGAAGTCACACGGTGAAATATCGTTAAAATTCAGGGATCATCGCCTCCGTGTTGCCATGACTGCTCCGAATAGCTAGCCTGTCCTCATCTCTCGCTGCACTTCTGCACAAAAACACACTCAAACACACACAGGCCCTGTGATTCAAATGGAAAAGCAGACCCTTAGAAATAAAACAGCAGCAGTGATTTTTACACCGTTTTCACTCGTAAATATCTGGTAAACGTCAATCGAGACGGGAGCAGATTCGGCAGACCGTACTTTTCACAGAAAAGGGATGCTGCACAACTCATAATCACGGGTCGTGTATGATTTTGTTTCTCGTTCCCTCACTTATGTATTTTTGTATTCCTACAGAAAACCTGCATTGTTCTGTGTCGCCTGGATTGTTCTGTATTGCCATGCCTTCTTTAAGCGGAGACAGTCCCTGGCATTTTTGAAAGAAGAATACAAACTCATGGCATAGATGCCGCAGAATATAATGGCCTGATATCCTGTTATAATACTTACAGTCAGATCTCTGCAAGTAAATAAAGACTCCTCAGGTCCTGCTACACATTTTTCGAATTAGAAACAACATGGAAGGCTCCTTCAGAAACCAAATTCCAACGAATAATGTCCAGGGACTATGAAGAGGTGAGTATTTTCGGCATGTTGGTTTGAGTTAACAAGAATTTCCTTTTATGTTTGCTTTCATTTCTGTTCTTTTGTTCATTTGTAGTTAAAGATGTATGTGATGCTGTAGGAATGCTACAGTGTAACCACTACATTATCATACATTTAATTGGATAGTAAGTTTCCTTGCACTCATGACTCAAATCCCAGGTGTTAAAGCAACTGCCCCCATGCTTCTGTTACATGATTTGAACCAACAGTTTTTTTACTAATTACAAGCAAACGTGTCTGAAACTGATTATATATAGATTATATATGGTAATCGATCCTGCTGTGGATGCAGCAGAGAGAGATTAGGATGAACACTTCTGCAATAAATTATTTTAAGTGTTTGCACTCTACTCAACAAAAGGTAACCTAACATTTTTCTCTTCCATACACTGAAGCCTGGCCACTCAGTAGGGATGTTGGCTGCGGTGGAACATGGTCCTGTCCTCTGCAGTGACTCCAACATCCTCTGCCTCTCATGGAAAGGAAGAGTTCCTAAGAGTGAGAAGGAAAAGCCGGTGTGCAGGAGGCGCTACTATGAGGAAGGATGGCTGGCCACCGGAAATGCGAGGGGTGTTGTTGGTGTGACTTTTACCTCCAGTCACTGCAGAAGGGACAGGAATACGCCACAAAGGATTAATTTCAATTTAAGAGGGCACAACAGTGAGGTTTGTGCTTCAGATGAAAGCTTTGCCTTTGATAATGATGCCCCCTTTTATTGTAATAAATCATATATTTGTCATATTGCATATTTTATACTGTAATATATAATTAAATAAGAGAACCTTCCCTTATTTAAATGTCTGCGTAACAATAATGTGACCACTGCCTGTATCTGCGCAGGTCGTCCTCGTCCGATGGAATGAGCCATTTCAGAAGCTTGCTACTTGTGACATGGAAGGGGGGATATTTGTGTGGATACAGTATGAAGGACGGTGGTCTGTGGAGCTGGTTAATGATCGTGGGGCTCAGGTACTGTCAAATTTGCATACTACTATGTAGTAATGACAGTTAAATAACACATATAAGAGAAAGAGTAGGAAAGTGCCCCAACTGGCCATTCTGGTAGTTTTTTGGTTTGGTAGTGTGTTAATGCCTAATTTCTGCTCTGTCTCTTAGGTAAGTGATTTTACCTGGTCCCATGATGGCACTCAGGCCCTGATTGCCTACAGGGATGGCTTTGTCTTGGTGGGCTCAGTCAGTGGTCAGAGACACTGGTCATCTGAGATCAACCTGGAAAGCCAAATCACCTGTGGGATCTGGACTCCTGATGACCAGCAGGTAATCTCCTACTGATGGCACATGTTTGAATAAAACTGGAATCTGGAGATAATGATACTATACTATACTTACCTTCACTTTATGTATACAGGTGTTGTTTGGAACAGCAGATGGCCAGGTCATTGTAATGGACTGCCATGGTCGCATGCTTGCTCATGTCCTTTTACACGAGTCTGATGGAATTGTTGGCATGTCCTGGAACTGCCCTGGCTTCCTGGTGGAAGACAGTACTGAAAGTGATACAGACTCTGACGACAACCCCCCGAATCAAGGTACAGCTTTGCCACATTTGCATGATTATAAATACACTGCATTCTATTAGTATTTGTGCTGCTATTCTTAACCACAGATACACTATAAAAGGACTGACTCCATGGAACTGTCTGTCTGGTTTGATCTGTTACTTCAGCTGACTAAAAACTGTCTTTCCTTTGAAGTGCGTAATGTGAAGCCACTCCTCACAGTGAGTTTCATTTCTGGAGACATTAGTCTAATGAACAACTATGATGACCTTTCACCCAACATAATTCGCTCAGGATTAAAAGGTAAAACAGTAGTGGATTAACAGTGATGGTTGTTCTGTAGATGCATGAAACTGAAATAGAGTGACTATCCATTAATTATATAACTTTATTCCTTCCATTGCTTATTATGAGTGTAAATAATACTTTCTTAATTCTAAACCATAAATTCTAAACTATATCTGGTAAGTCAATTTGAATTTCTGACAGATTGTTCTATACAACATAATCCACTCAAGCTGTTCTTGTACAGATGTGGAGGTGCAGTGGTGCTCTCAGGGAGACTTGTTAGCCGTAGCAGGAATGGAGAGACATGGACTCCCTTCTGACTCAGTCTGTGCCTCCATAATGAGAAATGCCCTAGTCAAGTTCTACAACATTCAAGGAGAACATATATACACTCTGGAAACACCTGCTCAGGTAAACATGAAGTTTCATGGTACATCAGTTATCAGTGTCACATTCATGTTTTTGTGAAAAACAAAAACCTGAAATAAAAGTAATAATTTGGCAGAAAACTCAATCCCATTTCCCCAAATGCAGGCAGTAAGCCATCATGTGTTTGGTGCTCTTTTAGTTCCATCCTGGAGCTTTGCGGCCAGTGTATCTTACAAGTAATGGAAGCTTTACCCCACCAATTAGCAAACTGCATGCTCAAATCAATGTTAACACTTGCCTCAAAATCAATGTTAATGCCTTTAATGAAATTACTGACAAAAATGCTCATTGATGTTTTGTTTTGGGTTTTTTTCATCCTCTGACAGCAACAAGACAAAAAATTGAGTCTGGTACAATGTTAAAATGTTTTTATGTTAATTTTACTTAATGACAAAAAATATTATGTAACTAAAATAACATCCCTTTTTACATTTTCTCTTTATTTGAATGATTTAATCACAGAAGTAGTACGTGTCATTGCCACAGAGCTTCACACATACATCATAATAATTCTAATTTTATATTAGCATTACTTTTATGCCATTTTTAATGTTATGTTGGAGCCAAGGTAGTGGTAGGGTATGATCATTGTCTTAGTGTGTAATTACATCTTAAAATAGATATTTAAAACAGCTATTTAAGCTGGATGACTCAAACAATTAAGGTAAGTGCCGAACAGGTTATAAAATACAGAAGTAGCTGCTGCTTTAGTGTAGCTGTTAGATAAATTGGTTAGGCCAAAGAAATTTGAGTGTTAACTGGTAAAGTAGCATTGGTGGCTTGCACTAGGGAGATATTGTATGGAAACTGAACTTTATACTGAAATCATTCTGTTGCAGTTAGACACATGCATGCACTTTGGTGACTAAAATGATATTACTTCTGTCATCTGAAACAATTTCCATGATAGGCAAATATGACGTGTTAGTTGTTAATATTTGCTTGTGGTTTCTGACACTGTGTGACATACAGTTGCCTGCAAAACTGATAAATGCACAATAGTTTTGAAGCCTGTGTTTTTGTCTATACAGTGTCATACAGAAAAATCACAAGCAACTCTAGGCCTTACTCCAAACATGTCTTTGCTGATCAACATTATTGAGAATGAATAACCCGATTAATTCTGTCTGGACCACTTATAGGCTAATATGCTGCTCTAATTTCAGAGGCCTATCACTACTATCTGCTGGGGTCATCGGGACTCACGGCTGTTTTTGGCATGTGGGCCAGCCCTGTATGTTGTGCGTGTAGAGCACAGGGTGGCCAGCCTCCAGCTGCTGTGTCAGCAGGGTATAGCCAGTGCCCTGAGAGAGGAGAGAGATGTGGGCAAACTGAACATGCCCTCTCTCCTCTGTTCCTATGTTACCAGCGCATTCATCCCAACTATCAAGGTAAATAACAATACAGTAAACCCCCGAAATTCGCGGGGGTTATGCTCCAAGAGCACCCGCAAATTCCTAAACATGCCTATTGTTATAAATATGTAAACAGTTATATTTATATGGAATTTACATTAACATTTGTTACAAAAGTAGTAAATTATATATTTTGTAATAATTTAGCATAAAAATGCATGAAAAATTATATATTGCCACGAAAAAAGCAACCAAAAAAAAAAAAATGCAGAGTGTATTTGTGGTTTCCACAAACAATTATTTGTTCAGCTCTAAGAACAAATCTGCGAACGACTGTATATAGTATATCCCAAAATATCAGATATGTATTTAAAACAGCAGCATGTAAAAATAATTCAATACGGTTTCTTCTTCTGTATCCAGCCTCCTATTCCTGATCCAAACAACATTCGTGACTTTGTTAGCTACCCCACAGCGGGGAATGAGAGACTGCACTGTACTATGAAGCGAGCAGAAGAGAATCCAGAGGCTGGAGGGCCATGCTACACGCTATATCTGGAGCATCTTGGAGGCCTGGTGCCTATTCTCAAAGGCCGTCGAATCAGCAAGTTGCGTCCAGAGTTCGTGATAATGGACCCCAAAATGGACAGTAAAACAGGTTTAAATTAGTTCGTTTTTTTCAGCTCTTTTCAGATGCAGCAGGGCAGCTCATTCTAAGCCAAGCTTAATTTGTCTTTGAATTTCAGATGAAGTCTGTGTGAACGGTATGATATCCTACATGACTGACAGCTGCAACTGCTCTGACTCCAGTGACATTGAGCTGAGCGATGAGTGGGTTGGAAGGAAGTCGCCAAAGCTTTCCAGAGGAAACAGGTCCCCTAAACTTCCCAGGTACAGTGTTGTGCTTGTTCCTGCTGACAAAAAATAAAATTACATAATTAATATTCAAACTAGAGATAATCAGTTGCCTGATATTTTATCGTTCTCATAAATTGCATCACAGTATGTTTTTCTAAATAAATGAGTATCGGCAATATGTAAACAGTAAACACCTGCATCTATCATAAGACAAACCAATTGTATAGTGAATGGAAACAATAAACAGCCACTGAAATCACTCACAATTTTTTCAGTGTTTTCTTGCTGTTTTGCATTTTGTCAGTTCCAACATGCAAAATCTCAGACCCAAAAAATTCTGCCCACCCATAATTAGAACCTGCGTATTTCCTGAGCTCCTTTTATTGTGTTTTATTAACCAGAATTAATATGGAATCAAGAAAATCTCCCAAGCTTGCCCAAGCACCTCAAGAAATGTCCAGGTCTCCAAGATTACCAAAGAAACCTACAATACGGTCTCCAAGTCTCACTCGCCGGGAATTTCCAGTAGATGGAATGAGTGAGGTAATAGAAAAGAGATTTTTGAAAACAGAATTCTGCTTTTTTTATCTGTCTACATTTTAAAGCTGTCAACATGTTTGCCTTTCAGCATAATTACCTGGCTCAAGTCACCTCAAACATTTGGGGCACAAAGTTTAAGATTGTAGGACTTGCCTCCTTTCTGCCAGCAAATTTGGGTGCAGGTAAAAAAATCTTTATATGTGAAAATCGGTTTGTTTTTATGGTTGTTTTTGTCACACAGGTTTCACTGTACAGTTTATGTCTTCATTACGTTACAGTCATCTACAAAACCAGTTTACTGCACTTGCAACCACGTCAGATGACAATATATCTACCAGAGGTCCGTAAAATTTCCCCAGACTTCATGAGCCTACCAGTCTTCAATCCTAACGTGTTCAGTGAAGATGAAGATGATTTACCTGGTAACATTTATATAATACATACAGGTTTTAAAAGTATTGATGTTTTCAAGAACATCTGAAATGTTGAATGCTTACGTGTATGAAATATTAATAGTGTGACACCATACGTTTTTCAGTGATGGGACCCTCTGGGGTGTCAGGTGATAATCCTCCCTGCACAGTTAATATCCCAATTGCTCCTATACATAGTCCTGCTCAAGCAATGTCACCGACTCAGAGCATAGGACTTGTCCAGTCTCTCTTGGCCAATCAGAATATTCAGCTTGACGTCCTGACCAATCCAACGGCCGCTGCAGCTGCTGCAGCAGCGGCAGCAGCAGCCAACACAACAGTTCCTGATCATAATCCAGACAGTGTGACAGCACAGTATACTGTGCCAACAAGGTATACCAGCCCTGGACAGGTAATTTTCAGTGGCCTTCAAATGGGCAACCTTTTGAGTGGGACACTTCCACCCCCGCCACATCACTTGCCACCGCAACCTCATCAGCAGCGACAGCCACAACAGCAACAGGATGATCATCATCAACCATCAAAACATCAGACTCAAACACAGCAGCAGCATCTGAAGTTGCAGCAGCACCAACAAGTACAGCAACAGCACCAATCACCAATGCAGCAGCACCCACAGCACATGCAGCACCAACAACAAATGCAAACACAGCATCATCAACAAATTCAGCAGCACATACAACAGCAGCAGCAAATGCAACATCATCATCAGCAAATGCAGCAGCAGCAACAACTGCAGCAACATCATCAGCAAATGCAGCAACAGCAAGTACAACAACATCAGCAGGTGCAGCAGCAACATCAGCAACAAATCCAACAGCAGCAGCATCAGATGCAGATGCAGCATGAGCAAATGCAACAACAGCAACAACAAATTCGGCAACAGATACAGGAGATGAGGCAGCAGCAACAACAGCTTCAGCAGCAACATCAACAGATACAGCAGCAACATCAACAAATGCAAAGGCAACATCAACAAATGCAGCAGCAACTCAAGATGCAAATGTCTTTACCACCTCCTCCATCAGGCTACGCTTCTATTTCCATGCATCAGCTCCAGATGATGCCTCAGATTCCACATCCGGACCATCCACCAGAAAGAATAGAGCAAACACATACTCTGAAGGCCCCTTCTAGGCCACAGTCATTTATTGAAAGTGACACCTCTCTTGAGCTTCAAATGCGTAAAATGAACCCTCCACCACCATACCCAGGGACAGTGGTGTCTGCAGCAGCTGCTGTCCCCCCTACAGTCCCTCCGGGCCTCATGACTAACAGTGAGAATGCTAACACACTGTCAGCCGATGCATGCTTAACCAAGGATGAGTTCTCTCTCCACCCAGTGAGCCTCCAGTACCCAACTCCTTTGGGTTATGAAAGGATTACAACTTTTGACAGTAGCGGAAATGTAGAAGAGGTGTGTCGACCACGGAGACGTCTCATACGGAACCAGAATGCCTATGGCATGCAAGGAATGGGCAGTTCAGCTACACTGAAAGTCACCTCGTCTGAAAATAAGAAGGTCCAGCTTCCTTATAGCTCAGCAACCCTGAGCCGCCTTTCTGTGCCTCGATACTCCATACCGAGTGGAGATCCGCCACCATACCCTGACCCTGCCAACCAGATCAATGTCATTAGGAGTCCTAGCCAAAGGATTGACAACAGTCTTATCCATGCAACTCTGCGACGGGATCGCAGAGAAACTGCTCTGAAAATTTCTCAAATGGTGGATACAGTAAGAACTTTACCAACCAAATCTAAAGTTAACAGTCCCCTTGCTCTTTCTTACCAGCCAAGGATCCCCACAGCTTTGTACACGTGCACTCAGTGCAGCAGTAACAGCAGCAGCACTAGTGTAAGTGTCAGTGGTGGTGTGAGCAACAGCAGTGGCATTGCAGGTGGCACTGTAGTGCGACAGGACTTCCCCCCTGGCAAAGGGGCCCAACACAGTACTATTATTGTGCACTCCAAAAGTGCTTCACCTCTGGCCTCTCAGTCCTCTTACAACCTGCTCAGTCCAGTTGAGAATAGCCGAGATAGGACTGTGTATATCAACTCGGCCTTTACTGAAGATGAGACACTAAACCAGCAGTGCCATTTGGAAAAATCAGTGCGCCATTTAACACTTGGAGATGTGAGTTTAACAGTGAAACGGCCACCACCTTACCAGTGGGATTCTCCTGCTTCAGACCAAATGTGGATGCCACAGGATCAAAATCTATTAACTAGCCCACCAGGACCTCATAAACCACCCCAACTTTTACTCAGCCAGGCGCAGCACTTAGACATAACGCAAATGCCTTTTGTTCTCTCAGCAAAACCGCCCTCCAGTCCTAGTGCTATGACCCTGCCATCACCTTATCAAATTTCTCTTTCACCTTTTCCTCCTGGCATGGGCCATGGTGGACCTCAGCTCCAGACTTTGCAAAGCCCTCCACAGCCATGTGGGACAAGCAACATGGCGGCATCAGTTCCATATAGTCAGCAGGATCCAACTCTGGTTTTGCCCCCAGGTTATGCAAATAATATGGCCAATATGGCCTGTTGCCCACTACCACCCATGTACCCTGGTGCCAGCTCGTGCACCAACCTTCAGTTGCATCCAATGGCCTTACATCCCTGGAGCACCTACAGTGCTTGTCCTCCCATGCAGGACCACTCTGCAACTTTACCAAGTAAGATGCATCAGGTTTTAGAAAAACCTGTTCTTTCACCTCCACCTCCTCCTCCGCCACCACCTCCCCCGCCTCCTCCTCCCCCGCTACCCCCTCCCCCTCCTCCGGCTGAACTCATGAACCATCAAAGCACTTCAGAGGTGTTAGCTGACTCTGGTGAGAGTTTTCAGGAACAGTCTTCACTTAACGAGAGTCCAGTACCACAGGGAGCAGACCGCTTCAGCAAAAAAAATCGCAAGAGACTTGACAGCAGGGCAGAGGAAGCAAACATGTCCTCTGTTTCTGAGAGCAAATCAAAAAAGGAAGGTCGTGCACTTTCTGACTTTAATTCTCTCATATCCAGCCCAAGGCTTGGAGTCAGAGAGAAAAAGAAGCCTAAGGGACAGAAGGAGCAGCTGAACAAGGCCAAAAAGTTGAGCAGGACCACAAATGAATTCCAAGACAGCTCAGAAAGTGAGCCAGAACTTTTCATTAGCGGTGATGAGCTAATGAATCAAAGCCAGAGCAGCAAGAAAGGCTGGAAGAGTAAACGCAGCCTGCGCACAGCAAACGAACTGGAGGAGATTAAGTGCCGCAAGGCAAATGAGAGAGAGGATCGGGGCCTTGGCAGTCAGGGCTTTGTATATGTCATGGCCAACAAACAGCCCTTGTGGAATGAAGCCACCCAAGTCTACCAGCTTGACTTTGGAGGAAGAGTGACGCAGGAGTCAGCAAAAAACTTTCAGATAGAGCTGGATGGACGACAGGTAAGGCGTTGTTGTGTTTTGTCTTTATACCAGTACTTGACGTTGGTTCTAATAGTAATCAGGTTTACTGTACTGTGAAACAGCACACATTTCCTCGATATGTACTTGGTGTTTTGTTGGATAGATTATTGAATGTTGCTTAGTTTTACATAGCCTTAATTTTGCAAGCATATGTATTATAAAGTTTAATGACTTATCTTTTATCTTCTGTTTCAGGTGATGCAGTTTGGCAGAATTGATGGTAATGCATACATCTTAGATTTCCAGTACCCATTTTCAGCCGTGCAAGCATTTGCTGTTGCTTTGGCCAATGTGACTCAGAGGCTTAAATAACACACAGTTTCTGTCATCTAGTTCAAGACAGCACAGTTAATGTTTCTTGATTGTTAGAAAGGATGTGCAATGCTCTGTGTTGCCATAAAATGATAGGCTCCTGCTTCTTTTGTGCTGGGACATACAGGTAACAGTCAGGGGAATTTGGTCAGTCAGAGACAAAGTATGCTGTAGAGGTACAGCGGTGGTAAAAAACTATATTAGTGCTCAGATGAGAAGACAAAAACCATCAAGTTGAAAGACTGTTGGAAGACATCTTGAAAAAAAGATAACTGAATGAATAAATTTGAGCTAGTACAGATCATTTCCTAGTTATGATTTTTCTTTTAGCGTGTATGTGAATATGTTTTATAACATTGATATATAAAAGGCAAAAAAAAAAATATGTGCATGCAAGACGAATACCCTGTAATGATAGGATCCCTTATTGAGGACCTTTGCTGCAGATGTTTTTCCAAGTGTGATCTGTATTATAAAATTGGCAGATTATTTACCACTGTCTACAAACAGGATAGTGCCATAGACTAAAATTTGGTTTTGCCTGTTGCTGAGGTGCCTAACCCTGCACCACGCAGAGTTTAGTTCCAGCCCTCAACTAGCACACTTGATCCGCTTCAGAGAGGCCAGAAACACGCAAACATTAGATAATTACGTTAGGGTTGAATTTAGGGTTGAAATTTAATTTTGTAGGCAGGTAGATCTCCAAGTGTAGGGTTGGGTAGCCCTGTGACGTGTAGTCATACCTCAGGCATTGCTTACATTATCTTCAATGTGCCATTACTTCCACCATTTTCATAGTGAACATGTGTCTTCATTTTTAAAATACAAAGTCTGGCTCATCTTATTTTACTGTGTTATTAGCGATGTGTTATGGTAGCGGTTTTCCCTGTAGAAGTATTAGATAGATGTTTGGAGGTCATACCAGAAGATATTACAATATAATTTTAATCACTGTAAAGTGTAGAATTAAAAGAAAATCGCCACATCACTGAATATCAGCACTTGACAGAATTGTAAGGTACCTAGCATTTGGATTTTAACAGTACATTCACAAGATCACTAATACAAAATGCATATAATTCATTTTGACAAGAAACATCTACGTCAGTCTGAATGCAAATGATTGATTTGGCACTTTAATTTTGATAGAGGTACTGGTTGACGATAAGAATGCACATAAACCTGAATCACAGCTACACTCATGGGCGGGGTATAATATAATAATTATTATTTGTACATTGTTTTAATCTCACTTTGTAGAAAAAAAAATCTTGGCTATTTGATCAGATTTATTTTTAATTTATTTGTAATTGGGCAGCTTTCTGGCCACAAAGAAAGTATGTTGCACTGGCTAGCCTTTTTAGTCCGGTTCTCCCGTGCCTGCAAAACTGGCTCTGTTTATGTCGATTATCATAAGTCAGTAAAAAGAGTGAACATATTTTATTGTTTTGTTTAATTAGCGATTACACATATTTACACCCTTTTCTTATCAAATTGTATCTGTTTTGTTCATTTTGATATTTCTGGTGTAAGCTGAACATTTGCTGAGAGTTACTGTGTCGAAAGAAGGTGGCTGATATGAGCGTTCTCTTGTTCTTGGTGTTGTACATGCATTGATGAGTTGCAAATGCAGCGATTTCTAATTCTATTATACTGGATTATTCAGGCCCAGTTTGAATTGTGTGGAATGTGAGGCTTTAACTGTGCTATTGCTTTATTATTGTAATGTACAATAAACCATGATAAGCTTGTCATATTAACTCAAGGATGTTTCTCAAGCATTAGGTGAACAAAAAGAACCTTCGTCACCACAATAAAATCAAACTAGTTTGAAGACATGAGAGATGTTTATCCATTTATATCTATTTCTAGCTTTCTTTTTATTTACAACCTATTACAAAAATGTTTACAGTCAGACAGACATGCGGTGTACGCCGCAGTTCTGTGGGCTCCAGATGGCTGCCAGAGGGAGTTCGCGGGTACATTGGATTCTCCTCATGCACTTACGCCCAGGTTGAGAGCTTCTACCATGTCTTACACAATGGCATGACATGCTGCCAGTAATATAAATACCATTCTCACACTGAAGACCAGTGTCCGAGGAGAGCTAAGTAACTGTTGCACAATGAATGTTCATTCATTCATTCATGACCTTTATTTAACCAGGCAAGGCATTACGAATAATTTCTTATTTAGAATGACAGACTGGCAAGTGCCAGACTTGTAAAATAAACAAAACAAACAAAAAAAATTATATATGTAGCATTTACATACATTTACAGCATGGATACAGAATGACCCTTATTCAGTTCTGCATAATGAAGTCTCACAGACTGCCAGCTCAAAGCCACATCTAGCAGTAACTGAAGGAAATCTGGGAGCAGGTGCCACACTAAACCTCACAGTCGCAGATACAAGATGTGCTTCTTGAGTTTCCATGATGAGCTCCTTAGCAGTAGTGGGACAAGTGGTCTTACAGTCTCATCATTGTGCCACTGGGATTCATGATGGGTGCATTTATGAACACTGTGTACTAGGTTAGAGAGAATGGGACCAACACAAAGTGCCATATAGCTAAGTGAACATGCCAAGGGAACTAAGTGCACCACAAGGTTGTTTCCAAGAAGCATCTTCCAGGTGTGGAGTGTGCAGTGAATTAAAGTTTATTCCAGTAATGGTTACTAAATCTGCAAACTTTAAGCTACACATTAATGCTAAAAATGAGATACTGAACACAAGAGTGTTCCACCAAGAATGATGTTAACTACATTGGGGCATTGTCATGTTACTTTGTATGTGACATACATAAATGTGGTCTTTCAGTGTAATTGATGCATATTTCACAGTTCATTTTATTATTGGGTTCTTAATTCCATGCACTGACTGATTTATTCTTTATTTAATCAGTATTTAATGAATTTCCCTCTCCATTGGTGCTTTTTAAGACCCAAAAGGTGCCTTAAACTCAGCAGTCTCTCTCCAAGTTTGCACTTTGGTGATATCAACATATAGGGGCGCTAGATTCCTCAAGGAAGCTAGATTTGCATTTGGGGCAGATTTGTACGAATATACCATGCTCAGTGAAATTTGCCGCTCAGTTTATAGGTATAATGTAGCTCAGTCACAAGTTAAACTGATAAATAAACGCATATCTACTCACCCCACCTGCATGTCTTCTCCACTATATTTGTCATGCAGCTGTCAACAAATACATTGTAATTAGCCGAAAGTGATCTTGCCGTTCTTGTAGTCATTTCTTAATTTAGATTTCAAACAAATAAGAAATGGGACACTACAGCCTCACGTGGACCAATGAGGACCGCAGGTGTGCCAGCTACAGCCCTGAGGTCTTGCAGCTTTGACTTGGTGAGCAGGAAATGTCACGGAGTGTCTGAAGTCCATGAAATCTGAGTGCACGAGCCTGAGTTCCAAAGATCTGAACTGGGCTTACAAGTCTGGAGTCCGTGGGTTGGGCAAAAACCAAAAAACTAATATGATAAGTAATTATTATTGTAGCCTGTCAGGAGAATAATTAAAAAAAAAACTGCCCCTGCTTTGTATAAACAATATATGTGTGCGTGTATATGTAAGTCCAGTTCTTTTAATGTCTCTGCAAAAGTCTTTAGACACCTGAGAAAATTTGCGTTAATATTACTAAATATACTAAACAGATTTGATGTAGTGTTTCAGTGTGTTCTTGTGGAAGCCCAGTTTTATTTGTAGTTACTATCAGAAACCTTTTTTGACTCAGTAGGAGCTACTGATCCAATCAATGGTTGGAGGCACGCAGGAGAAATCTGGAACCAAATTTGTGTTCTAACCAGATCGCAAATTATTAAGGTGCGCACGCACACATACGACAAACCCCTCCTCCTTCACTTGGATTGGCTAGTACATCCCTTACTACCAGCCAATCACAACGCAGGTTGACATGTCGCGTCTCTTTAGTTTTGCTTTGACACAGCTGAGCCCCAGGTAGTTTTCATATAAAAAACAGTCAGATGAACTCTGCTACTTCACTAAAGCAATCCAACATTATGGATACAGGTGCTGGTCAGTTTACAGGTGAGTATTCTGAGTTTTTTCAAATGTAGTTCTGTTTTTTTCCTCATTTTCTACTCAGATCGACCTTAAACATGCCATAGTGCGTCCATTCAGAATACGAACATGCAGATAAAAGCACAACGTGCTTATTCGTAACTTAAAAAGCAGTACTTTTAAATAAGAGATCATGTTAAAGGAAAGGTTTTAGCTGCACTATTCTTGGAATCGTGTCTTGTCTTGCTAACTTCTCCACTGCTGGTCACACAGGCTGCTCTGGTTCTCCAGACACCCCTGACCAGAAGATGACCCGTCTACAGATCTTAACACTTATTGCAATGGCATCCATAAACTTCAGCTCGATGATATGCTACTCAATACTGGGGCCCTTTTTCCCACTCGAAGTAAGAGCCTAAATCTGTATCCCTTTTTGTGCACTATAAAAATGAGCACCAATCAATTAAAACACGTGGAATGTTACAGTATTAATGTTACTGGACTTGTGTTTCACAGGCAGAAAAGAAAGGAGTCAGCCAAGCCATCATTGGTTTGATATTTGGTTGCTATGCTTTCTGCACCTTGGTTGGGTCCTTAATACTGGGTAAATATGTAAGTTGCCATCACCGCTCCCCAGATTGAGTCACAAGCCTGAAAACAGACTTCCCAGCTTTATGTTGTGAATTGCTTTGTCAATGGATTTCACTTTGCTTAGATTGTGCAAATTGGAGCCAAGTTTATGATAACTGCAGGCCTGTTTGTGTCGGGCGGATGCACTGTGCTCTTCGGGTGAGGACTGGGTTGCATTCATTATGATCACAATCAGAAAACTTTACTTATCCCAGATGAAACTGCTTAATGTGAACACTTAGATTCACTACATGCTTTTTTCAGACATAAACATAATCCTGAGAGGAGAAGACAATGATATAGCCTGTGTTTTGGTATAAAAATCTTCATTTTTGTGTTTTTCCTCCAATAAATATGCAGCTTCCTCGACCGAGCTCCAGAGGGAACAGTTTTTATAGTCCTCTGTTTTGTCATAAGGTCTATAAATGCAGTGGGCTTCGCTGCTGCTGTAACATCCTCATTTGCTGTGACAGCGAAAGTTTTTCCCCACAACATCGCCACTATTCTGGTAGGTTTTAGTCACCACTTGTTTTGCAACTCAACCATAGATGCAGAATAGAACCATGCACTGTTTTGCTCATACAATAGTCCCATTAAGACTAAAGTTGCTGGAATGCTATATTGTACTGAAGAAGCATCCCTAAACAGGAATTATAAGGTTCCCATGAGAAGTGATCAAACATGCTGATCGCTTCTACATTTGATGACTTGTGTTTTTGTCTAAATGTCTGAAATCACAATTAATATGATTTGATTAATAATAGGTCATTCCCGCTTTACAGGGCTTTATGGAGATTTTTACTGGAATTGGACTCATACTGGGACCACCACTGGGTGGATGGATGTATCAGTCATTTGGCTATGAAATCCCATTCGTTGTTCTGGGGTGTATTCTGTTTTTGACTGTTCCCTTAAACATGTGGATTTTACCCTACTTTGGTTAGTGAATCATTCAATGAAAGTGTGACATCACTTTAATCCTATGCCTTTAATTCCCTGCTCAGAGAATCACTTTGGTTAAGCGTTCTTATTAGTGGGACAGTAACTGACAGCACTCATTTTAATAATCGCTGTAAACCAGAATAAAATGTTGTGATTAGAATTTTTTAAGTTCACTACCACTGTTAACAGGATACACTGTTAACTGTGACCCAGATTACAATTGGTCACTTCATGTGACTAGTATCTGGACTGTATCATGATCAGATTTTAGCCACATTTGTTAATGCTTGGAAATCTGATCACTACACTACACGAGTAATAAAATATGCAAATCAGCTTGTATAAAACAACCAATCTGTGTCGCTCCTCATTTTCCTGTCCATTTCCATGAATTGACCTGGTGTTAATGGGGTCAGAGGTTCATGATGTGACCGTGAATCTAAAAAATGTGATCCAAAATGTTGTTGTGTCTAAAATGCATAAATATGAAATAAGTATGCTTATGTTCCTCCACAGATGCAGTTCCATCACAGGCCTCTTTCTTCAGGCTGTGTTCCAGAGTGAAGATCATTCTTATCTGCTTTGTGGTGTTCACCCTCAGCTCAGGAATTGGCTTCCTGGATGCAACACTGTCATTATTTGCCACTGAAAAGGTAGTGCAGATTTTCAGCTTAAGACAGGTTGGAATAAACATGAAAGCATTCCGATTTAGACGTGTGCTAAAATGATACTGTACATTATGGCATTATATCTGACTTTTCCTTTATTATATATGACTATTTACTGGGTTTTTAACTAACATTAGACAACCCAGCACTAAATTATCGGCCGTTACAGCATGTTGGGTGAGTTCTTTAACATAAAAACTGATTTCTCTCATTTCTCAAACAGACTAGTTTAGGAGTACAAACACTAGTACTATAACTGATATCCTTTACCTTTTCTGTGAACAGTTTAACATGAGTACTGGATCTGTGGGTTTGCTCATGGTTGGGGTGTCGTTACCTTATGGTGCTGCCTCCCCCATCTTTGGAATAATCAGTGATAAATATCCAGTAAGTGAACTTGTATTTTTAGCCCTGGTAACAGATGCCACAGCTGCTTATTTAAAAAATCCCAGCTCTCTGCAAGCTATAATAGAATGAAGTAGATATATAGATATCTTAAAGATATTGTAATGGTTCTGACATAAAACTTTTTTTGGTTTACAGTTAATAAGGAAATGGATGATGGTGGTGGGAGGAATGGCGACAGCACTTAGCTTTTGTTTACTTGGTCCGGTTCCTGTTTTACATGTTAAAAGGTGAGCATATAATACCTCAATGCATTTTTTTTGTGGGGCAACACATAGGAGTCAACAGGCCTGGGCCTCTGGGGCTACAGCCCTGAAAGCTTGAAGAATAGTCCCAGATCTCAAAAATAAAGTAGCCCCTGATCAACTATCATCAGTTTTCATAGAAACACACGGCTGAGGCGAGCACACACCTCTTCAACAAATCAAAACAAAGAAAAAATTATAGCATCGTGTTATGATTTTAACAATGCCTCTGGGGCTACACGTGCCTGGTTTAAATGATCTGATTTAAACTTTCATTGTTTTGCTTTTTTCTTTAGTCAGCTTTGGCTTACTGTCCTCATGTTGGTGGTCATCGGCTTTTCTCTGTGTATGACTTGCATCCCCACCTTCAGTGAGATGCTCATATGTGCCCAGTAAGGGACCATACAAACACACTATATCCTTCACATACAGCTTTGTATCCAACACACACTACATTACACGTTAATATGGAGGTTAATCCAGTGCATGTAAATCTCAGATTTTTGTTACATTCACTGACTTCATTCTTCCCATTAATTTCCAATCAAATCAGTATTTAGATTCATTTTCCCACAGGACATAACGATATCTTTTTGCTTTTTTACATTGTAGTGAAAACGGCTTTGAAGAGGGTTTGAGCACATTGGGTTTGGTGTCCGGACTCTTCTCAGCGGTGTGGTCTGCTGGGTATGTGTAAAACAGCTTTAGCTTTTAAGCTTTCACCAAAATTCAAACCATTTTCTTAAAGCTGTATTGTTGTTTTCCATTTTGTGAAAGGATGTTCTTTGGGCCCACCATTGGTGGATATATCACACAAAAACTGAATTTTGAGTGGAGCGCAGGTGTTCAAGGAGCACTGGCTTTTCTTGCTGTAAGCACAAATCTCACGTAATTATATAAGAGGAAACACTGCATTACATAAAAAGCTAAACATCCCGCCCCCCCTTCCTCTAGGCATTCCTGCAGATGATATATTTCACCAATGAAGAAATACAGAAGTGGTAATTTTTCCATGTATTTCTTTATCATTTAAGACTGAAGTGAAATGTTAGAAATTATTTGTTGCTAAAACATCTTTGGGAATGTATGTACAAGTGTTAATCTAGAAGCAATACCATTTTAATATAGAACACTATTTTGTATCACTATTATTTTGTTTTTTTTTTTACTTTTTTGATTTAAGGCTACAGAAGAGAAATCAGATTGAATCCACAGACTCGACAGAAGAAAAGTCCCCTCTTCTCTCTTCTGCTCATCACTGATAGGTGGTGGAATACGATGACATTGGAAAAAGCATTGCTGCACTTTTCTGAGAGAAGTGCCCCATCAGCCGGAAACAAAAACAAATTCTACTGCTGTTAATGTTAAGAAAATATAGAACCACAGACTGCTTTGTAATTTTCCAAGGAAAATGGTGGTGGTGGTGACTAATCTCAGAACAGTACGGTGCTGTTATACTGTAAAACTTGATTGCCTTCATAGCTTAACTGTCAGTACCTCAAAAGTTTATTTACAAGCGATAAAGGTAAACATTTGCATTTAAGTAAGCCTGTGCCTCAAATAAATTAATCGACACAGGATTTAAATTGGAAACCCACTATATATATATATATATACACACACACACACACACACACACACACACTCTCACACACACACACACACACACACACGTGTGTGTGTTTTACAGTGTATGTATCTTTTTTTTAATGTATCTTTTTAAACCATGTGTCTGTATGCCACTGTTTCTTTAGGGACAGTATGGAACTTATGAGGAGTTCTTACACACTTATCTATGGTTGAAGTAATTGAAATTTCTTTGAAAGGTCCTTAAATCTTAATTTAATGTTCCCTAAGGTAGCGTTTCCTAACCCTGTTGCTCGAAGCACATTGCGTTGCACATTTTAGTCCTTTCCCTGCTTTAGCTCACACAGCAGCTGAGTCAGGGCTTGTTAATGAGCTGATTAGTTGGATCAGGTGTGTCAGGAGCAATAAAAACACTCCAATGTGCACGACAGTGTGTAATAGTGAACATACCTCTGCTAATGAATGTTGGCTAACTATTTCAAAAGGATTGATGGAGTGAGAAAATATGTCTATGGCTTTGTTAAAACATATTTATACACACAGTTGGTGACTTCTGTTTTTGTTTCTTGCTTTTTAATTGTTCTTTGTAAATGGCATGATATTTTTGTATAAAACAAAACAATGTGTCTACATAGGAGCTGATCTGTCCCAACTGATCACAAATATAGCTGAGGCATTGTAGACTGAATATTTTGCCTTTAATAAAGCGAGAGCTGGGAGTTTTGAAATAAGCTTTGAAATAATTTTCTCTTAATGTGTGTGAATGCATTGTTAGTAAATCATTAGAGGGCTTTCAGTGAGACTTGTTGCTCAACAGGATCACGGAAACAGCATAAGAATATGAGGCAATAAAATGTGGTCCTGTAATGTCTTTGGTAGTGGTTCAACATACCACAGTGCCATGGCCTCAGGACTACTATCTTTGGCTGGTACTGGATGGATTTGTATTGCGTATGTTCTTAGAGTGGATTATGGCTGCAGCAAGTGGATAAAAAGTGTGAAACATTAAAATGTGTAGGCAATGGTTCAATGGCTTCAGTAAAATACATATTTCTCCCATACTACACTGTGGTATTTATTTAACAATTTACAGACAAGTATTTATCAAATTCTTTCACAAATGAATACACTGATAAATGTTTAATAAAGTAAGACAGTAACATGAATTCCACTGTAAAACTAGTTATTAAAAATATTCATTTAAAATTACAAAATACTTTCAGATATAAGGCTTTACTATAAAAATACAAAAAGTACATTATTGACATTATTGACAAAATGCATATACATATCCTCAGAACTGAATATTAACTTAATCTAGCCCTTGCTCCAGATTTGCAGGGGAAAGTTCAAAAGCATCGTTTGTGTGTCCTAACCTTGGAAGAGGTCTCTTTTTTCTGACAGATGGTGCAGGAGCTTCAGGGTCTGATGATGGGACCTGAGATAGATCATAAGTGATCTCACTCTTCTTCACCTTTTTCTTCTTCTTTTTGGTTCTTCAAATGAGCAACAAAGAACACGTCATAAACTACATCTTAGGCCGCCTTATCATCTTCACAAAACGTATCAAATGAACACATACATTAAGGAGTAATACTTGAATGAAGTTCTGATTTAGTTTCTTGGTGAATATGACATGACAAATGCCATACCAGTTTTCCCCTGTAATATAAAATATACTATATACTTCATCCTCACTTTAAAAGTCTCAGAACTAACGTAGAGATGTCGAAAAAGGCATACCTGGCAGCAGGTGCCTCGGCATCTGTGTCCTGTTCAGAAATGATCTTCAGCTCTCCAGAGGCACTTATGACTGCAGACATCTGCAAGAGGACATGAAAGGTTTATGATCATTAGGTGATGAATTAGTGTGAAAATACAGCCACAAACAAAAATGTTCACAGCTAGACTACCAAAGATGTTCGTGTAACACACTTATACACAATGTGCTTCACAACATGCATCAGAGTCCAGGGTAGAACACACAGCTTTAGTGTCTTTTTCTTGCTGATCTCTTATTCACTACTTAAGATTCACTGAAATAAAAATCTTCAATAATCAAGGCAAAAAATCTGCTATTTTCTGCTTTGCACTCTACTCTTTTCTTCTAATAACATGACTTCCCAGAGTTTTTCACCCATTTTCAGTATATGCAGGAAGATGCATGCAACACAACTACTCAGGGATCAGATTTTAATGAGTGTAAGGAAAGACACTATGAAAGTCTCTGACTAAAATCATAGATCATATTCATATTACCTTAGTCGGTGTGGATCTATCAGGTCCTTGAATTATTTGCTCTGAGGGACCAGGTTGCATCTCTATAGCCCTTGATAACTCTTCATCAAATCCCTCTGTGTGGGAGAGAGAGAATAAGCATGCTCATTGTGCCTACTGCAGTATATAAACCAAAACAATATCTGAAATATCTTCAGCTGCCAAAAAGTTCTACTAACTTTCATCAGCTACATAGGCAGCTGGGAAGTAGCCCTTTTGTCCACTGGCTAAGGATCCAAACCACCAGCTGTCATTGTCTTTATACAGCACATGGATCACGTCACCACGTCGTACTGTTAACTCATCAGAACGATTGGCGCTGTAGTCATACAAGGACACAACCTAGAAGAAGTATTGTCTGTTCAAGCTCCCAATAAAATAATCACATGCAACTTTAAAAGAAAGAATGGAGATTAGTCGAAATAATGTACCGTCTGCTGGACTTGTGCCAGGTCATTCTCAAGTTGTTCAGGAAATTCATAACCTACCAGGCTCTGAGTAAATCAACAGAATGTGTTATTGCTATTGATAATATTGTGGTATAGTCATGCATGAAGAGCCAATTGATCAACTTCTCTAAAAATTTAGAAAGCCAGAATGTCTGCCTTACCCTTTGTCTTAGGAACGGAGCTCTGCTAATGGGTTGACTGAATCCAACTGTGAGAATGAAAAAGAAAGTTTCATAAGAATCATCTGTGCTCTTAAAGCCCATGAAGCTCTATGAAGATTAAGTGGGAAGATTTGCAGTTTTACATACACATTTGTGAGGAGGCCTGAGGAATCAGCTGGGCTCCGAGTGAACTGGACAGTTGGAGCTTGGAGTGAGGGGACAGCAGAGATGGGGGAGGGAGAGACATATTCATACCCTGAAACAGCAAAACTAAGTTACTTTAACAGGTGATTTCCAGCTATATTTCCAGATCATAATCTATAGTCTAGACCAGAGGTCCCCAACCACCAGGTCGCGGACCAGTATCGGTCCATGAGTCATTTGGTACCGGGCCGCATAAAAAGACGGAATAAAAAAATATTGTATTCGTTATCAGAGTCTGAAAGATCTTTTATTTTGAAGAAAAAAAAAACATTTATCTTGGTCAAGTGATATGGTACATCAAACATTTAGCCCACAAGCTAGCAAAAATGAGCAAAAAAACAAACACACTTTGTTTTAGTTGTATTGATTTCGGTCTGTTAAAATATTGTTTTACATGAAACTGGTCTGTGGTGCAAAAAAGGTTGGGGGCAGTAATGTACAGTTTCAATTTAATATTAAAATAAAATGTGTTTTAATATCAATTTTTGGTTTGTATTGATTTTTAAATAATTTCTACTTACCTCTTGGGTTAGGCCCCTCCCCAGCTGAGACATGCTTCCTTTAGTTAAAATAAATTCAAATGTGTTAATAAAAACAAAACATTCTAAGAGCTATGTTTTACAATTTTAAGGTTCCATCTGTAGTTAATACCACATTGAATTGGAAACTTCACTGGACTGTTTCAGATACAATCTATCTGGACACAAATCCTTAAAATAACTGGATTTGTACATATATAAGACATGTATATATGGTGTACAGTGTAGAACATCATACTATGTTCAGATTTTCCAGAAATAAGTTTCATTGACTATTCTGCTACATTAGTGTGTAAATTTGGCACTGTGGAGACTTATTTTAGTATGTACATGATTAAAAGCAATATTAGGATTACTCTATTGTACTACTCTAAATTGTAATATAAAAAACAGGAGGCTCCAACATAATTTCCTAAAATAAATATACTGCTGTGCACCACAATAAATATTCTTTCTCTGCACCTGTGTCTAGCTGTCTGCCCTTTCTGCCTGTTTCACTGCCCATGTGTCATTGTAGTTAGTCAGCTTTTCTAAAACACAATGTTTAAAATGGATCTCTGACCATGGCACCACACTTGTACTTATGTACACTAACTAAAACCCATGTCAACACAAACTAAAACTCACATTAAAAACATCTGAAATCACTGGTGAAATCTGACAGGATTGCATCTTGGCTCAATCGAGACACAAAAAGTTTTTCAGACTGTTCTGACAGCTGTGCATGTCCATATCTCCTCAGTGAGGGTGGGCTTTTTATGCTTAAGGCTTTACCAGCAGTACTGCTAAATTTTTAACTAAGGTCTGTTTTGCAGAGAATTTAGCTAGCTGGCTATAAGGCTAAGTTTACCTAAGGTAAGTAGTGACTATTAGTATCTATGTAACTGTTTTTAGTTTTGGCTTGAACATAGCCTATATTTAAATTATATTATCAGTTAGTAGTATTACTATACCTTCAACCTTGCCTTTTAAAATAGACTTAAATAAAATGTTTAAATAGACTAAAAGATGACACATGCTAACTTAACTGAAGGATGCCTCTGAGATTGGGGGTTTGGGTCAAAGACAGCTTACCCCACACTCAACAGCTGCACTGATTGGACCACAGATGGAACATTATAAACATACATGTACATAGCTCAGTGTCAGTAATACTGTCAGACAGAACTTCATCATTCTAAGCCCATGAATTCTACTGGAAGAGCAGGAACTACTTACCCGGATCATTAAGGTAATCCATGCCTGAGAGGTTGCGATGAGGCCCCTGAAACAATAGAATAAATCATGTTTTGCGAAAATTTGTACCCTATTTTCTTATCACTTCATAATTTAACAAGAGTAACCAGAGATAGAAAATAATAATTAACTGAAAATTCACCAGCCTGACCACTTAAAACTTCCTATCTGTGTAAAACAGCATTTTTACCAAAACGGAGTCTAGTTTCTGTTTGACACGCTGAATCTTGAGGGACATGCGAGCAGCACTGGTGAATCGGTCCACCCCAGAGGCTGAAGTATCCTGGAACGGCAGAAGCTCAGACTGATTCCTGACCGTTCTGTTCTCTGAAGTTTCAGACCTGTTGAGCCCTCTCAAACTCTCCAGGTCCAGCTGGGCAACTGCACATGAAAAAAAGTGACAGCTGATCATTTTACTTTTCTTATACAAATCAATTCATTGCAAACCCAATAGAATTTATTTGCTTGTGACAGCTAAAACACTAGATATTACAGAAAAATGTAATTATACGAAAACAGTACGGCAAGACAAGGAGCTTGTAAGAATCTCACTTTTTCGGTCGTACAGATACACATGGATTGGTTGATTTTGCCCAAAGGCACAAAAAGCAACCATGTGTTCATGGGGATGGAAAACCACACCTCGGAGAGCAACTGTATAACACAGCTCTGAGTACACAGCCACCTGATCACCTATATTTGTTCAGAGAACACAGACAGGCTTTCAATGACACTCTTCCTATTATTAATAGCTTGATTACAGTAGAAATGCTCCAAATACAATCCATATGTTAAACTGCAGTACAGGAGCATTAGGCAAAACACACAACTAACATTTTAGCATTGGTAGTAGTTACTTAGTATTAGTATTAATATTAGTATTTAGACAAAGGTAAGAAAATCACATGTAACTGAAACAAACCAAGGTCGTTTTTCTAATTGCTTCTTAATCTCAGTGTGCTATCTCAGTTAAACACTCTTGCCAACTTCACCCAGTAACACGTGGGAGGTGCAGCAGCAAGCTCCTACCTGTTTCAGCATTCCACACATAGGCAAGTCCATCCTCACTGCCTGAGAAGATGAAGCTTCCACATGGGGTAAAGGTACTGTTGATCCTCTCCCTGTAGTTTGTGGTACCTATGTATTTCTTTATGGCAAGACTATAAAATACACAAATCTATAAATATATTTTATTCTATATATATCTACAGTGCCTGAAGTATAAATATGTATAATGTAAATATGTTGCAGGCAGCTGAAAAATACAAGAGATTATTTACCATTTTTTTGCCTAGTATGCAAACACTACGAACAAATGTGGTATCCTATAATATAATTCCAAATCATATTTAGGGACTAAAATCTGGACATTACTGAATATTTGAAAATCAAAAGTGTTTCAGATGAAACCCCACAATAAAGGATGCTTACATTCTCAAATCCATCACTCTCAAAACGCTGTCTTTGGCATGAATTAGAAGGCGCCTTCCATTCGGGTGCACTTCTAATGAGTTGATGGCAATTCCATTCAAATCGCTGTCCTTTATTTCCTGTGTGGGCATATTTTAATAATGCAGCATTCATTAACAGTATATACATAACTATGGTTATCATTTAAGTGATCACACTGCATTAGTATACACTGATCAGCCACAATGTTAAAATCACTGACACATTATGTGAAATCACCACCAAAACGGCTACAGTGTGCATGTGAACATCAGAACTGGACTGTAGAGCAATGGAAGAAGGTGGCCTTATCTGATGAATCATGTTTAATCAAGTGAACAGCAGGTTAAGTGTGCATCTTTTACTTGGGGAAGAGACTGCACCAGGATATACTATGGGAAGACGGCAAGGCCATGTGATGCTACAAGTTATTTTCTGCTGGGAAACTTTGGGTCCCACCTATCTAAACACTGTTTAAAATCAGACCAAGTACACCCCTTCACATGGCAGTTGTATTCCCTAATGAGAATGGCATCTTTCAGCAGGATAATGTATCTGCCACTATTCAGGAATGCTATGAGGAACGTGACAAAGAGTTCAAGGCCTTGGCCTTCCCCACACTCCAATCTGATTGAGCATCTATGAGATAGAGTGGACACATTAGTCAAATACATGCAGACCCCATTTTTAAACTTGATGTAAAGGATCCACTCTTAACTTCATGGTACCAGATCCCACAGCACACCTTCAGTGTTAGGAAGGTGATTTTAATGTTATGGCTGATCAGTGTAGATACTGTGGTATTACCTTCTCAAATTTCCAGGTATGTGTTGGCCCATCCTCAGTTTTAGTATTCCACACAATGATCATGCCAGCATTGTCTGCAGAAAACATCTTAGTTCCTGTACCAAAACAAACATTAAAACTGCTTATCCAATCACAGTAAAACATAATAAAAATAATAATAATTAGTAACTAGAAAATAATGAATAATAACTTTTTCAAATCCGAAGAAGCTTTACAGATAGGTCAAACATTAAAACAAGATTAATCAAACAGATAACGGACATAGAACAAATAGCAAAAACAATGAGGACAGAATTAGGATGTGGGAGAAGAGGCAGGAGAAGAGGTAAAGCACAGAAAGAAAAATAGCTTTCAATTGAGTTTTAAAAGCAGACAGGGAGGTTGTATTACAGAGAAAGGGAAAGGGAATTCCAAAGTTCAGGGGCTCCAATACTAAATGATCTGCCACCCATAGAAGAACATTTTGAGAAATGTAAGAAGGGCAGTTCCAGAGGAACAAAGTAAGCGAGCGGGATTAATTCAGTGAGATAAGTAGGGGCAACAATAGACATATGATAGAAATGGAAAATCTACCTTCATTGTCAAAGCACAACGCATTTATGAAGGTCTTGTGGCCTTCAAACTCTTGCAGGAGTTGTCCATTCACATCTTTTACTTCTAAATTCCATACCCGAAGAAGGCCGTCATAACCACCCGTGACCACCAGGTTCTGAGTGTGTGGGTGATACTGAGCACAATAAATAAAAGAGGGGTGAGGGAGAATCTTCTGGGCAAGGCCCTGGAGTCTTTCGACGTTCCATACTCTGAAAGATGTAATGGGGGATTTTGATCATAATGCATATCTTTTAGCTCACATACTCATGTTACGTTGTTGACAAATATCACACAAAGGAGCTTTTACCTGACTGTTCCATCAGAGGATGCTGAGAGCAGGCATCTGCCATCTCTGGTCCAGCAGAGATCATAGACAATACTTAGGTGGCCATTAAAAGAGGTCAAGACTTTGCCTGAAGGGATCTCATACACTACAGAAGAACAACAATGCTGGAATCAACTACTGGGCTAAAATGCCAGTGATTATTGCATGTTTTGACTCAATATTAGCTTAAACGAACTATTCATGAAATGTAAATAAAAGTAAAAGTCAACTGTTGTACAACTTAAATATCTACAGTGGTTCACAGTTTAAACAGGATGAAACATTTGACAATGTATTCTGCAGCTGATATGTCAGTTACACACCAACAATGGGGAAAGCATCCCTGTCCACACAAGCAGCAGCCAGGGCCCTGCCATCATGAGAAAAGCGCAGAGTAAAGCAGCCCATCTGGCCTCCACGGAATGACAGCATTAGCTTGTTGGGAATGCGGCACACCTGGCAGCATAAAGGATTTTAGTATAAATTCCAGAATCTCAGATAATAATAACAGTAATAATAGCAACAATGACAATATTATTATTATTATTGTTACTACCATTATTATAATCATATTATAATAATTATTATTATTATATATTATATCCAAGTTGTGTGACTACGTAACTTTGTCAATGAACTGTTTATAATATGATCTATTTATAATAATAAATTACCTGCCCAGGCATGCGATTCCACCTAATGACCTCCGATTTGCTCTCCAACAGCTGTGTTGAGGTTTTCTGGGTGAGTTCAGTATGGAGCTGACTGTATGAGGTGCTACCCCTCTCCTGCTGCAGAGCCATCATTGAGCGAATACCAGGGTCCACCTGTAAATCGCAATCAAGTAATGCAAAAGCACAGCAAATTTACATCAGAGGATCATGTCACTTCCATCTTAGTTTAGTTGAAATATGCATACTTTAGTTTAAGTCCCTACTTGTACTTACTTGTAACTCCACAAAAAATAAATATAACATTTCTCTATCCACCACTTTGCATGTTTCACCCTAACTCCGAACACCATAATTCATCAGCCTCTTTTTTTAATATGTTTTAGGATTTATATGTTTTGGGATGCTAGAGCTACATTTCTAGATTTGTAAAGTGTGTGTGTGGGCTTACATGTTCTGGTAGTTTGAGGCCTTTCACTGTGACATAAAGTGTTGAGGCATATCTGTTCCTGGGGAACTTTGACCACCACTGAAACACTTCGACTGTTTGTGGGACCTTCTTCGCTTTGGGTGGAGGGCTGTAGAGCTGGAGGCGCAGCTTACTGTCAATGTTCAGCACACCGTTGGTCCCTACAAGCTAACAAAAAACAGTCTTTTACAAGATGTTTAAGAAGATCAATTTAAGTCTTGAGAGATTTGGTTAAGCCATATTTGCACAATAAGCTTATGGTATACTGCATTAAAAAATAAACCAGACGACAGTGAAAGTAAAAAGGCGACTTCTGGTACCTTCAAAAAAGCCCAAGCAATTTTACGAAATCCACTCTCATGCTGATCAGCAGAGATGTTTGTTCTTGCTTCTTCCATGCTGATGAAGTCAAGAATCTATAACACATAATGTTTACTCTTTACAGTTTGAGCAGCATTCAGAATGGCTAATGCACTAAATGATCAAAAATAAATGCTGGCTCACCTCAAAAAAGAGGATCACCTGTGGACACTCTTCATTGTCTTGAAGGAAATAACCAAATCGTTCATTAAAGATGATCTGCTCCTCCCACTCTGGGACTGTTGACTTGTTTTTCTTGAAGTCAAAAGGCTGAGTTATGATTGGAAGGATGTGCTCAATGTTATCCTGTTCATAAAAGGAAGACACTCGACGATGGCTGCGTTTAAAAGAGAAATTGCAGAAGCATGAGCACATAGAAATGGCAGCTCGTGGACAAGGAATACTGGTAACCCATTTTTGTGTTCATGACAGCAAAACCTAAAACAAAATATAGATCCCCACCTGTCCTCTTTCTTGACATACTGTCCAGTAATCTCATCCACAACATGGACTTTGATCATGGGATGGGACACCAGAAGGTCAGTCTTGAGTCGATCTGTACGATGAATGTAAACACCCAGAACCAGAGTGTCATCAAAGGCCTGTCTCTGAGAAGGTTCCACCTCTGTCTGAGAGTCCTCAACTACTATTTAATCCAAACCAAAGAGCAAAGATGAATCAAAAACTAGTGAATCTGTGTACGCATTCTAAGAGCTTTAATGTGGATATTTAAAAAATGTCCACCACAATGATCAATGGGTGTTACATGTCATACCTTCCTTTTTTTTCTTTTTCTTCTTCTCTTTGGGTTTTACTGCACCTTCTTTATCCTCCTCTGCAGCTTCACCTTGAATACTTTCCTTTGACTTCTTTTGGTCAGTTGTCAACTCAGAGTGGCTTTGGTGGTGTTTCAGTGGAAAGTCATTATAAAACAGCGGAAAAAATGACCATGTGTTGTTTAAAGATTAAAAAATAATAATAATAACTGATTAAAAAAGAAAAAATATTATGGAGTACTGACATTACTATTATGAGAAGAGTTCATTCCTGTTGAACTTTCAAGCACTACTGACAAATTACAGATGTACATACAACCAAATTATTAGGATTGTATACAACACTAGAATGCAAGAATATCTCTTAACTATGATTAATAATTACAGGCACAGTGTAGCTCAAAACAATGATCAAAAATAAACCTTACACAACCTTACTGAGAACTGATGTTTTCTCTATATTACCTTTCATCTTCATCACTGGCTGTCAGGTTTTTCTTCTTTTTCTTCTTCTTTCCAAGCTCATTATTTAATACCGGCGCTTCTTGACTTTTGGGCAACTTTTCACTGTTTTTTTTTGGAGTGGTCTTCTTCAGAACCCTCTCCTCCTCCTTTGTAATCTGTTGCTGATATTCCTCAAAAAGATCATCTTCAGGCTCGGATGCTGCTTTCTGCCCACCAGTGTCTTCCCCTCCTGTACTCTTTCCTTGTTTACCCTTTCTGTTCTGCCCCCAATCTGGTTCAACGGAAATTTTTGTTTTGGACTTCCCAGTATTTTGGTCACTGTGTTCATCATCTTGAATGGGTGGTGGTGGAGGCAACTTCCTTTTACTCTTCTTCTTCCCTGAGGTCAGAGGAGAAGCCTCCTCATTTACAATACTGCTGACATTGGCCTTCTCCGACACCTCCACCTCCCTGCGTTTGTTCTTAGTGAACCTTGGGCTACCCTGCACAGGGTCATACGTGTTATTAAGAATGGTCTCATCTTCTTCAGTGGTTTTACTTAAATCTAAGTTTTGGCTCAATGTCTGAAGCTGAAAGAGATCACAAAAGTAAAACAAATTTAAAACATGTACTGAACCCCTGACTCACCAACAGATTATACATTACAATCTCACATTTGTATGTATTATATAGGCATTTCTAATGTGATCACTTAGTAACGAAGGAAATGTATTTGATCATCTTAAAAGGTCCCATTACATACCACAACATTCTCTTGCAACTCGACATTTTTGGACTTCTTTTTCTCTGAAGGAGGATTTGTGTATCTCTTCAACACCTCGTCAAAGCGAGCTTTTGTCTTTGCTCTCACATCACTCTGACCTATATAAATATATATATATATATATATATAAGATGCCAAATCCTGGGATGGTTAGCTGTATGAGTAGGTCACTCAGTGTTTAGGTGTTTTGAAGTCCCATTACCTGCAGGCATTATCCAACACTGGAAGCAAATTCATTCTGCACACAAAAGATCCCTGAAACTGAAAACATGTTTGTGAACTAACCCACTTTTCAAACTGTAAGGTTAGGGTAGGAACAGTAGTAACAGGCAGAAGAGAAAATACAAGTGGACAGACATTGTTTTGTCACAGAAGACACTGCTTCTGTGATGTAGGTTAATACCTCAGCTAAAATACCCTTCGGTGAATTCTGATGGGTTAAGCTGGTTCAAAATAGCTCGGCAAAGAAGTCATGATGTAAGGTAGCTAGCCGACAGGATGAACCTTAAACAAAAAATAGCTAAAGTGCCAAAAAGGTAGGCTATTCAGCATAAGGACAATATTCTCCCAAACCATTTTCCAGTATAAACATGGGAAACCGTGCTGCGCAGACATTACATTAGCTTAGAATAAAATCTCTGCCCTCGATTAGCTAGCTTGCTACTACCGTAAAATCAAGTTAACAACGAATTATCATGTTACATAAACATAAAAGAGACCTTTTAGGATAGTTACACAACAGATTCATCTTCTCTGTGAACAGTTTAGTTACCTGAATAAATAAACAGAGTTTTGTTTTGGAATATGTTTACAGTCCGTTAGCCACGGAGCCGTTGCGATGGCACCCAACAATAAACAAGTTTAAGCCCAGTCCCTTATGTGACGTTATTACGGGGAGAACCAATAGGAATAGCCCATCATTTTTCAGCCCGATAGCGACCTCAGGCGGTGAACACGAGCGTTTTTACCACAGACCCGGTAAAATCCCAGGTTTTTGTCGGAGCAGTCGTAACCACTCTTCAGTTATAAAGTTATATTTTGATCTCCTCACGTATTTTCTGGCATCTTTCATTGAAAAAGGCCTATTAAGCAGTACGTTCATTAACACATTTTTCACAGGTAAGACAAATTTGGCTATTTTACTCTGTTTAGTTGTGTGTGTGTGTGTGTGTGTGTAGGAACATAATAGATTCATTTAACACCTCAATTATTTGAATTCCTGAAAAAAGCAAAAAGCTTTACCACAGAACCACCAGCAAGAATCTTACAGTCCAACAAAAATTTGAGATCCATTACAGTTTATTACAGGTCAATATTCACGAGATGTTCAGACATCACCATACCACTGTCCTGCACTGCACTTCATTTTTACTCTATCACATCTGATTCTTCTCAAGAAAGATTTCTTAATTAGAAAATGGTAAGGGTTCAGTTAAAGAAAAAAAAAACAGAGGGAGACTGCAGTTGTGAACTACTTCAATAGGAGACATCAGGAGCAGACTGGAAATCACTAAATATATAGCATTTTCTTTTGCTTATGTACACTTAATCAGCAGATGAAATTGGTCATTACAAAGTGACTTAATGGCTCAGAATGCCTCAGTACATATACAGATATTTGAAATTGGGATATATTTTATTGACCAGGTTGTAATTCATTGCCTTTGTCCCTCCTTTAAACACAATTGAACATTTTATGTTTACTGACATGTGTTAATGGACAATTCGTGTAAAGTGAGGTCGTTTGCATTTAAATGGAGTTTTAGGTTGATCATTTGCGTAAAATTAGTCTGCCATGTTGGACTTAAAGATCACTAACTTCCATCTGAAACTGTGAAATTCCATTAGTCCCCTTAAGACACACACACACACACACACACACACA
>JBBPCX010000001.1:33183443-33220383 GCA_037974365.1 Hydrocynus forskahlii
TACATACACATATACATACACACACACACACACATATATGTCAGGAAAAAAGATGACAGAGCGTAATAAAACACTGTTAACTGTCTAATTATTATTGTATTGAAATGACTAAAGTGCTGCCAAAATTGGACCAAAACTGCACAAAGCTGTGCAAAGACATTTACAAAGATATTAGAAAACTTAAGAATCTCATGTAACAGTCACATAACGTTTGCAATCCTTTTTCCTTTGTAATATTAATACTACAAAGTCATACTTCAAATATTGTTTCTCTATGTTATCTAAGCTTGCCTGAAGACATTTGTATTTTTTAACCATTTGCATTAACAGAGATTTTTATATTAAATTATGACGTTTGGTCGCAAATGACGATAGACAATAATTAAAAATCTAAATTTGATTGTGAGTATTTGTATAACATGTATAGCTTTACAGAATCAGCCACTTGGCAACAAACATTTTTTAATTTATCATGCTAATTTTATTGTTGGATATGAACAGGTTAGGAAAAAATTGCAAGGAAAGTTTGTCTTTAGTGGTGACTGATGTGCATAAGTGTGAAATACTTCCAACAACATCCCCTGAATTTTCCACAAAGTAAAACAGCTGTCGGTGTGTGTATTAATGGGTGTGTGTGTGTATGTAAGAGAGACAGTGCTGTGTGTGAGAGAAAGAGAGTGAGAGAGTGAGAAAGACAGAGAGCTGTGTGTGTGTGAGCTACATGAGAGAGCTGTGTGTATGTGTGTGTGAGAGAGATAGAGTGCTGTGTGTGAGAGAGAGAGACAGAAAGAGAGAGCGGTGTGTGTGAGGGACAGAGACACACAGACACACAGAGACACAGAGAGAGACACAAAGACACAGAGACAGATGAGAGAGAGCTGTGTGTATGTGTGAGTGAGTGAGTGAGAGAGAGAGAGAGCGAGAGCTCTCTGTGTGAGAGAGGGAGAGGAGAGAGAGAGAGAGCGACCAAACTCGGTTCCCACTCCCCACATTACTCTCTCCGGCAGGGAATAACACTACCAGCCAACACACACACTGCAGACTTTCGACAGGGGAGAGGACTTGTTTACTGGATGATCGGATTATCGAGGATCTCTGCCCACACTGTCTGCTGCGAGGAGCGAGCGGGTTTTTTACAAGTTGTGTCAAGTTGGCTTTGATCCGGCTAGCACGGTTTCTCGCCCTCTTTCGCTTGTCGGCTAGCTCAGAACTCAACTTTGCGGTTAGCTAACCGTAGTCCGCAGTTAATAATCGTGCAAACTTTCAGCCAATGGCTTTGTAACACTAAAGGGGTATTTATTAAAATAGTTAAACATAATTGTGTCTTTGTATTCAAGACTTTAATAAGTTTTTTGTGAGTAACTATACCGCTAGCGAGCTAATTAGCCACCTAGCTTATGTTCCGCTGCTGCAGAGCTAACGTTAGCTTACCACTGCAGTTTACGACTTCTTAATCAGTTTAATTCCTGACAGTTCACACTTAACGGTAAATTAATTATGCTTTTCGTTTTTTGGTTATAAACCAACCCTGCCTCTGGTCGTAGCCGTGACATGGGGCTAATTTTGTTGAGTTACTGAGCCGAAGCTCAGTATAAGTCCCTGTAGCACAAACGACACTTCGGTTTGTCCCAGTGCTACATAATTAAATTGTTGCTGAGTAGCTTGAGACAAATTCTTTAAAAAATGTAGCGGTAAATTGTCTTGGTAAAGTGATTTACAAAGCGACATACCTATCTTGGTAGCTGGTGTTATTTTGGACAAACAATGGTCTGCATGTGGATGGGATCATGAATTGTTTTCTTATGTGGCTAGGCTAGCTGTGTGCTAAAGCCCCTACCATCGACGTGGCTGGTTGAGCCCTTTTTAATGTTATTGTTTTCGTTTGCATGAGAACATTCTCTCACGTTTGGATTAAGACAGTGAGCACCCTCGCTTGAACCATGTCTGGTGAGGTTCGTTTGAAAAAGCTCGAAGCAATGGTCCTCGATGGCCCCGTCCAGTCTACTGGACAGTGTTTCAGCATCGAGGCTCTTTTGGATGTTCTGGTTTGCCTTTTCGATGAGTGCAACAACTCCCCACTACGAAGAGAGAAGAACATCAGCGAGTTCTTGGAGTGGGGTAAGTGTAGCACATGAAATGGAATTTGGGTAACACACTGCATGAACAAAAGTATTGGGACGCACCTGTATTTTCAGGGTTTGGGCTTGGCCCCTTACTTCCAGTGAGGGGTAGTCTTAATGCTTCAGCATAGCAAGAGATTTTGGACAACACCATCCTTCCAACATTGGGGACACAGTTTTGGGAAGGCCTTTTTCTATTTCAGCATGACTGTGCTCCAGTGGATGGTCCATAAAGACATGGTTGGATGAGTTCGGTGTGGAAGATCTTGACTGGCCTGCACAGAGCCCTGATTTCAACCCCATCAAACACCTTTGGGATGAACAGGAATGGAGATTGCACGCAAGGCCTTCTCATCCACATCAGTGCCTGACCTCATAAATGCTCTACAGATTGAATGGGTACAAATTCCCACTGAAACTCCAAAATCTTGTGGAAAGCCTTCCCAGAAGATTGGAGGCTGGTGTAGCTTCCACTCCACATTAAAGTCTATGTATTTGAATGCAATATTATTAAAGTCCCTTTTAGTGTAATTGTCCGGCGTCCCAAAACATTTGTCCAGATAGTGTAATTACTGGGTGGTTCATTATAGGCATGTCTTGCAGCTTTTCTTTTAAGATTCATAGAGCATTTTAGCATAATACAACTCAGAAAAGTAGTGTAACAGCTTGCTGTTATATGATATACATGTGACATATTTGCTGAACTGTAAGTCTTAGTTAAACATCAAAGAGCACTCCGTTTCTTTTACTAAAATGGACCACGTACATGTGTTACTGATAAATGGCTAAGGGACAGTGTCAGAATGGAGTGGTGTTGACCTAGTGGGTAGGATACTTGCCTCTGGACCAGGAGGTCATGGGTTCGAATCCTACCTTCAGCACACCACCACTGGGTTCCTGAGCAAGACCCTTAACCCAAAGTTGCTCCAGGGAGACTGTTCCCTGTAGTTAGGGAACGGAAGTCGCTTTAAGCATCTGCTAAATGCCATAAATGTACAGTGACAAGACAACTAGAAACTGAATGAATTCTGCGGGTGTTAGTAGGTACTTTGGTAAATCCTCTGTACAAATCTGATTCAGTTTATGTACATTTTGGAGAATGTCTTGCTTGAAAGGTCTGCTTTAGATTATCCCACAGCATTTGAGTGGAACTGAGGTCAGGACTCTTGAAATGGTCATTACAAAATGAGGAATTTCTTCTGTTTGAGTCACTCTGATTTCCTCCAGTGTTTTGGATTGTCATCAGGCTGCCTGACCCAACATAGTATGAGCTGAAGATCATGCAAGACCCCTCTAACATTTTTGCAGCAGAATTTCCTGATGCTGCCTTTTTTATCACTGTTTTTGAGGACTACAGTGTGTCTCTTTGCCCTGGTCTTTGTTTGACACTAAGCAGTGTTTCTTTCGTTTCTTTCCTTTGTAAACCATTTGTCTGTCTCAACGTTCATTCTTGTAGTTTGTGGTGTTGCTTAAGTACCATAAGTGTGCTGCTATATGTTGCATCCTTTTGGGTCAGATAGGTGTCAGCGTTCTCACAATGTAAACTTACATCATTGACTGATATTTTTTGCTCTATGGGTTAGAATGCTGTGTTAAACTGTGTGAAGTATTCTTGTCCTTGTACCTGTTATGTGGGAAAAGTCTGTTTTGTGTAGTGGAGAAAGTATGTTAGCGTCCAGTATAATCACATCTTGATAAGGAGAATTTTAGAATCAGGGACACCAGTGAGTTCAGGTGTGGCTATGACCTGCCCTGTCATTTCAAAAACAGTATGTCTGCCTGTTCTTCCCAATGTTATGTTCAAGTGCAATTATACTAGATTAAGAGGAATAGAAAAGTACCTCAACAAAAGACCTGAAGCTCATAAGATGTGCAAATATTACAAAAGGGCTGCCGAAGAATTTGGCCTCGCTCTGTCGCCTAAACAGACCTTTCTCCAGTTATTTGGGAATGGTCTGTTAAGTGTGGTCTTGGGCACCACGTATTTGAGAAATGGGACACATTTGT
Source organism: Hydrocynus forskahlii (assembly GCA_037974365.1). NCBI lineage: Eukaryota > Metazoa > Chordata > Actinopteri > Characiformes > Alestidae > Hydrocynus > Hydrocynus forskahlii. The sequence continues at coordinate 33,187,571 of JBBPCX010000001.1, forward strand.
CCACTTACAGGAAAGCACATGAATTGTCGCACAAGTACATACAACCACAAGTGTGAACTTCCGACCGAGGACAGCTGACTTTGGACAGAGTGAGGCCAGATTGTTGTGCAGTCCTTTTGTAACAATTGCACATCTTATGAGCTTGAGGTGTTTTGCTGAGGGACTTCTTTATTCCTTTTAATGAAATTATATTGCACTTGAACAGAATTTTGTTTTGAAAAACAGACAGATATACTGTTTTTGAAATGACACCTAATTTATTGGAGTCCCTAATTCTAATTTTTTTTTTTCTCAAGAGGTGATTATACTTGAAGTTCACATACGTTCTCCTTTAGAGACCTAGATGTTTTAAACCAAATGTGGATCAAGACACACCTTACATGTACAAAATATTGTGTGTTGGTTAGGAATGGTTTTTCATGGGAACATGAGATAATGTAATCACCACAGCATCTGTTGTGTGTATGACCCCATTGGACCACAAGACTACAGATAAGAGGCCATGATAAATTAGATCACAGTTTAGGCAGTGTATTGCAAAGATTTCACAACTGTGTGTTCTGAAAGATTACATTCTACTACAATAACATACTCCTAACCACTATTTGTGTTACTAGTATTTCACTTAACTGTAAGTTACTTGTCTATAGCGTTTATACCCCAGCATTGTGTATATGGCATAGTGTATTTCATATTGAGGTTTTTCTCCAGATTAAATAAAATTGGATTTATTTAGACTTTAGTTTTATTGCCTCTGTATATCTGTGCAGTCATAACATAAGCAGTTTTCTACGGGATCCATAAAGTTTTCTGATTCAGACATTTATTTATTAAATTCAATGCTTAGGGAAAAAAACTATTTATTTCAGCTGTTTTAAGCCAAATTACTCTTTTTAGACAAACCCTTTGCTTATGGTAAATATTCCAGTTGTGATTAAACAGTTATTATATAACCAATATGTGTATAAGTTAACATTTGACTTCCAGAATGTTCCTACTATTTATTTTTAGCAAAACTGTTTGCATAATTGCTTTGGATATTTATCATATTTTCAAACCAAAACATTCTCACAGGTTAAAAAACCATCACCTTCTTTTCTGAAAATGACTGTTAAACAGTAATGTGTTTAACAATAGTGTTACAGCATTATTAAGTTGGAGTGTGCTGAAACAAGCTGGAACTCGCATCCCATCTGTCAGGCAGATTTATTATCACTGTCGTGACCCTGTGATAGCTACATGCTTTGGTGACGTTTTAGCTTCACAGACTGGCAACAGCTTATGAAGTGTGTAGACTTCATGTCACTAACATTTTTTTCATACATTTTATTAATGGTTTAATAAATTCCCATCATGATAGACCATAATAGTTTTGTATTTTATACTGAGAAACTATGTTGGCCATTTCAGCTTTGACATAAATTGAATTCACTGCTCCACCACTGTAGACTGTTTCAAATAATAAACAAAAATTTGAAGCATGATGTTGGAAAGACAAAGTGTAACTTTTCAAAGTCTTTAATGAGTCCATGTAAAAATTTATAAGGGAGATTTTCTAATTTTCTAATTTGCAAATTGACAGATTACTCAGTCACTCAAAGGCTACCAACATGAGATTACTGTATAAAGCAGTCTAAATTGTTTGATACACACTTCTGTTATTGCCAAAAGTACAAGCATAGGGCTGTGTGTGTTTGATGGGGGCATAGTTGTTGTTATGGCTCAACTGTTTAATCGAAAATGCTGACTGAGCTGTCTAGTAATTCTAGAAAGGTTATTCTCTTAATGGTAAGTGACAGTTTGACAAGCGAGATTGTGGTGACTTTTTGAGCTTTCAGTCTTTCCCTTTCAAAAGTCGGAAATTTCTCTGAATTTGATGCTAATTTCTGTTTAATGTTATTTTGTTTCAAAGTAAAGGATAGGAGAATATGGATATAAATTAAAAAATAAATAAATAAAAAATAGACACAAGCAGATGTCATGGAGTAAAACGGAATAATATCAGAAATTTCAGTGTTGACCAGCTAGTTGCATATTTGGACAGAACCATGGTCCTTTAAACATCTTGGTACTTTTGTGAATGTGCATTCGATTTTGAATGGGCCGTAAATATAAAAGCTACCTTATAATGTAGTGTAACATTATGTAATTATGGTTGGTAATTTATTCTAAAATTTAAATTTTGAGGATAGGAAAATAGTAGCACTGTCGTCATGAGATACAGCAGTTCTAACTTCCTTACATACATTTCACTAGTATACACCTGTGTATATCAGAGGTAGTGCTCAGTAAGGTACATTATTTGCTGTTTTTAGCAGTTACTATTTGCAGACCATGACAAAATTTTAATCTATGTTTATGCACTCCTTTGTGGTATGTAATGTTTATTTATGTGTAACTTGTTAGTATTATTTGAAAGATAAAAATGCCCAAAGACCTATGAAGGATTTTTAAACAGCTGTGGATGTGACTTTTCCACTTAATTGCATAACCTTTTTCTGCAGTGTGCTGTAGTGGCTCAGTGACTAAGAGATTCTTACCCTCTATGGAAGTATTATTTTACTGCTTCTCCTGTTCTTTTGCCTTTATATGGCCTCTAGTTGCAGGGCATCCCAAGTGACGGACAGTATGGTTAATTTAATTTATAGACATGTGCCTCAGTGAATGGAGAATGAAACATGAATGTACACACTGAATTTACAACCTTTAATTAATGTATGCTGGAGGCACACATTTTATTCTTGAACAAGACGGCCTGACAATAACAAGATGTTGGTCATAGCAGTGCTTTGCATTTTATGGCATTGTAAACAGTTTTTATTTATTTTTAATAATAATGTGGTGGGTCCTTTTTTTTTTTTACCTGCAGTTTGTTCTGAAATTGGTGGTTGGTTCATTAAGGTGTAAGAGTTTGTATTAGTCCTCAGCTATACCTGTATCATTGTGTATGATCCAGTGTATATTTTGCACTATACTGACAAAAGTGCATGTCACAGACTCCCTATTTCAGTCAAATGTTCCCAGCATTTTAAAATGAATAATTCTTATTCATATTTCTGATCTGCAGGGGTCACCAACCTTTCTGGAGGTCTGCCTTCTAGCAGAGTTACAACCCAGTTGTAACACATTTGATCCAGTTGATCAAGGTCTTCTGAAGATATTCCTTGGGTCAGATATAGCAGGCTAGAGTTAGAACACTTTTGAAAACAAGATGATTGTGAAAACAAGATCATGATTGTTTCCCACATAGTCTCGTTGGAAACCTGAAATGGATACACCTGTGCCAAAGGCATTGTGGTATTAATGTATTAGTAGTAATGAGCCCACAGAATCCTGTGTTGCATGTTAAGCTAGAGAGGATGATATTACCATGTTTTCTCATGTGACATTTACCGAGGCCACGGTAGCACAGCTACATTCTTTACATCAGTGAATGCTCTCACACATGAAATACAAGTCGAATGTTGTGGAAGACCCTTAAGGGGCTGATGTGTGTTGTCTGAACACAGACTGTGTTGTTTACGTTAAATTACAGTATCAGCTTATCAGGTGACATAGTTGTCGAGGTGATGACCCTCTGCTAGCCTAAAGTCTATTCTACTTAGACACGGCTGTAATGCTTAATAATTTCACATGAATCTCTTATTATGGCACATATTTACCAAGTCTCTTTCTCTCTTTTGTAAGTATTCGTATTATGTATTAGGTATATTTTAAGTATTCCTACTCAGAATAAATTGAAATAAACATCAGGTATTTGCAGTTGGGATAAAACTGGCTTAAAATAAAAGAGAAACTAATGGACCTTCACTAAACCTGTATTCGCTTTTGGTTACTATATAAGAAGCATTTTACAAAGGTGGGCTGTAATAATTTCACAAAATCCATTATTTGAAATGATGCAATGGTGTCTTAATGCAATGCATTTTTCAATACAGAAAATATGAAGAGTGGCAGAAAATGTGCCTTACATGTTGAGCCTTGTATGTTGTTACATTTTAAGTTTATTAAAGCACATTTATAACAAAGTTATCTGATATAAAAAGTCTTTTTAGTGTCACAGTATAAGACACTAGCTACAAACTAGCATACTAGTAATGATGCAACCATTCAATACAAGATATGCAATATATTGTGTTGTTACATCTGTAGTAAAAGTATATGATAGTGTTATGATAGTTTATCTGTATTGACAACATGATATATTCTTTTTTCTAGCCAGACCATTCACATCCAAAGTGAAGCAGATGAGGCTGCACAGGGAAGACTTTGAAATCCTGAAAGTGATTGGCCGAGGAGCATTTGGGGAGGTAGGCACTCATTTGTAATCAAGATGTGGCCTTGATTAAAGTGGTATAGATGACAGGGATACTGTCCTAAGTGACATTTTCTGAATTATCATTCAACAACTAATGAAACTGATCAGAGGAGGAAAGTGATATCTTGAATTTATTTATTTTCCCTTTGAGATGGCACAGTCTTAAACAAATCTAGCCCAATAGAGCGCACACATTGTAAGTTGTAGTGTTAACAGATATATTTTTCTTCCTGTGGGGTCACAAAGTGACTATTTAGTCTAAGCATGATAGCCTATATGAGGCCCCCTGATATCTGTATCAGCCAATATTTAAGATTTAATTGGTAAAAAGTGGTATCCTGACACACTCATTTTCTGTTGTTTTTGTTGTTTTTTTTTTAGACGGCTAGCTCAGACAGTGAGGCTGTTGCATGCCATTCTGTCTGTGGGTGCATTTTTTTTTTTTCCATTTCATCATTCAGTCTGGAGAGCTAGCGTCCAGATGTTAACCAATTTACTACACTGGCATAATAATGGTATGATGCTAACATGGTCACTTTGATGCCGTAGTGTGGTATTTGGCATTAAAGTGACTAAGTCTTGTGAGTTATATTGTCCGACAGCTAGTTTCATTGTGCCTAGGCTTCCCAGGTTCTGGGTCTGAAGGCTTGATCTGTTTGACTGAGGTACTGTAGAGAGAACTACATTTTTAAGTACACTGGTTACTCAATTCTTAGTAAGAATTAACATAACTAGACCATTTCTGTTTTTTGCTTTGTTTCTCATGATTTCAAGTCTGTGCTGCAACCACAGTGTGTTTCCTATAATACACTAAATACGCTCAGTATCCTCAGATGAACTGCCAAACGGATAATGATAGCAACAAGCAGAAGTACTGAGTACGTTTTCTAACACCCACACATTAACGTTACTTGGGAATTGCTGTTTGACAGAATACTGCTGTACCACAGGGTACAGATAGTAAAACCGGTTAGTGTGTGTAGTACTTGTTCCTTATAGAACACTTCACAAATTGTTCTACCCCCTCATAATTTTCTTCAGCAAATGTATTCTGATTGGGAGGCCATGTTTAATAACCTGAATGTATTTTTATCCATATTTGCTTCCAGTAAAAAAGGAAATTTTTATATATCATAGAACTGATTTCATTATTCAGGTTCAGCAATATGTAGAAGAAAAGCAAAATGCAGAGGACATTTTGATCCTCAAGCCTGCCTCAAGGGAATCTGAGTGGAGCAGGAATGTTGTTGATGTTACTCTATTTTTATTTTATTACTGTCTCCCATCATCCCTTTTTTTAGTCACCGCTGTCCAACTTTATGGTACTGTAGGCAGCTGGAAAAGAACGGAGCACCCATCCGTGAACAATAATTTGATTTGTACAACTGTTTATTAGTTGCTTTGCAGTGGGGTAATGGGGATCTTAAGAGTATGTTATGTTTTTGTAGCTGGACTGCTTTGCTGTTTTTTCCTGCATCCCTACCTTTTTTCTAGGATGGTAATATCTAAGATGTTAATAAATGTTAACCAGTGTTTACAGCTGGATGAGGGAAAAGAGAAGAGCTGGAAAGCAGAAGGTGACTAAGCTAATTGTAGTAATCCCACAATGGCTGGAATGTAGTTAATTCCCACTGGCTTCTTAAATAGTAGAGAGATCATCACACTTTTTTTGCTTGCACTTCTAGTTTCAAATGGGTGTGCATCCTTTTTGTTGTTCTTTATCCCTATATCTGTATATTTGCGTTGATAGGAACAAGTTTGGGGATTTTTATTTCAGTGACTCTAAAGCACTTATGTGGCTGAAAGTTATACCAAGAAAATTCCCTCTGGAGTAGTGAACACTCTACTTAAATGTGAATGATGCATTTAGTTATTTGGCCAATTGTTTCAATTGATTGCCTTTCTCTTGAAGTCTTCTTCAATCACACCAGATTGTTTATCTCTTAATTGTTAAGGGGAGAAATGAGAGGCATTATATACTGTAAACATTAGCCTTGAAAGAAGCCAAAATACCTTTTACAGAGGTTGTTTTAGTACTTGCCAGTCTGAATTAATTTGTTTTTGACTGCCTGCTGTTGCTGTCAGAAGTCCCAGCTGACAGTACAATCAAGCTCACAAGATTCACAATTCATCACTTGGATACAGTGTACAGTCATAATCGATCTTTCGCTAGTTGGAGTTCCTGTCTAGATAACTGCAAAATAATGAACTGTGTTGTTCAGTACAGCACTCTGTGTTACTCCATCTCTGGCATTTGAACCCTCCTTAACTGGTATTTCCCTACAGAAAGTTAAAGAGTAAATAAGATATAGATTATTTTCCATGAACATTTCCATGAACACATGAAACACATTAACTTTTTTGCTAGTAATTTAGTGCTATTGTAAAACCAGACTTGATTTTTATCACCTTCAAAGCAGCCTCAAGCAGCTTGAGGCTGCCCTTCTCAGGGACTGATTTACTATATTTGTCACCTGAGGTTGATCTTGAGGTCTTATCTCTGTGCCACAAATCCTCGTTCACAGTACCTAAATCTCTTGCTGTCATCCATTCTTATTGAAAGGGTTGAAAATCTGATATTTTGCTGTGCTCCTTTCTCCTATATAAGAGTAAAATCTTTAGTAAACATGGCTAGTACTGGCATAGCATTGCCAGTTGCCACATGATTCTTTATGATGAGAAAGGGTATGTATTAGTACTTGCATTATTCTTTTAGCTTTAGCCCTCTTTTTTCTGGCACGTGCATGCACACCTGGAGTACACTGAGTTGCAATGTAGTTCAGTGTTACACCCATATTGCCCTGCTGTTGATATTTTTTAAACAGTCTTTAGGAAACTAGGTGCTGCATTCATTGTAGTTTATTCCTAAGTTTGACCAGTTTAAAACTCTACATTTCAAATCTACTAAAAATGAACTCTAACACAACTAAATCTAATTTACTAACAAAGAAATCCACACTGTGTTCATTTCTGTGGCTATACCTTGCACTGCATATCGTTGTCCTATTTTTGTCTGACAGGTAGCAGTTGTGAAAGTGAAGAATTCAGACAAGGTGTTTGCTATGAAGATTCTCAACAAATGGGAAATGCTGAAAAGAGCTGAGGTAGATGTCAGAATTGGTGCTTCCACTGTTGCAGTCATTTGCTTCCACTATCGCAGTCACTTTATTAATTTGTTACTTATTAACAAAGTCTTTGTTTCTTAGCTAGCCAAAAGACAGACCTAGATTGATGGACCAAACTGCATTAGCTAAAAGTATGATTTTATTCTTTTGTGGTTTTATGAGTTTAAATTTGTGTTTTTTGTCTAGACTGCATGTTTTCGAGAGGAACGTGATGTTCTGGTGAATGGGGACAGCCAGTGGATCACCACACTATACTATGCTTTTCAAGACGACAACTTTCTGGTGAGCAGCAAGGGTAGTATGGGAGAGGGGAATTCTAGACAGAATTTTTGACAAGGTCATAGTATATTCACAACTTTCCTATAACATTTCCAAGCTATGTATGCTAAGTTTCAGAATAAATTCACAGTAGTGTTAATATGTATTCTAGTATTAACCCAGCACACGGTACTTAGTTGCTTCAGCAAATTGAATTATAAAAAATATTTATTTTAGTTAAATTGCTTTGATAAGCTTGGTGTGATTTGCATGAAATGACTTTTCATGTCCCAGCTTTTAGAAGCAAAGACTGTTATTTATGTAAATCTTTTAATATCATTGCTTAGTGTCTGAAATATATCTGTACCGGTACCTATTTAGAAAATGTCACCATTGGGCCGATGCTTAGCTTGGATCAATGATAAAAAATGGTAATTAATGTCACCTTTATTCAGTTCTTAATTCAGTGATATTATGCTACTATGCTAAAACATCCACATTTGCATGTAACACTTCAAGTAGAAATTGCATTTTCTTTCATGCCAATCCAGGTATATCTAATCCCAATTTCTACTTTCATGTATCAACATCTCTTTCATGTATTAACATTTCTATCAGCATAGACATTTATCTGAAAATTTTTAGATATTAGGATATACCCAGGTGTTTCATACCGGTGCATATTTACGTTTTGTTTGTATATGGTGTAAAACTATTATGTAATATGTTTGTATATTTCTTACAGTATTTGGTAATGGATTATTATGTCGGTGGCGATCTCTTGACACTGCTGAGTAAGTTTGAGGACCGCTTACCTGAGGACATGGCCCGTTTCTACCTGGCTGAGATGGTGCTAGCCATTGACTCTGTGCATCAGCTCCACTATGTACACCGGTAAGACTTTAGAGATATATTTAAACAGGTCCTAAGCGGGCTAATCAGACCCACAGGCTGATTTTGGAGTGTTTGTCTGCATATTAAAACAGAACAAAATATAAAGCCAAAAAGTCTGTCTGTGACAGACAAATGAGCTTATTGATATAAAGTTGGACAGTGTAGACTGATGACTCTTGTGAAGCCTAATGTAATTGCTTTTTCTTCTGGATGGTCTGAGGGATCTTGGGTACATGCATTCAGTATGTGACTGCTGGACGGCTTCTTTGATGATAGGAAATAGCTAAACAGTTCCTATTTATTCAGTCACAAAACATGTTTCAGAGCTCAGTTCTCTCAATTACACGTTTTATGCATTTCTATTTGTGGAACTATGTAGACCTTTCTTTCATAGATGTTGTCGTCACCAGGCTCTCAGATGTGGCTTCTGAAAAATTGAGATGTTTTTGTACTGTTAATTTCATGCTACCGCTGAGGTCTGTGAGTGTGGATGTTGAAAGCAGGATTAAGGTAGTAATTAACAATTTTGTTATGGAGAGACCTATCCAGGCCTTGTGAGACTGTTTAATGGTTTTACAGAGCATGCCTTACATTATTAGTGACCTGCCTTACAAAAGAAGGGAGAGGTATTACCATTTTTACTGAAACTTGCCTACATCACACAACTTGCACAAACTAAAATGAAACGATTCTTGTCCATCGTATAGGGAGTATTTTTGTTAATCTTCAGACCTGTACAGTATGTCTGAGAATGTGGTCATAACATATTGTATTAAATTAATAAATAATTTTGGGACAAAATGCCAATTTTAAACATTGAGCATCAGCAGACCATTCTTTTTAGCATGTCTGGTATTTGTCTAGCAACTAATGGCTGCTCTCAGAAATGGAGCTGGATGCTGAGTAAGCAGTGTGTGACTGTGAGGGCCTTCTATTGTTATTGGGGGTCGATACAGGAAAAGGCCAGTATGTTAGTTTCCTGTTAACCTGCTCCTGCTACTGTGCTAGGTTGTGAGTATGTGAGGACAGCTGCCACACCTTTACCCTAGTAGAATCTTAGAATGTTTTGTACTTAACATTCAACAGTTTTTATTTTTTAACAGAAGCCTCTCTCATGAGACAGTTTCTTTTGTTTGTGAAGGCAAGAAATATGCCTTGCTCAGAGTTATGCAGTGTGTTAAACATCAAAACTGCTCACAGGTTATGTGAATAACACATGGACTAAAGGATTTCCTTCAACTGAGTGCATTGAGGTTGATGCAGATCCGAATAAAAAAATGGATTTAAAAAAGTGTAAGAAAGGCACCTGTAGTGTAAAGACAGTGTCTAGTGCGAGAGAGAGACAGATACAGAGAGAGAGAGAGAGAGAGAGAGAGAGAGAGAGAGAGAAAGACACGGGGAAACGTTGTGCTTGGGAGCTTGTAGTTATGTTCCAACTTACCGTTTACTTTAGATCCTCTGACAGTGTTGTATTAGATCTTTACTGTATGTGTATGTGGCATTACCAATTGTAAGTACCTAGTTTGTATGGTGCTGTTTCTGTTTATATTCAGAAAGACGCTAGATTAGCCTATACACTGCTAATAACGGTAGTAAGCTAAAGAGAAAATAAAGGGGCTAACTATTCATGGCTGTACTACATATGCAGGCACTTTGCTATTGTTTAATGGATTGTGTTCAGATGAACAAAACTTAATTGAGTCCTGAACCTAATGAATAATTAGTTTATTGTTCCAGATTTACACTAAGCATTTATCTCATCTAACATCTGTTTAACATAAGCACAGTAGTAATTTCTTACTTTATTTGTTACAGAACTATACATCATACATTATCCTTACATGTGCAAGTTTAAATGGGCATTAAACATCCTTTGAACATCCTTTGAAACATCCTTTTAACTTTTTTAGCTACTATTAGTGAATCAGACACTTCGTGGTGTGTCATGAAGTGTCTGATTTGCTAATACTAGCTAAAAAGGTCGGAAAGCAGTGGAGAAAACCCATTGCTTGCATAAAGAAGCCAAATCTCTGAAGCTTCAAGATTCAAGACAGTGGCTCCGGTATTGCAAGTGCTGCGAGAGCTTATGCTCTGTTAAAAATAAATGGCAATGGGAAGCTGCTCTAAATTTCCTGTATTTTGGGTCGGGATCTTGGATGTTGAAAATTGACAGGTATGGCCTAAGTGCACGCTAGGGCTGCACGATATATCGTAAATTTACCGTCCGCGCGATATACATATCGCGAAAGACTGACTGAACTGGTGTTTTTCCAAAGCTCATCATATTCGGACCCTTTTTAGGATTCGGATCATTTTTAGGATTCGTCTCCCTCTGAGTCACTCACTGAACTGATCCGGGTGTGTGTCACTTGAGTCAGTATTGGAACTGAACCGGCGGATTCACTGACTCGCTAATGGGCTTCAGAAGTGATTCAGATTCGCTCTGTGAGCGATTCAGATTCGCCTGCAGGGCTATTTTCGGCTCTGACTGACACAAGGAATCCACTAGCAGCTCGTTTCCACTGCCACGGTGCCGGTGCCCAATCTAGAACTGATTCGAGACAGGCGTCAGGCTGTGCTCCCTCACCTGTCTCGTCTTGGTCTCTGGTGTTGCGGCGGCCGGACGGGCTGTAGCCCCTAGGAGCCCTAACGGCTCATCTTTCAACCGCTGTATTAAACTATCATTAACAATACTATTGCTAATAAACTGTCATAATTCATCTCCAACGACTCTGTCACTCAGAACCGTGTATTTATCGGTTGTACAGCGGCTAAAGTTAGCCTCTTAGCTTCTCGCTCGAATTACCCGTTCCACCTTAAATCGTGCTTTTCTTTCCATTCCGTCATTTAAGGTGGAACAGATAATTCGAGTGAGAAGCTAACATCACCTGTATTTGTTGTGTTTTAGCCGTTCTGTTTGTTTTTGTTACCTTTATTATTAGTTTGTAAGCTAAAAGCATTCTTAAGGCCATGCTAAACACTTTTAATAAACATTTGCTGCATTTTAACCCCAAGTTTTGAGCTCCAAATATTAAAGAGGCTTAAGAGAGAATAGAGAGAGAGATAAGAGAATTTTTAGCACATCAGGAAATATTGTAACATGCCAGCGCACATGTTTAAAGCCTAGCAAAGTAAACAAGCTGGTTTTCCTAGCAAAAGACATGCCATAATAAAGCACGTTTTACACAAGTGTGCACACACAGACACACACACACTTACATGACTACACACACAGACGGTACTTTACGTTGCATAATGTCCTATAGTGACTGTTCCCCAATGCATGTAGTTAAACTACCTTGTTATAGATTGCGTCTTTTGCTATTTTTTTCTGGCTAAGAACTTACTATAATTTAAATTATGTTTACATTTATTTAAGATTTAAAATTATTTTAAAATTATTTTCTGATTTTTTTCAACAATGTTCAATGGTTCAGATGTTTTATGGGAGGCGTTAAAATGCTCTGTTTAAGTAAATTATTTAAAAAAAATCATGTTGGAATGGAAATATTGCATTTCATTTGTTTTCTGCATAGACTAGTCAGCGTCTGGAGTCTATGTTAACAGCAAATCCAAAGCAGAAAAACATTAACACTATAATGGCTAAGTTTATACTTACTTATCGCATGTGATATCGCCATCGCAATACTCAACAACATCATCACATATCGCATGTTTTGCTAATATCGTGCAGCCCTAGTGCATGCCTAAAGTAGATTGGAGCATCACTCTTTATAAGCAACAGTCTGCAGTATTCAGCCTGCTTTAAAATGAATTTAGGCTGTTTGTGAACGTGCCTATATAAATAGTCCGTAAAGCCGTATTTTACAGGACATAGGCCCTTCGATTTGCATCACTCTCGTGCGTCAATTTGCTTTCAGTTTTGCCAGCATGGACGGACTTCTGTTAAAGGAACGCACAGATGTGTCGGACATCGACAAAATGGTAAAGAATAAGTGGAGATGGGCTTGGCTAACTGAAATGGGCGATAATGGCAAGCCATTTAGTTCATGGTGCAAAAAGATAAAAATGGCAGGTGTGTGCTTTTGTGTGGGATCTCAACTAGGGGCTTACGGGATAATGGACAACACAGTGTTAAAAATTTGATGCATGGCCGAAGTGGTATGGGACCGCGACACAGAACATTAGGTTAAAAAAAATAAGTAAAAATTTGTCAGATGATTTTTTTTTTTTTTTTTGCTTTAATCCATGATAACATTGATTTTCTTGCTACAGTGGCACCTGTCAAGGCGTATATTAGACAGCAAATGAACAGGCAGCTCTTGTGTTGGGCTGGAGGCAGGAAAAATGGGCAAGTGTGAGGATCTGAGTGGCTGTGACAAGGGCCAAATTGCGATGGCTAGACGACTGGGTCAGAATATCTCCAGAATGGCAGAAGTTGTTGGATGTTGCCAGTATGCTGTGATGGCCCAAGAAGGGACGACCGGGGCACCATGATTAGGGATGGGAATTGATAAGAAATTATTGATGCCAATGCCATTATCGATTCTTCTTATCGATCCGATTCCTCATCGATGCCATTATCAATTCCTAAACAGTGTAACAGAATGAGCCTGTTGCCTTAAGAAACTTTGCATTCTGGGTAAGTGAGCCTTTAGGGAGGCTGGGAGATGTAGTCTATCAGGGAGTGTTTGGAGTTTTACATGGCCTCTCTGTTTGTGAGTGATTCTTGCCACTCTAATGCTCTTTTTGGAGACAGTAATAAAAGCTCCCGTAACTCTCTCATTTGTGGACGGCACTGCTTTCTCCGCTCCATGATAATTGGAGTCGGGGAGTGTGACGTCATCACGTACGACTTAGGAAAAATTCCGAAAGAATCGTTAGAGGAACCGATAACGCCAGAGGTAAACGATTGCGGTGCTTCGTAAAATTAGAATTGGTTCTAATTCGGAATCGGGTTTCAATTCCCACCCCTAACCATGATACACTATGGGAAGAGGGCAAGCTGGCAAAGTGGGTATGATGCCCTGGCCCTTGTTGTGCTGGGAAACCTTGGCTCCTTCCATTAATATGGATGTTATTTTGAGACATACCACCTACCTAAACACTGTTTTGGGCTAAGTACACCTCTCCGTGGCAGTCTGGTCCATGGAGGCACTACCTTGCAGGACTTAAAGGATCTGCTGCTAACGTCTTTGTGGCATATACCTCAGCACACCTTCAAAGATCTTGTGAAGTCTTTGCCTTGATGGGTCAGAGCTATTTTGGTGGCACAAGAGGGAGCAACAGGTAAATGGTTTTAATGGTATGGTTGATTGATGTTAGGAGAAACACATTTTCAGACATTAAAGAGAGCCATGACATTAATTATTTATAACATCAACTTAGTCGAGACAAAAAGACCCTTTTAGATCATTATCTATCTAAACTTTTGAGCTATGCTATCTGATTCTTTATGCTATATTTCTTTACATCACAAGATATACAAGAAAAAAGAGTTGTAATTTAACTGAAGAAGAACATACACAACATAGTGTCTATGCCATTTCATCACAATTGAGTGGTTGCTATTGCAAGCTGACTAAATTGCTACCTGGCTTGCTGGCTTCTTATATTCAGTAGTGCTGGTGTATTCATGGCCATTTAGAGTGTAAACATCGACTAAAAATGGCCTGAATGAAATAGTTCCATTGCAGAATTGGTATTGATTCATGCTGATCATCTGAAAGTATCTTATTCTCCATTCCCATTGAGTGTATACAGTACTGTGCAAAAGTCTTAGGCTCCTGTGCAAACTGTTTCAAGATGCTTTATCTGAGCACTATGGGACTTTCTGCCAGTAAATATACAGGTTAACATTAGAATAAATGCAGGAAAATGAAATTATATGAAGATTTTTGTGTTTCTATAAAGCACTTCTTTTGTGAGATGGTGTGGAGAACTCCGGTTTGGTTCCAGATTTTACCTTGATACCTCCAGCCTCTGCACTGATTTGTGAAACTTCATCAGCAGCTCACCTGATTTAACTTAATTAAGTATTGATTGAGCTGAACCAAGCATTTGAGGTGTTTGTGGAGAACTACAATGTAATACAAGGCTTTCATGAGGTCTGGAAATGATTAAGCAAACGCAAAGACAAGCTTAAAATCACTATTTTGTGTATTAATATTATTGTATACACTAATCCTTCGCTTTTCACAGGGGTTATGTTCCAAGAGCACCCGCGTATAGTGAAAAAACGCGTTGTAGTGTTTTGGTAAAAGAAATAGCCTAAAATTGCCTATTTTTATAGTGTAAACCCTAAATATGCCCCAAATATGCTCCCAGAACACTTTAATTTCATGTATTAAACTCAGTTTAAAACATTACCCTTAACAAAAATATAAAGTTAAGCCCATACAGACTGTATTGTAATTCACACACGGGCATTTTCTTTGGTATGCGCTGTCGTTTTCTTTGGTATAAAAAGGTAAATACAGTAATAAATTAGTGTAATTTTTAGTAATAAAAATACAGTAAACTGTAGGGGTAATCACCAATAATGTTTACATCAGTAATTTACTGTTCATCAGCAGCACGTCTTATTCAGGGTTCTTCAGGAGGAGTGCTGTATTGTAGAGACCCGACGGTTAAAGCAGACATTGGACAGTGACTGAGCTCAACAGCCTCTTTTAATTTAATTTACAGTAATAAAACTGCTGGGCTTTAAGAAGAACAAAGGGGCGACTGGCAATCTGTGCGTTCTGGAAAAGAACGGCTGTCCAATGCATGGTGGCTGTCTATTATTCCCTGAAAACTGTTCGCCTCACCAGCGCACTGTCCCAATACTTTTGTCCCGATGTTCTGCGACCACCCAGACACTTCAAACTTCTCAGTTAGATACATCTCCAGGAGACATTTCCAATGTTAGCCCTCGTAGATTACGAGTTATTTGCCAGAAATCCGCGAGAGCCGGAGCGCGTCCGTCTTTCAAAAACCTAACGCCGTGCACGGAAACCAGTACAAAAACATTTATACAGTTACATTTTATATGGAGATGTAGCTGAATTTGCGTTCATATTTATGTTACAAAATTAGTACATTTTTCTTAATTTAGAAGTAAAAAGCGTAAAAAAAACATATTGCCACGAAAAAGCAAAAAAAAACGCAGAGATATATTGGCAGGTTCCGCGTTATTGTGGAGATTTCCGCGTAAAACCATCTGTTATTCACTGCATCACATAACACACCCCATTCACCAATCAGCTGCTGCTGAGATGCTGATACACAGGGAGCTATTCTGTACTTTATTATTTTATCATCTGCTGGTTCAATTTCTGTGCTTATGCAATGCTGTCTATATTTGAGTACAGGTCTTAGATTATGTTCTCAGTTTTTTGTTTTTTTTAAAGGAGTGGGGTTCCTTTTAATTTTCTCTTGTTTTTTAGACTTGTGGTCACTTTGTGCTTGTATTTGATAAATAAACTTGGAGTAAAGAGAGAGAGAAAGAGGGAGGAAAAACTGTAAGGAGTGGGAGGAATGCTTAGTCGGGGCGTGGTCAGCTGCAGCTGTGCATGGCCTGTTAGTGTGTCCTGGGCTGGAATGTCGGGACCTCCCTCAGGAATGAGTAGTCCTGCAGCCCCAATGTCTCTGTGGGAAAAAGGGAGCAGTTGGGCCTTTCCTCGAAGTGACCTCCAGAGCCCACAACCCCATAACTTTAACAGTGACTCACAATCGTCACATGGAGCCACAGAGACTGACTAGAGCATGTTTCAATTTTCCAAGCTCTCTGGGAGAAGACCGATGAGACAACAGACAACAGTAAAGCTGGAACGTGTAGTAGAACTGTAATCTTTGCTTGGCTTCCTGCTCTTAGATTAGCCTAAAGGAGAGTCATGGGTAAATCAGAGTTGTTGAAATGCATTAATGACCTGTGCAGAGGAAGTAATTATGTGACTGGAAGTTGTTGTGACGTCTCTGCAGCTGTTCAGCTGTCTCAGCTCTGTCATCATGTAATATAACTTAATTTTGATTCATGTGCACGTTTTCTGCTATAATTAAATTATGGCTGGGAAACTTGGTGATAAATATGTACTGAATGCACACATTTGCTGCCCTTCCTGGAGGTCCAAAGTTCTCACCTGCCAAGCACCAAATTTGGATACAATGTGCTGCCACAGCTAACACAATGTCTTTTGCTTTTGCTGCAGACAAGCAAAAAACAATTAAATATTTCCTATAAGCATAAAAGACACAAAGCCAGTCAGAATCAAAATGTCTTTACCCCTCTTGAGATAAAAAAGTTACTGCTGGAAAAAAAAATCTGGTCTTATTCCATTAACTGTTTAGTCAGAAGACAAATCTGTCAATTCAGTGGGTCAAGTTTGTAAATAATAATTTTCTCAGTTCTGAGCCACTGGCCAGTGAGTTTAAATGCTATTCACAGTAAAATTTGATGAAGTATGTCAGGGGTCTCGTAGTCATAAAGATATGGCTCTGTTAAGAGTTTAATCAGTTATTGACTGGAGTTATTATGTCCATTACTGATCTGCGGTCAGATATTAATCTACCATTTAAAAGGGGAAAAGTGGGGGTATTAAAAATGAGACAATCCATGCATTGCCGTAGGGTTAAAATGGGTACATCTTTACTAAACCCAAATACAGTGTTAAGTTAACCAGTTGATTCTTAACTACGTGTTCATCTCAAAAAAGGAGGCCATAAAACTGAGATTTGTATCCTATAGCCCCCTTTATTTTCTACTTTAATCAGGGATGCATTTATGTTGCTAAGATAAATTATTTTTATAGTCAGTTTTTCCATGCTGTTTATAATAAGTTTTTCCATGCTGTGTTAATTGCATATTTGAGGAATAAAATTTGCATGTGCATTTTTGGTCTTCTTCATTAACCTTTTGACACTTTTGACTTACATGGAATTCATTGCTTGGAGTCTTTGGTTTGTTTTAGGATTTTTAAATAGATTTTTCTGTTCTGTGTAGCTACAGTTGCAGACACATTGCATTACATCCTCATTTCAGCCTGTTGAGTTTGCTTTGTTTAGTCCTCAGGCAATTAACTGTGGTTATTGTATGGTATCATGTCATTGTGTGATTTCTGGATTTTTCACGGCTTAAATATTTCTATGAGAAGCAACACCTGTTAAGGAAACTGAGGCGTAATCAAAACAGGATGTGGTGTCACTCACAAACCATTCTGGGAGGAAGTGGTAAGCCACATTTTTCTCCTGTTAAAAGGGAAGTGAGTTGCAGGATGCAAAGCATAGTTTTGGGATACAAGACTTGTATGAGGGCTATTGAAAAGACATAGAAGAGTGTGTGTGTGTGTGTGTGGCTGCTGTTAATAGGTCGTAAGCTGTGAAGACTCTGAGCACCTCCTGTGGCTTAGAGCCCACTGGATCTGTCACAGTGTATGCCTGTGGACATGCTGCAGATGGCCTCCAAATATCAGTCCCACTGTCTTAAAGGATTACCCTTTTCTAACCCTATATTTAGGCCATGTCCACACGTACACGGGTATTTAAAAAAAACGGAGATTTTCCGTTTTCTTTTCTTAAAAAAAAAAACGCGTCCATATGAGCACATTTTCAAAGCTATCTCCGTCCACATGCAGTCGCAAAAAACACTGACAAAAGCATGCCAAGGGAGCAGGTGGCGATATAACCTAAAACCGTATAGCATTGGCAACCAATCAGAAGCCTTGGAGGGGGGATGTTGGTACCAGAGACAGTGTACTTGTCAAAAAATACTACCTTAATACTAAAAATACATGGGTGCTAATGTTTTTTTTTTTTTATCCTCCTATTCTGGAGTGCTGTTATCC
Source organism: Hydrocynus forskahlii (assembly GCA_037974365.1). Lineage (NCBI taxonomy): Eukaryota > Metazoa > Chordata > Actinopteri > Characiformes > Alestidae > Hydrocynus > Hydrocynus forskahlii. The sequence continues at coordinate 33,205,948 of JBBPCX010000001.1, forward strand.
TCTGCTTTTTCACATTTTCTGTATTCTATAAGTAAAGCATACACTCAGCTCTGTGCAGCTTTGACTAGTGCCCTCTTAGTTCTTGATGTGTCAGCAGACTGACTTGTTTTTGTGCGAGTTGTTGGGGGCTTTGTGTGGAAAGAGAGCCAGGTTGGAACTTGGCTGGTTGGGTAAGTGAATAATTAAAGTCTGAGATATTCTCTCAAATACACTATAATACTCATAGGAAAACGTTCCTCCCTGTTTTCCTTTAGACAGGGAGGAAACTTGCTGATTATCATAACAAGATTGTTACAGTGGGAGGAGATAGTTTAGCTTTCTTTCTGTTTTGTGACTGACATAACAAATTGAGGCAATGGAGGGGAATGCTGGGTCATGCTGGGGGGCAGAAGAGTTTAGCTGTTGCTGATTTAAAGGCAGAATTATAGGGTTTAAAAAAACACTCCCAAGGCTGCTTACTCCATGGGAAAGTAACTCTGCTTTCACTTCTCTTTGCTGCCTTGCTCAGTTTGGGTTGGATTTGTGCTGGGAATGCAATGAATTGTTTGTATGTCTCTCTTTGCCCCCCACTCTTTGGCTCTGGGGCTGGGTGAGGAAGGGATTGGAGCGTCCTCGTGCACAGTGCCCTGTCTCTGTAAACACTGCAGCAGAGCTTTAGAGCCGATAAGCACTTGGAGTCACCTCCCAGGCAGGCCATAAGCCAGGAATCACATACATGCCTTAATTGGAAATCTCCAGTTACTTTTTTAAAAAAAACCTTTCTCTCTGTCTGCCTCCCCCTTTCTCGCTGTTGTGTTTACCTCCTTTTCCTTCTCCATTCATCTGTTCTCTGAGAACAGCTCTGCCTTTACGTGTTTGCACATTCTTGTGTTATTGTTTTTAACGCGAATCAGAGTACTTCTTTGTTCTTCTTTAGGAGATCTCTCCCTCTTTGTGCTGCAGTTCATTAAAATAGTGTCCTGTGTGTATTCCTCCTGCAAATATGCCCGTGTTTACATGCTCTAGCATGCCTCTGACGCGTCCTGCTCCTCAGTCTGGCATATGCTGCCAAATTTGGGAAAGCCTCACTGCTGTGCTGTGTAACTGCCTCTGCCAAGGCCGGGAACGGACTGCTCGTTTATTTATATTTTCCTTTTAGGCGGCATGTTAAGACAATTGTATGTGTAGATTCAAAGAGATGTCCTGCTTTCTACAGTGTGTGTGTATGTGATATTTTATTGGTGTGTTTGGATTTGCAATTTGTTATGACCTTAATCCCAGAGATATTTGCAGATTGGGGTGTCTCAGGTAGACATCAAACCATATTATTGCAGTACTCTTGCTGAGAACTTCATGGGAAAGGAACAGTAACAGTTAGTCTTATTTGTCCATCTGTGGTTTGCAAGGCAAGATGTCTGCAGTAACGTCTAATGTGATGTTTGGCCAAGTAGATGTGTAGAAGCCTTCAGTCTCTTGCAGGGGTCACAGCTTTGGCTGCGGAGGGTTGCGGTGAGTCAGTGTGTGCATGAAGAAGAGAAGTTATTTTTAACCCAGTGGTTCTGCCTCACTCAGACTCTCTGGTACTTGACCACACACAGACATGCGTACAACCTCCCTCTCCATTGCTAAGTCTACCACCTGCCCACCTGTGAAACCTGATCCTAACCAGCTCTTCACCAGCTGCTTCACTAAGCTTTTCTCGCTGACATAGATACTCTCTGTGCACACACTAATATCTTGGTTCCCTTCAACTGAAATGCCTTTTTTCTGTCTCTTTTCAGTACTAATTGAAAGATCATTTACATTTAAGTGAGTTGTGTGCGTGTCTGTAGAGCAGTATTATATATCTGTCCTCCCAACACCACAGCACTACACAGGTCAATGTGTCCCTGCCCTAACTTACCTGGAATTTAGTTCATCATCCGTTGAGCGATTTAGGAGCTGAATTCCTTGTGCTGAGGAATGGCAAACAAACAAGCGTTGTAGGCTAGTGTCAGGTGATTTGTACGCGACCATCACTACTATCACGAAAAATTACATCACTTTACTGTTTTCTGAGGAAACTGCTGAAACTGCTGACTCCTACTACATTGACTAACGTAAATATTTAGCCTGTCTACACTGTCTAATAAAAAACGCATAGGTATAAATGGATTGGGTTAAAACTGTCTTTTTTTATGTGTTAATTTATTTTTAGTGTGTTGTCCTTTTGTTTTCCTTTTATTTTTAAAAATAGCTTAGTTTTGTAAAAATGTTAAATTCATAGTTATTGTTAGTTTTTTTAATACTGTGGCACATACACAGTTAGCGTCTAGTTAGAAAAAAACTATTTTTAGTCATAAGTGTGTAAACTCCAGTGGTGCCCCTTGTATTGAACATTCATGACTGACGCTGCCTGATATCCTTGTCTTTAGCTGACTTGATTTTAGCTTACTTTTCGTTGTATAGACCTACAGAAACAGAACAGTTGAGGGTGGTGAGTATGAGACTCCTTCACTGTGGTCATGTAGTCTTTTGTAATTTCTAAATACACAGCTTCTGTGTTTTTTTGTTTTTGTTTTTTTAAATCTTGCAGACAGTGCCAAATAACAGTAATGTTATGTTAATTTTAGAAAAAAATATAGAGCTTCCTGTAATTAGTGTAGTGAGAGGTTTATAGGACAACTTTGGATCTTCTGCCAAGATGAGGTACTACACCTGCTGAACAGAGGGAAACTGTTGTTCCTTGGTATCCCCCACTTCCCATGATTGTGTGTTAATGTGTTTGGTTAAGAGCTGCCACCTGCTGGGCAGCTGAGTTTGAGTGGTGTTTCAGACAGTATGAACAGTCTTCAGTGTTTTTAAGAATTGGAAGGTCAGCGTTAGTAACCTACAGTAGCAGCATAGTTTTTCCAGGACTCTTATTTTTTCTGAAATTTGCTAATTAGATTGGCAGTGTGAATTATGCATAAAAAGACCAAATCGTTTTGCTGTAGTTCCAACCAGGATACAAACTGAAAAACTTAATTATGTTTGTTTTATTTTTCATGGTATCTCCAATTAGAGCAGAGTAAAATAGAAATGGAGTCCCTTGCAGGTTGTATATACCAGACTGTGACTGGAAGTAGAGACTTCAGGTACAAGGTAGATCAGGGTAGATGTGAACTCTATATTTAATTGAAAATAGAAGAAGGATGACATATTTGTTGAAACTGAAAAATATATGCTCATTTTGAATTTAATATAAAACACAATGATGTAACATATATTTCAAAACCAGCTGGACAGGGCATCAAGAGACCTGGTGGAACATATCACAACTAATTAGGTTAATTAGCAACAGGTCAGTGATTTGGATATAAAAAGAATATTCCTGAGAGGCTGAGTCTCTAATAAGTAACGATTGAGAGGGGTTCACCACTCTCTGGAAGCTGTGTGTAAACAGGACCCATACGCGCCGCTTCCTTCTCTGAGCCTAAGCTAATTTAAAATGGACTGAGGCCAAGTAGAAAACTGTCCTTTGGTCGGACGAATGACAATGTCAAATTCTTTTTGGAAATCATACACGCCACGTCCTCAAGACTAAAGAGGAGAGGGTCCATCTGGCTTTTTATCAGCGCACAGTATCCATTATGATATGGGGTACATCAGCGCATATGGCATGGGTAGCTTGCACATCCGGGAAGGCACTGTTAATGCTGAACAATGTATACAGGTTTTGGAGCAACATATGCTGCCCTCCGATGACATCTTTTCTCAGGGAAGGCCTTTTTTATTTCAGCAAGGTGATATCACACTGCTTTCTGCACATATTACAACACCATGGCTTCGTTGTTGAAGAGGCGGGGAGATTGAATAGCTTGCCTGCAGTCCAGACCCATCACCCATTGAAAAACATTTGGCATCATGAAATAGAAAAATATGACAATCGAGACTCAGAACTGACTGCATGAAATCTTAACTCAAACACACCCACTTATCTCATCCTCTTGTGAGCCAAGCGATAGGAGTTCCTTGTAATTTCCCCACTAACGAGAGTTGGATTCCCAAAAGTATTGTGTTTTGATTTCAGTATGATAGAGCATTCTAATCATCTTTAGTTCTTTGTTTTGTTTAGCCTTCAGGTCACTAGCTTCACACATGAACACTGAAGCTTTAAGTCAGGAAGGAAAGAAAAAAAGTTTGTATGTGCTTTTATTTAACTTTCCTAAATTGAAAAAACAAGCAAAAATGTCTTTGCTTGAGACATTTTATGTGACAATTTGGAATGATGTATTTGTCACGGATTCATGATTTTTAAGTTCAGAAATCCTGAAAGGCCTGATTGGAATGCCAAAAAATGTAATATTTCTGAGGAATTTGGCTAATTCTCCTCTGTTGAGTCAAATTTGCTAATAAATGCATTTCTCCAACTTGTTTGCGTGTGAACACGGCTCTGTATTCTTCTGTGCTGTTCACAGTAGCTGAAGCTTTTCGTAAACACTGAAGGAAAACAGACAGAGAGGAGGAGGAACAAATAAACAAGATCTCTAATGAGGTGGAGATTAGTTTTGGAATCAGTCCAAACTGCTGCGCAGCCTCTCACTTTCTCCACAGCTACGCAAACACAGTCAGCCACAGGCTAGAACAACTCATAAGTTGGGACAGAAGAATAGAAATCATTTGTGTGCTCTTGCAAATCAGACTGGTAATGTATGCACCAGCAAAACAGTAACATGTATGGGAAGTTACACTGTATTTTGGTTTTAGGACTTCTTGTAAATAGCTTATAATTTGGTTTAGAGGTGATTCAGCTTTCACAGGTGAAGATATACTTCTTGTCTGTACAAGGCAGTTTGTAAACAATGCACTTTATCATCGTACATCTAAATGCTGGATCATCAGGTTGTCATCACTTATATAGGAGCCCCAGGCATCTGACACATTGAGGTGGAGTTTTTAGTGCTTACTGCCTCTGAACATGCAAATATGACTCCTGCAGAGCCTTCAGCCCTAATGAGAAATTAGCATTTCACTCACTTTAGTAAATTACTCCTATACTAGCTGCAACTTTGTATTCATCTGTGAATGCTTTCCTGAGCTTCTGGTGATTTTACTTAACCGATTCCTTTCAGACCCTGACTGTGTCATTAATGCACATAGTTTTTATGTTTCTTTTTTTATGGTAGTTTTTGGATTGTATTTTAGACTAAATTGTGTAGAATACTAATAGTTTCTCCCTCTTTTGCAGAGACATTAAGCCAGATAACATTCTGTTGGATGTGAATGGACACATCCGATTGGCTGATTTTGGCTCTTGCCTTAAACTCATGGAAGATGGAACGGTAAGAACAATCTATGCTCCATTGTTTTAAATATAACTTAACTTTTTGATCAGAATATTAATTAACCAAAAATGTAATGGCTGTGTTGTGATTAATGTTAGGGATTAATGTTATTCTTGATTGTGAACCCAAACTTTGTCATTTAATAGGCTACTCTTGGTAATTATTTTTGAACATCAGGGTTATAGACTATGTACTGAGTGTGAGTGAATAAGTATGAGAAATATGGAGAGAAAGGAGAAAGTGTGTGTCTGCAGATTGTGCATGAACACCTTTTTATGCTCCCAGGCAGCTGTAGCAAGATGATGCTAACAAGCAGCTATCATGAAGCTATCATGACTTTAAATCATTCTTCACAAAGAGAGCATAATTGCATTAAACAGTATTTTTCTATCCATGAGTGGACACTCAAATATCTGGCTTCCTTTGAAGATCTCAGTTTTCTGAGATTCTTAGCCTGTATGTGTAAGATGGTTTTCTGAAAACGGTGCTTTTTTTGGATATATATCTATGAGAAGAACTTTTCCACCAGCTTCCTAGCCAGTGATATTGTGGTCCAAACCTGTAAAATAAAAGTTGCTTAAATGTTGAATTGTGGAAAAGAGGAAAATAGTGTCTGTGCAAATACTTGCAGTGTGTAGCACAGATGAGCCAAATAGCTAAACTAGCAGCTTCACTTCCTTATGTGTAGAAAAGTTTTACAAGTATTACCTTGGACCACTGCAGAGTGTCTATGTTTGAGGTGTTGGAATGACAGACAATACTAGTATCTAAAGCAGACCATTGAGAGAATCAGAGGACATACTAATACAGTATGGTGAAAGGTATGTGGACATCCGACTGGTAGGCTTGTAGGAACTCACTGGACAGCCCATTCTAAAATGAATTGCCCTCTCCATATTAGGCTAAAGCATGTCTGTGGGCATTTGTGCTTATTCAGTCAAACAAGCATTTGTGAGGTCTGCGACTGATCAACAGGGAGTGCCTGATTTGCAGTGATCCCAAAGGTGTTCAGTTGGGTGTAGGTCAGGTTTCTGTACAGGTCACAGGGGTTTCACCAAACCAAAGTCATCAAACCATGTCTTAGTGGAGCTTGATTTGTGCACAAGGTCTCATGATGGAGCAGTAAAGTGGCTTTGACAAACTGTTACCACAAAGTTGGCATGTGTTTGTGTGCTGTAGTATTGATATTACCATTTCCTGGAACTAAGCCTAAACCCTGAACGTCCTGGGACCATTATGCTTTCTCTACCAAACTTTACTTTTGGCATTATGCATTCCAGTAATTGGCGTTCTCCTGGCATCTCTCCAGACTTATTACATGAAGGTCCCAACACACTGTTCTTGTGCCGATGTTGCTTCCAGAGCTAGCTGGGGACTCTGTAGTGTGTAATGCAATTGAGAATGGGGGATTTTCTGGTTCAGAACTTGGCTCAGTTCTGTGAATCTGAATCTGTCTACTTTGTGGCTTGTGGCATTTGTTGCCCCTACATTTTTCTGTTTTACAATAATAGCACTTACAATTTACCAGGGCAGAAATTGTACAAATGGGGCAGTGTCAGCCATTGACAGAGCCACAGTTAAAGTAACAAAGCTCTTCAGTATAACCCCTTCTATATTCAGTGTTTATCAGTGGAGATTACCTAGGTATGTGCGTGATTTTATGCACCTGTTAACAATGGGTGTGCCTTAATCAACTTACTTCAATAATTAGGAGAGGTGTCCACATACTTGTGACCATATAGTGTATTACCTTTATTGTTAAAAGTAGACATAGCTCTCAATTCAGAATAGTTCAGAAAATTGCTTAAGAGTGATGTTTCCAGATTTATTTTACATGTAATCATCTAATTAAAGCCAAAACAAGTTGCTTACTTTTATGTTTGATCAGCAAGTTTATGGTCTTTTGTTTGTTTAGTAGCTGTTGTGTGCAAGAAGGCGCTGCATTTCAGTGCAGTTTTTATTGAATTAGACATTTATTTTATTTTAATATTATTACACAAATGTACTTGATTTTTACGTATTATATTTTTGAAAGAAAATGACAGATATGCAGAAATCAAAACATACTGCACATCTCCTTGAATATCAGTGACAACTTTGTAAGGTTGTGGAAAAATGAGTGCAAAATTCTTTTTAATGTTTACCTGGCTCAATCAGTGGACAGCAATCCCAGGAGAATTGTTAAAAGGACTATTTATGTACTCTCATGGAAAGTCAGTGTGTCTTATGACCCTTACCTGAGATTTGCTGCTATTTTTTTGGCACGTCACAGACGGCTCGGCAGGATGTCCCTCTTTCCTCCGACAAGACAAGTGTGAGTGCGTGCGTGTCTCAGCATGCTCACACGTGCGTGCTTAACGCTATTCACGTGTGTTATTACGCGCATAAGTATATGTAGAAGGACTGAATCACTGCAGGGAAACTGCTAATTTGTTGCCTCACTTCCACAATTTCTTCCAGCTGTACACATCTGCTCATAGGCTTTACACAGCCAGCTTCCCTCTGCTCAGCGGCCTGACAGGGAATAGCAGTCCCCTTGTCCTTCACCAGTGCTGGGCTTCCTCTCTAAACCACATCTCCTCTCTTCAGATATCACAAACCTGGCTAGCTGCTCTTTAAGAGTTTTTTCTCATGGGAAGATACCATCAGTGAAACTCATTTTTATCTGAGACCAGGCATGGTTCTGCTGATTGTGTCCCGTGTGAGAGCATGGACCACTGTGCTTCAACACATTTGCATTTCATTGTGATGACCTATGTGGAAAAGGAGAGGCATTCCTGAGCACTGATGGTATCAAAGCTCAGACAGAGCTGAGAAACGTTTTTTAACATCGGTTTATGATGAAATCTGGTCAGATATGCTTTTAGGTACAGGGGCTTATGTTTGTTTTCCTGTTGACATTGTTGAAAGATTGGCAGCAGAGAGCATCAAACAGCAATGGACTCTACAAGATCTTGCATCTCTCAGCACCATTATGACCTGGTTCGGGATACGACTTATAATACTGCCTTAATTAGACATGGAAAATGCTTGTCTGTCTTTGTGCAAGGTTTAGTGCTCAGGTACCTTTTCTCTATATTAAATTATATGTAAGTACATTATATAGTTATGAAGACAAAGAATGTGACCTTAAAGAAAATGCATTGCTGCATTTCAATCAGTGATTTTCAGTGGGATTCGTAAAGCTATTTTATCTTACTTTGATTTTCTGTCCTTCGTTCTACTATGGGGCTGATAATGTGAAATATTTTAGGTACAGTCCTCTGTGGCAGTTGGCACTCCAGATTACATCTCTCCTGAGATCCTTCAGGCCATGGAGGATGGCAAGGGCAAGTACGGCCCTGAGTGTGACTGGTGGTCTCTTGGCGTCTGTATGTATGAAATGTTGTATGGCGAAACTCCTTTCTATGCTGAGTCCCTGGTGGAGACCTATGGAAAAATCATGAACCACAAGGTGAGGAGTTACTGTGGGTTGGAAATAAGTTTTTATTATTTTTAAAAAATTATTTTTAAAAAATTATTTTTATTATTTTCCACGTAACCTCCAGTCATATTTAGATACCAGTTGTTATGTTGAAGACTGGGAGAAGCTGTACTTTTGTGTGTGTGTGTGTGTTTTTTTTTCTTTTTTTATAAATAGTCATCAAATAAAATACTATCTTTGCACCATTGAAGGAGCGGTTCCAGTTCCCTTCCCATATCACAGAGGTTTCTGAGAATGCCAAAGACCTGATACGCAGACTCATCTGCAGCAGGGAGCACCGGCTGGGCCAGAATGGTATACAGGACTTCAAGCAGCACCCCTTTTTTTCTGGCATTGATTGGGACAACATACGCAACTGTGATGCACCATACATCCCTGAAGTCAGTAGCCCTTCAGACACCTCCAACTTTGATGTGGAGGATGACTGTCTCAAGAACTCGGTGGGATATGGTTTGGTCATCTTGTTAGGTTTAAAACTCAAAACAAGTTATAATGTTTTTCAGCTAGCAATTGATTACCTGAAATGCTTGATGTTTTAGAGCTAATTAAAGTATTTTCCACATTTAGGAGACTATGCCTCCTCCTTCTATAACGGCCTTTTCTGGACACCATCTCCCATTTGTAGGCTTCACCTACACCAGCCAGTGGTAAGATCTTGGCACATAGCTGACTTTGGTGTTCTCCCATCAGCTGAAGAATTCAGTATAGTTAGCCTTTTCTTGGTACAACTTCATGAGGGTGGTTTTTTTTTTTTGTTTGTTTGTTTAGTTTTTTTTTTTTTTTTTTTTTTTAATCCCGTTTGGATTTTGAAATATGTTGTTTGCTGAATTATGTGACTTTGGGTAGCTTACAGTGCCAGTTAAGATGAAATTGTAAAGAAAATTTAAAGCAAATGGAGCTATAAAATTGACCGATTCATTCACTGTAGAAAGGAGCTAAACAGTCTTAACTGGGCAAAAGGTAAATAAAAAAAAAAGTTTATTTATGCCTTTTACCCAGTTTGCCATGGTTCTAAGGTTCTCTTGGGACCTTTGAAATTTTGGCTCTGACAGAATCTGCCTTTGTTTTAGTTGGCAGTTTGCTTCCCAGTTATATTTATTCACATTATGGGAAAAATCATGTAGTGTGTTGATAAACAAGCACACACATCAACATCATATTATTTATTTCCTGTTGGCCAGTAGAGGCAGGTCAAAGCACGTTGAGTATTTCTTGTGTCTAGACTGAGATTTTACACCAGCAAAGTCACAAAGTGGCATGATGTAATGCAAATGAAAGCTGTTTAGTTGTGCAGTGTTGGCTTTGCACATTCTGCTGGTTCTCCACAGTCAGTGTAACCTTGTCTTAGTCAGTTAACACAATGTTACCTGCAGCCACTTCAGCTTAAACCTTGGTGAGTCACACTTAACTGATTCAGTTAGCATCACATGTGATAGTCAGCAGTGGTGAAACAGAATACTAGTTATGATTATAACTGAATTAAAACTCATTGAGAAAAGACACTTGAAAGACCTCTTCGTCATGGGTCAATAGATTGGTATTACATTGCTGAATCAAATGTCATGTCACTGCATTATTTTACTGGTGCAAACTCTTGGGATTGTTCACAGACACATTTCTGGTGACACATAGACAACTACAGCTGTACCAACTGTTCTTTACTTGAACAAGGACAGTGATTGACTTGGAGGAATTGTTCTGATAATTTTATGTTTTGTTTATTGTTAATTAAATTGTAGAAGAGGCCTTTGGTTGACGGGACATTTAAGAGTATTCTGAGGTGGTGTGGCATGACAGCTTTTTGTTTTGCCAAAAGTGATTTTTGTGATTGGAGTGCATTACAAGTGCAGAATCCCAGATGACTGGCTTTAAACTGAATTTTTGACTGAGTTTGGTTCTTGACTACTATACTTTCAGCTCTTTGTCAGACCGTGGGTGTCTGCGCAAGTCTGCAGCACCTGTACAGATGGACGTTTGTGTGCAGCGTAGTTTGGAGGAGAGCCTGGCCACGGAGGCATATGAGAGGAGGATCCGCCGTCTAGAGCAGGAGAAACTAGAGCTCAGCCGTAAACTGCAAGGTCTGCCTCCCATTCGCTGCATAACACTGTAGTTCACATGGATAGCTGCTTGCAGCCTAGCTCATAACTTCTAATGTACAGTATAAGCTTACAGGATTGCATTGACTACTTTTTGAGCCTCAATTTTAAGAATGTTTGAGGAAGACAAGAAGACAGAATTTGACTTAGGCATGTTTAATTTTACCCTTTATTTAGTCTTGTTTGTGCTGTTTTTTAGAGTCCACTAAGACAGTGCAAGCTCTGCAGTACTCCAGTGGAGATGGTCCAGTCTCTGCAAACAGGGAATTTGAGATTCAAGGTTTAAAGGAAGAGATTGAGAATTTGAGGAAACAGATTGCAGGTAATTGAAAGTTCATGCCTCACTAGTTTTAGGCTTTGTGTGCCTCTTTCTGCTGTCTTTGGCCAACTGGTATTGCTTTCTTTCTCCCCAGACTCTGGACAGTTAGAGCAGAAGTTGGAGCAGGCAGGTGCAGCCCGCAGGGATCTAGAGGAGTCCACCAAACACATTCGCATTCTAGAGAAACAGATAAAGACAATGAAGCAAGAGAGGGAGGATATGCAGAAGGTAGAGCTTTATAGTTGCAGACAGACTGCTCTGAATGAGTACATAAGTTGTTGCTTGCTCAGGTCTGTGTTGTTTAAAGTTAACCAATACTCTGAGTCTGAGTGTCATGCTTTATGATGATGAAAAACAAAAGTGACAGCCTTATTTTTGAAATTCTGTAGCCCAATGTTGTACTGGTCTGTTGTGTTCAGGAACTCTTAGAGTCTGCAGAGAAGCTAAAGGGCCAGGCAAAGGATCTGAAGGAGGCAGACAGCCAGAGGAGGCTAGCTATGCAGGAGTTCTCAGAGATGAGTGAGAAGGTGACAGACCTGCGCTCTCACAAGCAACGTCTCTCCCGTCAACTCCGGGATAAGGAGGAAGAGATGGATGCTGTCAACCAGAAGCTGGAGGCCCTGCGGCTGGATATTCGCAAAGCAGAAAGGACAAGAAAAGAGGTGGGGAATGAAGAGAACTGTGTGTATGACTTTCTCAGAGCTGCTAGAAATGTCATTAGGTAATCTTGTGCGTGTGGATACATTAGATGGAAAGCCTGGCAGAAGAGCGGGCTGCTGAAACCCAGAAAGAGAAGAAGCTGAGGGAGCGTAGTGAACATTACAGCAAAGAACTGGAAGAGGAACTTGAGAGAATGAAGGTACATGATCAGTGTGTTCTCAGTGCTCACCCTTGTTGAGCATATACATACTATGAACCTTGCCTGTGTAGTATTATATTGAGTTATTGTGTTGTCTGTATTATGTAGTGTTTACTGTATTGTTGTAATGTTGTTTAGTGCACCGTCTTTAAGAAAGCACTGGGGATTTAATCTGCTCTCTGCACTTTGGTACTGTCAACCTGAGTAGCAAAAGCAGGCTGGTCGCTCTCCAGCTGCTGGGGCCAATGAACAGCACCAGGAGCTGAGTAAGTTGCGTACAGACCTGGAGAAGAAGACCATGTTTTATGAGGAGGAGCTCTCTCGCCGTGACCTGCAGCACACCAATGAGTTGAAGAACCTGAAGAAGGAGCTCCGTGATGCTGAGGCCCAGCAGGTCTCCTTGAAGAAAGAGATCATTATGCTGAAAGACAAGCTGGAGAAGACTCGCAGGGAAAGGTATAACCCAATTGATTCTGGGATTATTCATTATTTATTTTTTTATTTATTTTAAAGATTTTTTAAATGTGTTTTAGAAATTCTTTATGGGCTCTGTGTTAAATGATTCCTATGTTCTTTGCCTAGTGTCCTTGCCATTTTTGTTTATAGTTACCCCTTAGAATTTTTTTAACCATTTTCTCACCTCCAGTCAAACTGAACGAGAAGAGTTTGAAACAGACTACAAGCAGAAGTATGAGCGAGAACGAGTCCTGCTGACTGAGGAGAACAAGAAACTCTCCAGTGAATTGGACAATGTGAGCATTCTGCCTCTCTGTTCCTGTGTCTGTTTTTCTTTCTTTTTCTTCGTTTTTTTTTTTTTTTTCTTCTTACATTTTTCCACCTACTGCCATATTCAAACCTAAATTTAGAACTACATACCATTTTGATTTGATCATAATGAGTTACAGCAAGGTCCAGAGGATTTGTGCAACAGATATGTTGAATTACTTGTCTAATGAGGGCAGCCAGACTCTTTAATGATACAAAGTCAGACATAATTTTGTCATTCAGTTATTCCAGACAGGCAAAGTGCCAATAGCAGCACACATGGAAAGCTATGGTAGAGACTGTGTGTGATGCACACATCCTCACATGCAACCTATGTGATGCAGTATTCTCACTAATGCGCTCTCTGGGAGGATGCTCTGGCGTCTGCAAGCCTGGCTTCTGCAGCAACAGCAGATCAAAGGCAGTGAGGGAGCCAGCACAATGTGCTGTAGTTTTAGCTCCCATAAATGGTATCCTCTTACAATCCCCTTCACCCTTTCTCTATCCTTTCATGGCTCATCTTAGCCTGTCTCTCAAATCAAACAGCCTGTTTCAATCTAAAACAAGTGACATGGTCTTTTACATATACAAAAAGGGAAAGACAAAGCTGTGTTGATTTTGTTTTAAGGAAACATAAAAAAGCTGTTCGTCCAACCTTTTCTGAACCCTTTGAACAGTACTCTAGCAGAGCTCTCGGTTGATAGATACAGAAACAAAACCTCTTTCTAAAGTTAGTGGTTTTTTGCTTTAAAAATGTTCTGCCTGCCAGAATTTTCTTGGGAAGTCGGTTAGTAGCCTCAGCTTGTGTAAGCATGGTGAATATGCTAAGAAACTTTGGAATTTGAATAGCATGAGCAGTCTATTCTTTTCAAAACTGCTACAGAGGTTCAGAGCATCTGTCAGAGTGCACTTAAAATATGAAATGTTTGGAATAATTTGTCAGTAATTGCGACGTGGTGGAAAACCTCACTAGCCCTTGAAGTAAACACACAGTCCTCGTTGCGGCCAGCTAATGGACATGTTTACAGTGGATAGACAGAACCGTGACTCCACAGACTCCTGTTTATGAATGAGAGCATGGCTGGTGGAGATCAGGGCTTCAGGGGAGCGCCTGCTCAGAGTATCAATGACACAGAGGCTTTGTAAGCTGCTGTGCTCACCTCTCGCCCTTCATAAGCGGAGCATTACAGTCCTCTCTCCTCTCATCTGTCTTGTCTTTCTCTGTGTCTGTCTGTCACTTTCTCTCTGTCTGTCTGACTGTCTGTCTTTCTCTCTCCCTGTCTCTCCCTGTCTCTCCCTGTCTCTCCCTGTCTCTCTCTCTCTCTCTGACTCTGTCTCTCTCTGACTCTGTCTCTCTCTGACTCTGTCTCTCTGTCTCTCTCATTCTCTCATTGCAGTTCTGCTGCGCTTGCTGTCTTTGGGCCACTGCTGAAGTGTACTTAATTGTATCTGTAGACTAAATCCGTGCCAAGGTTCCAGTAGTATTGAGATTTACCTCACTGAGGTCACCAAGTTCTGATGACTCAAATGTGCTGCACTGGAGTTGTTGAGGCCAATGCAGTGCTTTTACTATTGTTTGTTTTCAGCCTTAAGATTATCCTAGAAACATACACACACACACACACACA
>JBBPCX010000001.1:33225094-33243154 GCA_037974365.1 Hydrocynus forskahlii
TGTATGTATGTATGTATGTATGTATGTATGTATGTATGTATGTATGTATGTATGTATGTATGTATGTATGTATGTATAAATGAATGAATGAGAGAGAGAGAGCTAAATATATCTGTTATCTATGTATGTGGCTCTGTGTCGGTGACAACCTCTCTGCCATTTGCATGTCTTTATAGGTGACAACCTCATTTGAAAAGCTGAGCATCAGTCATAAGCAGCTGGAGGAAGAAATGAGGGAGCTGGCTGATAAGAAAGAAAGTGTGGCACATTGGGAGGCCCAAATCACTGAGATCATCCAGTGGTGAGTGACATGAAGATGGGTAGCTGTCGGTCAGAAGTGCTAACAGTGGAGATTTATTATGCCATCTAGTGGTAATGGATGGTAATTCAGTTTTTAAATTGTTCTACAGGGTGAGTGATGAGAAGGATGCACGGGGTTACCTTCAGGCTCTGGCCACTAAGATGACAGAGGAGTTGGAATCCCTGAGAAACACAAGCCTTGGAGCCCGCTCTACGGTAAGATGGAGTGTGGTTCTTTGACCCTTCACATAAGCTTATCTTTCAGTTTTTACTTTGCTTTGGGAAGCCAGGTTTGCATTCAGTTATTTTTGCTAATCAGTGTTTTGTTTATTGTGTATTTGACATTAATAAAATAATTTTGAGGCACTTATGCAATATGTGTTACTTCCCTGTGGTAGGACATGCCCTGGAAAATGCGGCGCTTGGCTAAATTGGACATGTCTGCCCGTCTGGAGTTGCAGTCTGCACTGGATGCGGAGATTAGAGCCAAGCAAACTATTCAGGATGAACTTAATAAAGTCAAGGCTTCGAATATGGCCACTGAGTGGTACAGATCATTTTCAGGTCTTGTATCCTGTTTTCAGCTCTGGATTTTGTATTATCATTAATGATGATTTCCTCTCCCTCAGCAAACTTCAGGAATCTGAAAAGAAGAATCAGAATCTGCAGGCAGAGATTGAGAGACTGAAACGAGAAACAGACGATCTGCGGATGTCTAAAGGTAAACTCACAATCACTAATAATAGGTTGATGTTTAGCCTTTCTGACTGTATTTGAGCATTTTTATATGAGGCCGCGGTCTTTGTGTTATAGGCGTCAAACACCAAGATTCTCAGAACTCCTTCTTAGCATTCCTCAATGCTCCAACCTCAGCTCTAGATCACTTTGACGTGAGTATTGAGAAACAACCCACATTTGTGATGAACTTTTTTTTCATATTAATGTTGCTTGATTAGGCTTTTCTAGGTACATCTATTGTTTTCCCATTTTTTGGGGGGCTGATCTGGGCTATTGAATTAAAAAAAAAATCACCCTGTGTATTGTGGATTTTACGTTGACTGAGGTTACACCCTGTATTTTTGATGTCTACTGTTCATTTTTGTTTTCGTTTGTACTGAAGCGTTCCCCTGCCTGTGGCCCAGCCAGCAAAGGCAGACGTGTAAGCTCCTGTTTTTATGGTGATGTTTTTAATGCAATTGACATTCTCTTTCAGTTTTCAGTGGTATAATTTCCACTAGCAGTGTGATTTCTTTGTGCATTGTGTGACTTTGATGCATGTCTCTGCATCCTCTTATAGCATGGGACTGGACTTTCATTAACAGGACTGCAGTCTTGCAGCAGTATAGTATATTTTGTATTGCCCTTTCATCAGTATAACTATCCATCAGTTCTTATTCTAAACACATTTCTATCCCTCTGTACAAAATGGGGTTTCTACTGTGTAATACACTTTCCTGGTAGTCTACTTACTATGTTATTAGAACACTGTAGTTTGTTAAATACTGATTTAGAGAATTGAAGCCTCTTGACTCAAGGCTGCATGTGCACTGGAGTAACCTTGTTTTCATTATTAGTATTTTTTCAGGATTTATACTTTGAGTGATTTCGTTTAGTCGAACATAAGGTGGGATCGAGGAATTTCACTTTGTCATGGGGGGGTCCATTTTCGTTTTGTTTTTTTTTTGCTGTGGTGGCAGACATCAGAAATTAAGGTGTTGCAGCACACCACAAGAAATGTCACCACTATTCTTGGGTTGTAGCTTTAACCGGTAAGAACTGGATGCTAAAATCAGCTTCATTGTATAGTGTTTGTTTTGAATGTGTACTGTACAAAGCATGCTTAAGCTCTTAATGTGTGAATTGTTTGGCTGCTGACTTAATGGTGCAATGTTACGCTATAACTTCATTTACAAAATTTAACATTTCAATCCTAGAAACTTTTCCATAGTATATCTTTTAAGGTAGCTGTTTTTGCTGTGTCTCTCATCTTGGTCTTCTGTGTTTATTTAGATTGACTCCATTGATAACTTCAGCTTGTCTAACACGCCATCCAGGGACGAGGACCGCAAGTCCCAGCTTATGGCCCGCTCTCGCTCTCCTTCCACCACCAGTGACATGGAACCCCTTGAGGTGCCCCTTAAACCTACCACAACACATCTGTGTGATGTACACACATTTTTTGTTGTTGTTGCTGCTGCTGTTGTGTTTTTGTGTAAGTAAATTGCCTTTGTTTTCTAGCTGGTGGATCCTCCACAGAGAAATACACAGACTCCTACCATGCATTCTGGAGGATACAGTGGCTCTAGCCTTACCACAATTAAGGTATTGATATATATATAATAGAAAAAGGTCATTAAAGTAATCTGAATGACTAAACTAGTCTTAAGAATTGTCTAACAGTTTATTTTTGTTTTACCCTGCAGCCAAAAGCTCATCAGTTTATAGTCAAGTCTTTCAACACTCCCACTAAGTGTAACCAGTGCACCTCTCTGATGGTGGGAATCATCCGACAGGGCTGCACATGTGAAGGTGAGGAACAATGAGTCCACCTGTACTGGGACGAGACTTGGTTGTAAGCAGCACAAAAATGAATTAAAATGCCATCAAAACCTAATAAGAATAGTACTACAAGGGACATTTGAATTTGCCTTATAGTAATAAGAATAGGAGGTAAAGTAATTTTTTGTATTACGTTTTTAAGAGCATTATAAACAAAGATAATACAGTGGTATAATATGCTGATTAATAACATGTAAAAGAACTTACACTGATCAGCCACAACATTAAAACCACTGACAGGTAAAGAGAATAACATTGTATATCTTGCTACAATGGCACCGGAAAAGATGTATTAGGCAGTAAGTGAACAGTCAGTCCTTGAAGCTACATTGGAAGTAGGATAAATTGTCAAGAATAAGGATCTAAAAGACTTTGACAAGTACCATATTGTGAGTGGCTAGATATTCTTGTGGGCTGTTACTGGTGTGCAGTGGTTGTTACTTACCAAAAGTGGTATGGCAGGGTCAGGGGGCCTCTGATACACATGGGTAGTGAAGTCTAGACCGTCTGGTATGTTCCCACAAAAGAGCTGCTGTAGCTCTAATTGCTGAAGTGTTAATACCAACTATGATAGAAAGGTGTTAGAACCCACAAGGCTGTGTAGCCACATGCCGGTCAGAGTGCCCATGCTGTCCGTCACCGAAAACTCCTACAATTAGCACATGCGTATCAGAACTAGATTATGGAGCAATGGGAATCATATAGATGGCTGCTAGTGTATTTGCCATGTACCACACACTCGCACAGAAGAGATATATCAGCCATCCCTAACTTTTACATGCACCACCTACCTAAACAAGTGTGACTCTTCATGGCAGTGGTATTCCCCAGTGGCAGTAGCATCTTTTATCGTCGTAATGCGTCTCACCACACTGCAAAAATTGTTCATGAATGTTTTGAGGAACAACGAGTTCAAGGTCTTGACTGGGGTCCAAATGCCCAGGTTGTACTCTGATCATATGCAACATGTGTTGAACAAACAAGTTCAGTCCATGGTGGCCCTGTCTCACAACTTGCAGGACTGCTAACATTTTTTGCCAGTTACCACAGCAAACCTTTAGTGCTCATGTGTTCATGACTTGAAAGGACAGACCTGTTTTGGCATCAGCACGGGGACCTACACACTATTATGAATATATATTACATATGCATACATAATTGTCGTAAGTAACATCAATGATGCTTTGAGAATCTTACCTTTAGATTGTTCTTTCTTTTCTTTCAGTCTGTAATTTCTCATGTCACGTGACATGTGCAGACAAAGCCCCTGCAGTGTGTCCTATTCCTCATGATCAAATGAAAGGGCCCCTGGGTATTGACCCCCAAAAGGGCATTGGTACAGCTTATGAGGGCCAAGTCAGGGTAAGAACATCTGCTCCAAAACATTTTAGGTGCTCACATGATCAGAGTTAATTAGTGCATTAACTGTCTGCTTCCGCTGTGTGAATCTTTTGACATCCTAACAGGTGCCAAAGCCAGCAGGAGTGAAGAAGGGTTGGCAAAAAGCACTTGCAGTTGTGTGTGACTTTAAGCTCTTCCTCTATGACCTTGCAGAGGGAAAGGCTGCTCAGCCCAGCGTAGTTGTCAGCCAGGTTATTGACATGAGGTTAGACAAAAAAGACACTAAGTTTTAGATTTATCTAACCTAGCTTTTCTATCATGCCTTGTTATATCTCTATGGGTTGTTCTCTGCTTCAGGGATGAAGATTTCTCAGTCAGCTCAGTATTGGCATCTGATGTCATCCATGCCAGTAGGAAGGACATTCCTTGTATTTTTAGGGTGAGTTTAATGAGTCTGCATTTCAGCTTGGCCTGGTTTTATGTTAAAAAAGGCTACTGTAGCTTTGTTTTTTTAGATCTTTGTTCTTTGTACCCATTGTGTCTATGACACAAATGGCCACTTTGTCATGTTGGGCACAGTAATGTAGTATCATAACTATGCCATTTGTCAGTGTTATCATTGTCTGGTCTGAGTTTCATGCGTTTGTTTCATGTAGGTCACAGCATCTCAGTTATCTGCCTCCGGAAGTAAAAAGTGCTCCATCCTGGTCCTGGCTGACAGTGATCAAGAGAGGAATAAGTGGGTTGGTGTGCTGAATGAGCTACATCGTCTCCTAAAGAAGAACAAGCTAAAGGAGCGCTTTGTCTATGTGCCTAAAGAAGCTTATGACAGCACCCTGCCTCTCATCAAAACCACTCAATCTGCTGCGATTATAGGTATTGCTTGAATTGGTGCCAATTAAAGCACTCACACAAAACTCTGGCACTGAGACATTTTTTCAGTACTTGTTCATCTCCAGTTATTTCTAACTAGACAAAACTCTCATTTACTTAGTTGTTTGTTTCAGTCTAATCTCATGTTTGTTTGTTTGTTTTTTTCTCCCCAGATCATGAACGGATAGCCCTGGGCAATGAGGAGGGGCTCTATGTTATTCATGTCACCAAAGATGGTAAACATGTCATTTAAAAACTGGTGCACTGTTCTTTTGCCCCTCTTTGCTGTGTTTATGAATTTGCTATGGTCTTCCTTACAGAAATCATCAAGGTAGGAGATAATAAAAAGGTTCACCATATAGACCTCATCCTTTCTGAGCAGCTCCTGGCAGTCATCTCTGGCCGCAACCGCCATGTGCGTCTCTTTCCCATGGCGTCTCTGGACGACCGTGACACAGACATCTACAAGTTACCTGAGACCAAGGGCTGCCAGACTCTAGTCTCAGGCACAATGAGGCATGGAGCTCTCACATGCCTGTGTGTGGCCATGAAGAGACAGGTCATCTGTTATGAGCTCAACAAGAGTAAAACACGTCACCGGAAGTTAAGGGAGCTCCAGGTTCCTGGTCTGGTGCAGTGGATGGCCTTGCAGGGGGACAAGTTATGTGTAGGTTACCAGGCTGGCTTTCTTCGCTACAACCTGCTGGGGGACGGGCCTCCAATAAACCTCCTCCATCCAGAGGATCACACCTTGGCCTTCATTGGACAACTAAATCTGGAGGCACTGTGTGCTGTGGAAATCTCTAGTAAAGAGCTGCTCTTGTGCTTCAGTAGTATCGGAGTTTACGTGGACTGCCAAGGCAGGCGCTCTAGACAGCAAGAACTCATGTGGCCAGCCACACCAACTGCCTGTTGTAAGTGATGTGTACACGGACACCATGACAAACCAACTTTCAGCAATTCAGTTTATTGCTGCTGGAGGTGCCTGAAAGATACTGACAAAGTTTTGTTTCCTGCAGGTTACAATGCACCTTACTTGTCTGTGTACAGTGAAAATGCTGTGGATGTGTTTGATGTGAACACTATGGAATGGATCCAGACCATTCCTCTGAAAAAGGTAGCCTTTTTGCCCATTCATATTATAAATTATAACTCTTTGTGTTGTGTGCTCTCTTAACGCCAGTGTTTTAATGCTGTAGTTGGATCCTTTGTTTTAGGTTCACCCTCTGAATACAGACGGCTCTTTGAACTTGCTTGGGCTGGAGACGGTGCGGCTCATCTACTTCAAAAACAAGACAGCTGGTAAGAACCCTAGCTGAAAATATGCATGGTTTTTAAAACAGTTAGGTATGGTCTAAACTTACATCCACAATTCTGTACACCGTATTTACATGCCAGAAAATAAATACAAATTTAGAACTAATGATCCCTTATTTAAGATGTAATGAGAAGATGAGATTAATTATTTTACTTTCAATCAGCTACTTCTGCTCCCTGCAGCTTGAATAGGGCATCATTTATTTCGAGCTTAGTTCTTGCTAATCCACTAATTAGAATGTTGTAATAGTAAGTCTGTAATGATAATGTCATCTGTTGCAGAGGGAGATGAGCTGGTGGTTCCAGAGACATCAGATAACAGCAGAAAGCAGATGGTGCGCAGTATGACGAGCAAACGTCGCTTTTCTTTCAGAGTGCCGGAAGAGGAGAGGCTGCAGCAGAGAAGGTGATAGAACTTAACCTACAGTAAAAACCTACCACTTGTACAGCTCAGTACTGGACATTTACAAAACGTTCTGCTACACTGTCAGCACATTATAGCATAAATAGTATAAACTTTTAACATGTACAAGTTCAAGTTTTAAAAAGTTCACTGTTCATTGTATATCATAATGGGGTTTTTTTTCCACTTAATGCTTCTAGAGAGATGCTTAGAGATCCTGAGATGAGGAATAAGTTGATCTCAAATCCAACAAACTTCAATCATGTTGTTCATATGGGCCCAGGAGATGGGATCCAAATACTTAAAGATTTACCAACGGTAAGACCATCAAATCTTTAGAGCTGATGTTCTCCTTTCTTGTCTCTCTTTTTAATTTTTGTTGCATAAATTTGGTATTTGATTTACCTATTACACCTATGATAATTTTTTCCGCTTCTATTTCTGATACAATCTAGCATATTTCACTTGGGAATTTCCTTATCCCCCTTTCCGTTCCACCATCTTACTCTCTCTTCGACTCCATGCTCTTCTCACTCTTGTGCTATAGCCAAGGTCTCCTCTCCCCTCTCCCCATCTGCACGTCATCTCCACCCCCACCAGCTTTGAGCATGTCTATCACATGACTGTCACCTCTGCTGACAACTTCCTGTCCCAGGACTCCCCTCTTTCTTCCCACTCCCCATCTCTAAGCTCTGCCCCAGGGACCCCTGCCTCCATCTGCTCACTGGTAGGACCAGGTCGCTTTACATACATACCTTTCATCATGGAAAATGGGGTTGACCTGCTGATTGAACATCCCTAAAACCCTTTGCCTGATTGCCATCTATAGAATTTTCCCCAGTCATTCATCTTTCTTATTTTGGATGTTTTTTTAACCTTATCTTGATGACTAATCTGAAAATGAAGAGTCACAGATGTAGTCTATGGCAGTATAGTTTTATAACCAACAAATGTCTAAGGTGAGCACACATACCAGTGCAGTTCTCCGTCTTAGTCCTAGGGACTCAAATATTTGTTTTCCCAACACACTGGCTAATTAATATGTTCCTCTTGTGCTGCTTCAGGTGTGTTGGAGTATGGAAAACACAGATATGTAGAGCATGGAATCTCTATGACAGCTTTGATAATTTCGTAAACATTCATGATGTTTTTGCCTTCAGAAAAAATGAATCCGCTAAAACCAACATTCACTAAAAATATTGTGCCAAAGTCCATTTCTAAAAGTGGCAGAACCATGAAATGTCAGGGTACTACATGATTATGCTGGGGTTTTTTTTGTGCATTCTCTTTTTGTGGATTCAAATTTCAGCCACTTTTTGATTCTGACTTGAATGCTGTTATGTGGAAATGTTTTTAATACCTGAGTACTTTGTGCAGCATGTGCGCCCTCATGAGGGCCGTGGAGTGCTGGGTGGCTCTGTCAGCATCCCCTCCATCAGCAAGGCCCGACCTGAGCCCGGCCGATCCATGAGTGCCAGCAGTGGTCTTGGCACACGTAAGTGCTGATGTTTCACTAGGGCAGGGGCCGTGAGAGAGGTGCCCCGAGCTATACGAGAAATAATTTGAGCTCTGTCTTGCAAAAGAGAATAATTGTTTTCCTACACAATTATGGATGGAAAAATAGATTTTTCCTTTCCCTTGTAGGTTCGTCTTCTCAGAATGGCAGTGCTCTGAGACGAGAGTTTTCTAGTGGAAGTTACAAGCGGCAGGCGATGACCTCACCCTCTGAGGGCTCCCTCTCTTCTAGTGGGGGTTTGGATGGTGGAGGTGATGCCCCTCTTTCCCAGTTTGACAGAGAGGTATGCAATGATGCAGTGGGGGAAGCCTGAAACACAAATATGTGGTTCTGACATTTAACCAACCCAAGCTTTAATGCTTGCTAAAATATAAATGGTAATATGTGTCATCCTTACTATGTTATAGAAATGGCTGTTCATAGTGCATTTTTAAAAATGTATCTGTGTACGAAATCTACTAACCTTGACTTTCAGGAAGCTGTTGACAGGTAACTTTGCAAATCTTTGACCCCTGGAATTCTTTGCTTCATTCTAATTTGCATTTGGCAGCAGTAGCAGGATGCACAAACAATTTGCTCGATTCAAATGTGAACATTTTGAACATTTCTACATGAATATGTTATGTGGAATATATTACATTTATTTATGAGCATGTTGCATCAACAGTTATTGCCAAAAATAAATCAGCAGAAACGCAAAGTTCTGTTGATGTTATATATGTCATTAATGGAAATGTGCATATTTTAATCAAGTAAATTTAAAACTACTTTCAGTGGAGTTGTTATACTTGATTTGGTCACAGCTAGAAATGTATTTGTTTTAAGGCATGGTATTGGTTTGAAACCAACCCTCTTGTGCATAGATAAGCCAAAGCTTGCATTTCACATTCAAACCGCACTGTTTATAAGAGCTCCAGCCATTTCTTTCCCACCCTACATGCACATATTGTGTGATGTGAAGTGCCACCTTAATTAAAGAATGAGAGCTGTTCTCACAAGCAAACCACACATACACACACACACCCTCTGCATCCTGTTCCACCGCATGGTGTATGGACTCCATTATGATGTATGGCCAATGTTTGACTTTCTGTAGTGGCAGTCAGTCTCACCCACAGGCAAGACCCCTGATGTGAAAAGGGCCTTAAGGACCCTGATTAGTAAGATAAAGGTAATAACCAACAGCACATTACCCAAGTACACCTCATACAGCTGTCCAGTTTGCCTCTTGTGAACAAGCTAGACTGTGCTCACAGTAGAGCTCTTCATAGGGTACATTTAGACACAATAAAACATTACCCAACTGTGAAGTTGGAGTAGAGTTCAACAATGAACATAGAGAAATTGTTAGATTGATTGGTGCATTCTTTGCTTAGGAAGATAAGTTTTACTGAATGTAAATTCAGGGGCAACTTTACAGCTAAGTACTGCACATCTTGCCCCAGAGTTGGAAACCTGTAGGTCAACATCTTGTCATGGCTTGTATTTGTCCTTTAAGCCTTATTCAAATTCGGTCTATATAGGACTATGAAGATCTCTAATTCCGAGCACTCCCCAGGTTCGTCATGTGCTCTCAGCAAAAATGTGCAGTGTTCTTCCCTAAGCAATGGTTATGGCCATGCTGCAGATGCTGGAATTGACCTCAAAGTTCCACTTCTGACCCGTACAGCACCAGGCACTTATCCAGATGTTTAGTGTCCCTTTGCTGTAAATTGTATTAGATGTGATAGCATGGCCAACTTCACTTTTCAGACTTCAGTGCTTTCAGTGAATGATATGAAATAGCTCCCAGACCTTTTGTGTTAGCAAATAGTGTAGTATTTGGCATTGTACTTTAAAGACAGAATACTTGTGATTAATAAATAAATGTGATTACTTTTTCTCTCAAATCCACAGGACTCTGATTCCCCACGGCACTCCACCGCCTCCAACAGCTCTAACCCAAGCAGCCCACCAAGTCCATCATCTCCACATAAGAGCAAGTCCCAGTCCCTGGAACGCAGTGAGCACCTAGGCTGGGAGACTTGAGGCCAGCCACAGGCCTGCTACCCACTCATCCTGCTTCTTGGCCCAGCAGAGAGTCTCTAGAGCTTGAAGACCCCTATTTTCCCTTAGGTAAAAAAGATAAGTGATGAACTGAGCCCCAGAGAGGACTTCCTACGCTACACTTAAAGTGGTGTGTTGGTAAAACAATATTGGGTTATTGTGTTTTTAGACATGAAACACATTTAAACTACACCCAAGCATTTTTAAGCCTTGCTTTGGCATTACTTTTTTACCTATCTGTGAAAGAAAGTTGAAAGTGTCTGGAGGGAAAATATCTGGACTTTTATTATGCGCAAAAAGATAAAACATTGCCCTCTAGTGGGTTTTGTTTTTAAAAAAGAGACATCCAGTGCTTTCCTGTCTTGCAGGTTTGCAAAGTTTTAATGCTTTTATCTGCCAGTCACAATATTATTTTAAAACTAAACATATTAAATATACTCAAAAGAAGAGACTATTCTCGGATCTTCTTTTGATTACAAGCTGAATTCATAGAGGGGTTAGAAATTGTACACTTATTAAACCACTGCTAAAACAAGACAGTATATGGTTGTCCCCAGCCTTGGCACTACACTTAAACCAACCTCTGCACTCTGGTGCCATGCTGATCTTTCACAAGCAAAGCTCAGAAATCAGTAGAAATTAAGTTTAATAATGTACATAGAGTTTAAGTAGAGTATAATATATTATAACACTTAAATTGGGGTTAAAAGTGTGACTTGGAGAGTGGTATTTTCTTTTTAGACTGTGTCAAAACTTGGACATTGATGCAACCAGTTTTAATTTAAGCAGTTCAGCATTCTTTTTATCACAATACCAAACACTCATAACTGTGGCTGGCTGAATTAACATGTTATGGAAATCCTAGTGAATACTGTATCCAAACATTGTGCTCACCGGGCACATTAATGCATTTGTATATGGATGTGTATAAATACACACCAGAACATGTAAGAGCATTGAATCACAATCCAACAGTCACATAAGCCTTGTGTGAATGTATCGAAGGCTCCTTGCAGCCTTCTTCTGTGTCTCCTTGCCTACTTTTATGTGCTTCATGGTTCCTTCACCGGAGCAATAATGCTGTTTCCAAAGAATATTTGTTAAATGGTTGTTACATGTTTTGTCTTTTGTCTGTGTTATGTTCAGTTTGTTTAAATGGTTTTTTTTATGACTCACGTAACTCAGAACACAGAAACCAAACTTAGCCTGAGGTGTATGTATACATATAATCTGTATGTTACCACTGGTTTTATGACACTAAAGTCACTGTTGTGTGACGCTCAGAATCACAGTACAGTTAAGCTTTGGAGTGCTTTTTCCCACTGGGAAGCATTCAAGAGCTTTTAATTCAATCTCACTGGTGCATATATCTGTTGCCTCTACTTCTGCTACTTCATGTAGCTTGTAATGACACAATGTGGACAGTGAGGGAAAAGTAGTTCAAATGTTAATGGCAAATTGTGAAATTAATAATTAAAATAGGTTTAGCGAGGGAATAATGCTAAGCTGTTTTAATGACCTTTGTTTTAATATTCAGGGAATGTATAGAGTGCAAAGTGTAAGCACCCCTAGATTTCACATACCTCAAATTAGTGAGGCAAGCCATTAACTACAATTCAACTACAAGCAGAGCGGCTTGTAGTAATCCCCTGAACTAAAGTTCACACTTGTAGTTTTGTGCAGTTTTATTTGGGAAGCACACATCCCAAGAATGTCTTCAGCTACAAAACAAAGATACAATACATACCAGGCATCTTCGGTTACAATGAGTGCATGTGCTACATTTGTCAAAAACTTGAGTGCATACTTAAGAAAAACCACAGAAAAGCAAGTGTGGACTTAAGGGCAGGCCCTTTTTACTACTCTATACACTACAGATGATATTAGATTTTATTTGTTTTTGACATCATTTGACAAAGTTTATTTAAAAAAATCGCATTTTGCTTAATGCTGATGATTCCTTTCAAAGTATTCATAGGGCCCAGTAATTCAAATAACTTCCAAATTTCAGAAAGTGTTTGTAATGCGTGTTGAGGAAAAAATGTTCAGTATAAAAGCACACCTCTGAATATGAGGACCACAAGTGTGTATTTCCCTGCAAGTGTCACAAGACCCTGAATGGTTTTTCCTGTCAGTTTATTGTCGCAGTTCTGTGAAAACTGTGTGTCTCCTGAACAGTTGTAAGAGGAAGAGAGTCACTTTTGTATCCTTCATTGATCTGAACTGATTATAAACTTATAGACATTTGCAGTATTAACTCTCAAACCTGTAAATTGCTGAGCGGACATAAAGGAGACTGCTGTGAGTGAAAACAAATCTAAAAACTCTACACTGGAGCGACAAGGTTTTCTTGCAGCAGCGACAATATTTTCTATACCATTATGCAAGCATTATTCTCACTTTCACTGTGGACCAGTCCAATAAAGTTGGTACATTGTATTCCTAAATGAACAGATTATTTGTAATAATTGGTATTGTTTGGGACCTTACTTATGCCTTTGTGGTATTACATTATCATGTTTATTCCTACTGAATTTAAATGACCACTCTCCCTTATGTAAGCTTAACGCAGAGTGCTTTTGCCTTGTGGAATTCGGGCTATGATGGGTAAATTGTTAATACCAGAATTATGGTATAGCATAACAGGACACCTGTTTGAGATGTTACTCAGGTATGTTAGAACCAATGATTTATTTTATTACATTGAGGAATAGTGAGAAAGAACACTTGGCTATTCCTTTGTCTGTCATATGGTGTTATTTTAAGACTGTTAACTAGCTGTGTATAGGAAAGCATTAGAGGAAGGTGCCTTAGTTGAACTTGGTTTGAATGCTGGGTAGTTTATGTAGGAATATGGATTAGACTTTAAAACAGAATTGAGGGAAGACTGAAAACACAAACACCTGCATTTCAATGAGTGTTTACTCTGCCTTGTATGTTAACTGCTATTTCATATCATTTATTATATTTCCTAGACTTAAAGGGGTTTTTTTATGTAAGAATATGTACAGTTTTGCATGTCATAGGTGTACTCACTTGTTTTAAAGATTTCAAGGCTGGATTATTTCCACTGGTTTTGTTTGAGCTTATTTTATTGATCTGTGCTGTGGAAGCTTGGGATGTAAACGAAAGGTTGATCCCATTACATTTTTCTTTTTTTGGGTGGGCACATGCTTATTTAAGGTGGAATGTCATGGAGTTTATATTTAATTAGCCACCATTCTTTTCACAATGAGAATTTATGTGACTGTATTTCAATAAAATGGGGAGCTGTTACAAAACAGAATTTTATACTCATGATTGTAAATTGATGCTTCTCTTATGAAAATTGGGGGGGAACACTACCCAGGGTATAATTTACATTAGATATGGAGGACTGACATTGACTAGCCATCTTTTCATTTCTTTATAAAAGTTTTATTTGAATCTTAGTGTCGCCATACAACTGAAAATAACATATGTACACATTCAACATAACAGCTAACCACTGTTAAAGTGCTAAATTGTTTTTTTTTCTCCTCTACAAAAAACTGCATTCTGTACAACATGGAATTCAGCATGTAGATTAAGCATACTTTGGAGATTGAAGGCAAAGATACTGGAGAAGCAGTAGTACCTTTCACAAATGTGACCATTTTACAAAGCTCAGGTCCACAGTCACATTTTCAGGCACTGAAAACCACAATGTTAAATCTTTTTCAACAAGTAAACAAAAGCACTCAGGATAACTACCCCAACACTTCAGCTTAGCTACATTTGAACAAATGCTTGACTCTGTGCAGGATCAACATGTCAAACGATACCAAATATTTATAACTAGATATAAATAATTCCAGTTGTATCAAATTCTGTACTCTTCCCAAGATAAGTGTCTGGAAGGAGAAACAATTTACAGTGTCAGACAAATACCATCTTACAGTAGGGGTACACATTGCATACTGAGGTGAACAAAAAAAATTCAGGCAGGAATACGCTTTCCAAAGCTTTTTGCATATAGAGTGCTGCAAACGGACATTAACGTACAATGAACCTAGGCAGAATGTTCAGAAAGATCTGAGGAAAGGCAAGCATGGGACCTCTGGGCTAATGAGGTAGGCGCAGCAGGGAGTGTGGGGATGAAGGGCTAAGCACATCTGGTGGTGGTGGTGAGGTTTTCTGGTACATTGTTCTTGAGGAGTACTGCAGTTAATGTACACACAATATGCATACAGCAGGTGAACTGACATGATCTCGGCCTTTACTTTCCCCATCCTCCACTCTACCAAAGGAAAATGATACATGCAGTCACTTGTCAGAGGCAATAACAGTCAAACAGAATGGGCCAAACATCTCCCTCTTCCATTATCTGCTGTTGACTTTGACTGCTTGGACCTGAAGAAACCCGAGAGCCAGAGGATCCTCATCTAGTCTTCCAGTCACTGGGTTCCAGGGCTGCTTTAAGGAGGGTTTAGATGAGCTAATGGGAAAAGGCTGAGTCAGCAGGTTGAGACATTTCGGCACTGAGCCTGTGGACAGCTGCCTTGCTTTTCCACCCTTAGCTGAAAAACTGTCACCCCACCAGTTATTTAAGGGTGGGGTGGGGGGGATAGTACTGCTGCTATATTAGCTTACACTGCCTTCACCTACCAGTTACCCTGAACTTCACAGTATCAAAGAAACCATCTAGTCTTACTCAGGTGTCAGGTGTACCACAAGCCATGCACGGTCTAAAATGTGCTTTGTGGACATAATATCTAGTCCACTGTGATGGTGCGCCAAAACATGGAAAAACAGCGCTGTGGATTACCAGGATGAGTGAAGTCTTCTGATTAGCACCTTCTTCTGCTTGTTCAGGGCAAAGAGTCTCTTATGTAAGTGTTCAGGTCCAAGCTCAGCACTGTTCTTGAGGGCGGTGTCTGTAAACACAACTCCATTCCTTTTAATTATGCACTTGCTCCATCTTCTTCCATCACGCGGTTCATGCTGGAACCATGAGTTATGTTAGTGGGCGGAGCACTGCTCAAGTCCTGCACACTGCTGTGCCGAGATTGGCTGTCAAGGCGGTGAAGGCTGCTGTGATGAGAGAGCTGCTCATTAAGGCGAGGCATGCTCCCATAAGGTGGGCGTTCCTCTATGCCTCTGTGACTAGTGGGAGTGTACCTGTGGGAAGAAAAACAGGGAGTAACGAATGTTCAGTCTTTTTACAAAACCCGTAGTGTGAGATCACTCAGTACTACAAGTCTGAACAACACCTTCCCAATAATTACATAATGCTCCTAAAGCTGCCGTTCATTATCAGTTAGTCAGTGCCAAATCACTTTATACATAATATATTGTACATATATATAGTAATATATAGTATACGGATAAATATTACCTAAAATGTGATCAGATCAAGTCATGACAGGTGAAGAGAAAAAACAGTTACAGCCTTTCATTCATTTATTTATTGAATAAAGTTATGCACTCAGTCTTTGCTGGCAAAAGTGGGAACCTCAAGAATTGTCCATTTGGTACAGTGGATAATTAGTGTCAAGGAGTTCAGTCAATTCGATGACAATTGTGTGTGTGTGACACGACCCTAAAAAAAACCCCAAAAAAAACATTAATTACGCAGGTTTGTCAGTACACATTATACCTCAGCTAAATGAGGTTTGTGAGACTTCATAAATTGTTCTGTAACCTCTTCCAGTGTGATAAGCATAAACTTTTTGAAGTGTGGACTGTCAGACAGTGTACAAACTGGAAATTTTAAAGCAATTCTCACCCTCAGAAATGGTTATACAACCAAAATCACTCCCAAGAACAAAGCGTAGAATATTCTGGAGGGAATCACAAAGGAACACAGAAAGCATTCTGGACAATCTATTGTCAGTGTTGATAAGTTTGTCGTCGGACAAATACTGAACCACAGTGTGTATGGAATGACAACAGGGAGGCCACTA
Source organism: Hydrocynus forskahlii (assembly GCA_037974365.1). Taxonomy (NCBI): domain Eukaryota; kingdom Metazoa; phylum Chordata; class Actinopteri; order Characiformes; family Alestidae; genus Hydrocynus; species Hydrocynus forskahlii. The sequence continues at coordinate 33,241,374 of JBBPCX010000001.1, forward strand.
CTCTCCAATAAAATATTGCTGCCTTGTTAATACTGTTGGACTCGCAGGGCAAAAACAAATTATTGAGAAATGTTATTTTCAGTGAAAATGGAACAATGCATTTCAGCATGAGAGCCTCAACTCAGCTGCGAAACATGGTGGTTTCAGTATCTCCGTTTTGGGTTGTTTTCCTGCCACTGGACCAGGATAGGCTGACGTCATTTGATAGTCATGTGGCTTCTAGATTATATCAGCAAGTTTTGCCCAAGATGTCAGTGCATCTCTCTGTAAACTGAAGCTCAAAAGATGGGTCTTGCAGCAAGATAATGACCCCAAACACACCACTCACAAACCATTCGGACTTCCAAAGAAATGCTGCATTCTGAAATGGCATCCAGACCTTAATTCAATAGAAGTGTAGCAGGACCTGAAAAGTGGAGCATTCATACAAGAAAGCCCATCATCACCACTGAGTTGAAGCAGTTCTCAGAGGAGAAATGGGTTAAAAATTCAGAGTCAGTCTGTGAGACTGATCAGCAGCTATAAGAAACCTTTTAATGCTGCGCAAGGAAGCCACATGATTTACTTTAAACAGAGGGTCACATACTTTTGCCAGCAGAGACATTAGTTGGATCACTTAATTTCACTGCTTTATGATTTTTAGTTCAGATATAGAGAAAAGTTATGAGAATTAAAATGTAATGGTAAAATAGACAGTGAATGTACACAGATGATGTACCTAATGTAATTTTGCTTTTAAATGCTATGGTAATTCATTTTTTGCTAAAGTGGTGTCATGCCTGTGTTGAAAACATTTAAGCCACTCAACACTCAAGATAAACCGACTCCTTTGGGCCTCACCTGCCGTCCCGTGAGCGGTGCAGGCTGCCATGGTAACTACTCATCTTGCTGTGGACACTACCGGCCTTGCTGCGCACATCATCCAGCATGGCTAGGTGAGTGGACGAAGCGTGTGTGGAGGTGCCCTGTGTGGAGGTACCACGTGACTTGCGGATGATTGGTGTGTTGGGGTCGCGCAGCAGAGACTGAGCAAAATCAGGCTCCTGCAAAACCTGACGACTCTCATTCACCGCGCTGCTGCACGGGGTGGGGTGGGGGGGTGGGGAGAAGACAGATGGCATGTCAGGAAAAGGCAAGAGAAGGGCTGTAGGCGTTCAAACTTCTGAGCTATTAAACTTAAAGGAATGATTTGGCAAAAAAATCTAGTTCTGTACTTCTTTAGTTTTGCACTGAAACTACCAGGCTAAAGCTGGAGCCAACAAGTAATCAACACTTACAACCACAGGAATAGCTTAAATAACCACACCTGCCAAACCAGTTCAGTAATCTCAAAAAACAATATATGGTTTCTAATTCTGTAGACATACTGTTATCTACAAGAATATACATTGTTGCTGTCAGAACAAATCCATGTATCTCCATAGGATATATTATCTTTACAGGAGAATGTGTTTTGTCACCTTTACAAGTTATCTAGTGTCCAATTAAAGAGGCAAACTTTGGCTGACTACTAAACTGTTTCAGTAATACAAAGCCACAAAAAAGATCTTACTCCTTGCGTCTGCGGCCGTGGAAAAAGCTGGCCCACTCGAAGCAGGTTTTCTTACTGCCTACCCAGAATACGGACGGGATGCCAACAATCAGCACCATCAGATACTTCATTAGGAAGAGAACCAGGTCAGGTCTGTTGGTCTGCTCCACCTTCACACACACACACACACACACACAGGCACACATATAAACACATTAAATACACTGTTCTTGTAAAAGCCTGTTTCTCT
>JBBPCX010000001.1:33243254-33275143 GCA_037974365.1 Hydrocynus forskahlii
GTTACTACCTTCTTCACTTTGTTACAGTTTTCTTCTGTTGTCTCTTAACAAACTCTGTGTGTGTGTGTGTGTGTGTGAGAGAGAGAGCTGTTTCACTGTTAACAGCTCTGTGCTGTCACGAACACAGCATGGGCCCTAACAATGGCTTCCACCAATCCTTCTGGACTCTTGACTAGTAATGTGAACACCCTGGATCAAACAACATTAATTTACAAGCATTGTCTGTATGTGAGTTCATATAAATATCACATATGTGTTACACTGCTGCCATCTTTACCATCTTGTTGGACCTGACAAGGTAGGTTTGCTCTGTTTTTCTCTGCTTGACCTAAATAGTGTCACACACAAACACACACATGGGACAAACTGGGATGTTCAGGAACTATCCAGTGACATAGGATGAAATTGGAATTCTTGAGCACTGACCACTGACATGCTTCAGTGAGACAGAAAGGGAGTTCAAAATGAGGACTGTCGACCATATTCATTAGTGTAAGGGTTCATCAGGCCTTGCCATTTGTTGGGCTCTGCTCGCATTAGCAGCTGTTGCAGGAATGTGAGTGGAACCCCCAGTCCTTCCTTGGTGTGACAACATTCTATCGGTTCACACACACATGCTAGAAATCCTCTTCAGGAGCTTTGGGGGGGAGCAACATAGACCATGTGTCACCCCCGGTCAAACCTACATGAAATCTCTCACAAATCTATGCTAGGGGTAACTCTGATCAGCCAAGACATGTCTGGCTTCCAATGTTTGCTTCTTTAGATTTGTTGCTGTCACTGTATGACATACTGTATATATACTGTATACTGTACAATTCAGGCTTCTGGTTTTTCAGTTTTGCAGTGTAATGATTTAGGACTTATATTTACTTATATTTAGGGCTTTTATATTTATATATATATATATATATATGTGTGTGTGTGTGTGTATGTGTGTGGACTGTACATCACTTTTATGTACTACTTGTTTTGGGTGGAATATAGACTCAGAGTCATACTCTTCTAGATTCAGAACTTTCTATCCACTTTTTTTATCCCCCCATTACATTTCTAGTTCTGTAATATTCATTAAGTTATATTTCATGCATACTAAGTTTAAGATCTCATAAGTTTAAACTAATATTTAAGCCTGGGCAAGGTGAAGTTTTTAAACTGTTCAGGTCAGGGTTGATTTTCATGCATATTTTAAATAATCTTTCAACATCTACCCACTTATCTTTAGTTTCTTTACTGACTGTGAGACATTAGCTTTCATCCCCAAAATCTATATTAAACCACTGGCTACCACACAACCACCAAAGGATAAAAGATCCACCTCATTTGTTTACAGTTGGTTAGGGAGTTCATTTATAGAAATGTTTATTATTTTCTTCTCCAAACACATCTTTACTTAATGATTCTGGAGGTGTTTCATGCTTGCATACAGATACTATTTTTTGTGATGAGACCACACTTAAGGTTACTTTTGACTTCCTTCTAAAATGACTACAAGCAGTGTTTGTCTTTACTTCAATTATTCTTAACTTCCCTGAGCATGAAGTGTCTAGAATGCTAAATGTTCGGTTGAACTGAGCTGTTTGGCCCAGTTGGGTTTAAACTCTATAAAAAACATGTTGGTTGATCAGTTACATTTGTGGTATAAGGAAAATTGTTTCAATTAGATTTTTTGCTGATCTGTCACTAAGCTTAACATTATTTCATTGTAATAATGTAAATTGTATCACGTACAAAGTCCCTGACAGGCGAGCGGGCTTCGTACACAGGCCACTTTCCTCTGTATGAAAATGCTGAGGTGATGACGGGCCATCACCACCTTCTAATCTTACTGCCATTGTGTGTGTGTGTGTGTGTGTGTGTGTGTGTATATAGACACAGTTGTCCTTCATTATCGTCTCTGCGCTAAACCCGCATCAAACAGCTCTCCCCTCAGCACTCTTCTCCAAACCACTACAGAGGCCCATCACACAATGCAAGCAGCATAGCGTGACCTAACAAGCCTGCAGCTGGTAGAAGAGTGAGAAGAGAAAAGCGGGAGAGATGTAGAGAGTCATTTACACAAGCACTCTGCCTTCCCCCTCATCCTCAACATCTGTTCAGCTCACGCTAATACACCTACCCTTAAATAAAGTGGAGCTCGCTTCAGATACTCAATAATTAAAATTTTAAGCTCTGCGTAGGCAAAGCACAAAGAGTGGGAGTATTTGAACAACCCGAGCCTGGCCTGGCCTGTGGGGGCTGGGGAGAGTAAGCGAGAGAGAGAGTGTGTGGGTGTATGGGTGTATGTGTGTGTGTGTGTGTGAGTAAGAGTAAGTAACCAGGCCACGTGACACTCAGGTCCACTTGGTTCACTATGTTATTGTGCAGTGAGAAAGGCCGAGAGTCTAATGTTACATGGTAACGTAAACGCCCAGCGTGTCACCGTGGTGTATCACATCACATCGTCTTTTCCCTCAGCAACACAAAAGAACTCCTAACTGGGATGCCTTTTGAGAAATGTGGGTCTTAAAAAATTTAACCATTCCCAAAAAACACTATCCAATGCAGACAGAAATAAATAATGCAGATTAAAATTTTATGCACTCTTAGAGCAAAAGTTTATTCTAATAACCTGTAAAAGTCATAGCTGCTGCCCATGATAACAAAATGCATGTTGTAATATAATAATTTCTCACTTGCAGCATATTAAAATAACTGGCAGATTTTTAAAAACAAATTTTTATCACATTTGTATTCATAAGCAGAAGAAGACATTGGTCATAGCACCTGTGGCTAGACAATATAAATGAAATATAAAAGTAATATATATTTTATATTATGTACTTCTGTAAGTTAAATTTAAAACACTTTGCCAAAGTAACAGTAATAACCTGGTAAGTCCATTTTTTTCCTGACACTAAGTAATAAGAAAAACGTACGTAAATAGAACACTTGGGCGAGTCCTGCTGCGGAGATAGTATGTTATTATAGTATGTAAACAGGAGTGTTATTACCTGGAAAGGGCAGGGAATGTGGTACTCTCTGCAGCGTTCCTGTACCCAGGTGGTCTCCCACACTGAGCGGTAGGCTTGTTCATATAGGTAACATCCAACCACGGTCAGCAGCGGCACTAGGTAAAGTACGGAGAACACGCCAATACGGATCATGAACTTCACCAGCTTGTCCTGATTCTCCTTCTCTAGGGGGATCTCCATTCGGACCCGGTTTAGAGCAACAATCCCCACCAGCAGCAGAGACACCCCGACCAGGACGTCCAGGCACAGGGGGGCCAGCACAAACCAGCGAAGTGTGTGAATGTCATACAGGCCCACAAAACACACACCACTGATGTTATCACCTTCAATCTTGTTCATAGCCAACAGTGCCACAGTCAGCAAACCAGGTACCCCCCAGGCACTGGCATGAAAAAGCAGGGCTTTCTTTTCAATGGCCTCACTGCCCCACTTGGGCACAGCAGCAAGGAACCAGGTGATGGTGAGAATGACCCACCACACGCTGCCAGCCATAGTGAAGAAGTAGAGCACCATAAAGAGCAATGTGCAGGCTTTATTATGTGAGCCCTGGGTCACTGTGGAGGCTTTAAATTGAGCCGGGTTGGCCGCATTGCATGCCACACGATCCTCCAGCAGAAATCCCAGGAAAAAGACCAGAGAGACCATCATGTAGCACACGGCATAGAAGATGATGGGCCGCTCAGGGTAGCGGAAACGTGTGACATCGATGAGGAAGGTGAGGAAGGTGAAGAGGGTGGCAGACAGGCAGACGATAGAGATGACGCCAATGAAGTAACGGGCGAAGGTCAGTTCCTCGCGGCGGAAGTACATGTTGGGGCAGGGAGGGGAGCAGTCCCGCACACCCAGGAACGTGTAGCCTAGCTCAGGCTCTACCTTCAGTTCACGTGGGCACCAGAAGCCATAATCTCGTTGCACGGACATAGGGGACTGGTCAGTAGTGTTTGTGCTGGTCAGCAGGTCAACAGCGCGAGGGTAGGGCTCTTCACAGTCTGGAAACCTGGGGTTGGTGGCACAATCAAATTACATTACTGTACTGTCAAAGTTAGATCATAGTATTTTGCTTTGCTTCATTTTGCTGCCCATTCTCAGTGCTATTTCAGATAGTTAAAAGACTGTCTTTAATGTAAAACATACTGCAAAATACAGCAGCATTTGTCATAAGTTCATTAGAAGATATTAAATATTTGTATGGTTGTGATATGGTCAAAGAGCCTTAAATACCTTGTCTAGTATATTTTTGTGTATATATTTAAAATGGCGTCTGTTTTTCTTGCAATTTTCAGAATATAACTGAAAAGTGTTAATAATTTTTTGTATTATTAACCATCTCTGCTACTGCACATACAATAGCAAAATGTCAGATATAGCACTCCTGGTACTCCTAGAGATATTACTGCACTACAAATTCTTTGTGAAGTCCAACACTGCTTAGCAGTTTACTTGAAGACCAAATTTTCTAACCACTTTACCTGCTGCACTCCATTTCCTCAGGCCAAGACACGCCAAACATATCCATGAGCTCCTGACAGTCTCTCTTTGAGTGTATGCACAGACTCCGACAGGGCAGAGACACTCGGCCGTACTCCATACACACAGGGGCATAGAGCGCACACAGGAAAGGCCTCAGGTCTGAAGAACACTGCAGGTTCACCATGGGGTGAAAGGGCTGCAGAGAGAGATGATGGAAGGGTTAGATTCTGCCAAACAGACAGTGTGACAGTTCTCATAACCGCTCACAGCATGATGTCAGCACCAGCGCAGTGGAACTAATGAAGCCTCTTGGCTGCCGGGCAAACACACTTTTCTTTTTATGAAAAGTTTGAAGTGTTGTGCAAGATGATTAGCAGTATTTCTATGTAAGCTTTACATTTTTTATATTTTAAGCATAATTAATGCATTAAAAAAAATTAACTGATTGAAATATTTTTTTAGAATAGAATAGAATAGTCTAGTCTTTATCGTCACTGTTGCAGGAACAATGAAAAACACTTTTGGTAGCTCTTCGTGGCAGCATAATAAATAAGAAAATAAACAAATAGAAAACTTTGTTTAGAAACATAGAAAACGTAAATGCAAAATGTAAACAATACACAGAGGAAGGGGAAAAAGAGAACAAAAAAACCCTATATACACAACACAAAATGCAGCAGTAGTCAGCCCATATAAAGTGGAGTATAAAGTGGAGTCTGACCCTTCACACCCTGGACATTCTTTATTTGAACTTCCTCCCTCCAGTAGGTGATAAAAAAATCACCAAGAACAAAAATCAAATACACAAAAAACAGTTATTTCCGATTATCCTGTCGCTTGTTCGTTGATTACCCCTGATTTCAACCACTTTTGGCAGACACTCATCACTGTGTACTCCACAGATTTCTGCTCCTCAAATTGTTTTGTGCACTGCATGCTTATTCCCCCCAAAAAAAGACTAACTCTTAAGACATAAGAAGTGCCTGAACAATCCACTACAGTGAGTCTGAATGACTACTACACTATGGCACTCACATGTGTATCGTAAGACTATTCTTGGCTAGAGCTGCAAGATATGTACAAAATACTTGTGTTGCGATTATGCTGCCACATATTGTGACTGTGATTCCTTTCAATAAATTAAAAGGCACCATTTCATCACTTTTCTGGAGTTAATGAGAAATGAAGTATGTAAACACTGTTGCAAAATTTACATTCACTCCCAAGTCCATAAAAATGCAGTCCATAAACAGAAACTTAGCTGCAAAACAGCCCATTTTCAAATAGTTTTTTGTGGTATCACACATTTACATACATCCTTTTATTCAGCCTACTGCTGTTCATCCCTGCCCATTCAAACTGAAGTTCTAAGGAGTGTTTCAGACCTGTGTTGCCTTTTGAATGAGCTGCAATACAGGGAAGCCAATCAGCAACAGATCATTTACATATCAGTTGTAAAAGTACAGATACAAAAACAGCCTGTTTAAATCTAAGGGGTAAACAAAGGTTGGAAAATGGTCATGTAATACTAAATAATGAATTATAATGAATTCTGAAAATGTAATAGAAGTAAAATGTAGAATATGGGCCTTTTAAAAAGACCTCAGAGAATCTTTAATGGCTGAAGATTGGCCAAAATAATTTACTTTTGTTGGTTTTCATGCATACCTTGATTCATTAAAAAACATCCAGTCACACTCACCTGGAGACTCAAAAAAATCATGGACCTTTCACTTCTTTATGGGTATTTTTAATCTCACCCCCCCCCTTAATATTTTCATCTGTAAAAATTCATGTATACCTTTGCGCTTTATTGTTGAACACTTTACTATATGCACTTTCTGGTAGGTTAAATTACATTTCATTGTTTTTAATACAACAAGAATAAAGTTTAATCTAATCGAATCTAATCTAAAGTGTCTGCAGAGGTATGCACTGACTGGCAGGCCAGTTCCAGAACCAGTTCAGTACTGAAACCCAATAGCCACTTCCCCAGTCTCGCTAGCCTATGGTGGCTTGCTCTGACTGTGCCTTTGTGTCCCCAAGGAGACCAGTGCATGCTGAGAAACAGAGCAGCAATGGATCTGGGTATTAATATGCAAATATCTAGTGTAGCCAATAATGGCCTTCCACCTGGGGCCAGCCAATACACATGCACTTCCTGCTGGGGTCTAGCCCTTTGTCATTGTCCTGCTGACTGGGGTGTGGAGGGATGGCATGAGACACACACACACACAAACACACACACACACACACACACACACTCGCTCAAAGAATTTTCACAAGTCTCCAACTCAAAGCTGAGGGAACTGCACATAAGGCACATCTGACCTTAAAACCAGAGTACTAAAATAATTCTGTAAAACTCACATGATGGAAATGAGATGTCAGAGAGATCACATCAATATTTAGGAGGGGTCATGAAAAATTCAGTGGCTCCCTGGTGCTGCAAGATTAAAGGGAAATCAAAAGAAACATGACCAGCTGATTTTACCAGAAGAGTCAGCAACTGCAGCACACCTCTGCAACAGAGATGTAGGAATAACCAGGACAGGGCTGACATTTTATCTCTGTGCTCATGTTCTATTCATTTTCCTTAGTCCCTGCTCTAGTGTTACAATCTGTAAGTAGTCACCGCTTGCTGGACTGACAGTCTCGGGGGCTGCTGAAGGGTTTAGCATGGCGGGAAATGAGCTAGAGCCCCGGTGCATTATTCATGGCTGAGGTAGAGCTGCAGAGGTAGGCCTGTTTGTGCAGCAGGATGTTTGCATGTTAGACACAACTGATCAATTTAACAACTGTATCAAGTTGTGGCGCATGTGGCATAATAAATGATTATTAAGTTGTTAATCCAAGCTAATATGTAATCCCTAATATGAATGCACTAGCCAAGAGCCAAAAATGGTACAGTTCAATACAATATGGTATGATACAATATACTTTAATTTATTGAACTGTGGCTGACTGAAAATCATGAATCTATCTCTGAAATGCATTATTCCAGTGATCTATAAGAATATAAGGCAGTTGGCATCTTTAGCGATTTACCCTTAAGCTCACTGCACTTCATATATAGGGTTTACAACATGTTTTGGAATTGTTGAGAGTAAAAAAGTCTGGATAGAACAATAAAATTCGTGTCGACCACAAAAAGATGTTAATCATTTATTGCGCTATTGGCCCAGAAATTTCATTCTGGTGCATCACTAAACAAAACTTCTTGTTTCAGAGTGGGATCTAGGGCACGTTCAACCGAAAACATTTTCCTTTACACAAGTGCATATTCCTCATGCACAGTACCATGTCATATCAAAACGAACCTAAACCTCTTTTATTTTGATGCCAGTGTGTAAAACCCCTGCTATCTTTGTATATGCTAAAGCAGGGATTGTAAAAGTAGGGCTGTCAAGGATGTCCCAGACTGTCTTAAAGTAAAGCTACGAAGTGTTAATTAGTCTGAAAAAAAGCAGAAAAGAACCTGTAAATTCTTTGATTTATTTTCTTTTTAGTTCCGATGATGACATGCTGACCACTAGGCTAGCATTTCAGCTGAGCAAAAGATCACAATGGTGCGTTCAATAAAAGATTCAACTCTCGAAACTGACAATTGAAACTGCCTGGGAAAGCATGGACGGACAATCCTCAGAGCACTGGAAACTGGAGGATGAAAAAAAGGCTCTTTCACATCCATCAATTCATACACTGGGGAAAGAAGCACTCCGATTTCAAACTGGATTAAAAACTTTTAGGAGACTTTGTAGACACACTCCAAACAGAATGCTACAGTAGCTCAGTAGCTGTGTTCCAGCAACGTGAGCTCCACTCATGCACACTCGCCTCTTCTCCTACAGGATTTTAAAGCACATTTGGCCTCAATATTTGATGACTGCATTGTACAAACTGTGTTTGCAGTAAACATGCGGGTGCTACAAACGTGTCCACTGTACCACAGACTGCTACTGAGTGTTGTCAGTGGAAACGGTACCCTAGGGGGAAAATGGTCAGCCCTCCTGTCCACTCTGTGGCTAGGTGAGGTTTTACTGTAGTAAACCCCGCACCCATTCACAGGAGGAATTTTGTTTTGAGAACAAAATGCAAGACACAGTGCATTCTGATCACCTACCGATTCTGCCAGATTGCATTACAGTGACTATGTATGTGAACTGATCTTATACAGCAATGGACCACAGATCACGCAAGGCAGAAATGAAAACATGTTTATATGTATAAACTTAAAAACAGTGACAAAGTGTCAGTCAACACCTACTCAAAAAAGGGTTTTCAGTATTTGTCCTATTTTTACCATTTAAGAACAACAGTGATGTAATATAAAATGGTCACAATGCATTATCAAAACTGTATTACACGCTCTTAGTATTCTTTCAGGCAGCTTTATGTGGAGCTGCTGGCTGATGAAAACTACACAGTGAAAAGAGGAATACAGGTCTCTTTTGCCATTTTTATGAAAAGTTTTTGCTTTGTGAATAAACTCATACACATGCATCTTCATATTCCAACCATTTAAGCATGTGCCTTTAGATCAGCACCTAAGATAACGACAAACATACATACAGTTGTACTGTATCTAATTATATATTTCTTCATGTGAGGTATAAGGGAAAAAAAGAACATTGCTCTTATAACAAAGGGAGGTGAAGGAACGATTGAGGATTGACACATATTATCGTCCTGAAATACCAATAGTGGCGTATTATCTAGCTTAATCTCCATGCCTAAGATGGTAATGGGTAATTAAAACATTGGAGCATTGGTTCTGAATACAGCAGTGCCATGCCAGGCAGGCCTGACTGCGGAGGAGGAGCAGCAGGGGGGAGACAGGGTGGGCTTCTTGGCAGGAGTGAAAAAGAACACATTTTGTCTCTCTCAGACGCCAGCAGCCACTCCTCTTCAAACACTTCAATGAACGGATTAAGTTTCTGCCTGTTTTTCTCTCTGTCTAACCCATGATTTATATAGAGAATCAATTCTTGGAGGTTAGCTCTGAAAGCCTTTCAAACCTCAAGAGTTGCATGCTTTTGGTGCTTCCTGGGCTACACGGGTCCATTTATGTGTGATGTGAAAGCAGTCTCTCAATCCATGCAGCAATTCCAGTCTGTATAATCAAAGGAAACACTCTGGTCAGTCGCTATTCATATAGAAACTAATAAGAGATAAAGAGAGAAAAGTTTGGGGAGGGAAAAAAAAAGCAAGAAAGATGGTTAAAGAAAGAAAAAAGCACTATAGGGAGCATTCTGGGCTGAGGTGTCTGTAATGCTTTTGACGGACAGCTCCAGTAATCTCTGGCTGGATGACTAAGACGGTGGGGCTCTCTCTCAACTGTGCAGGTGGAAAAGTAGTCAGCTTAGGCTGCTGCTGGTAAAAAGCAAAGTTTGCCAACTTTCACAGCAAGCCTGTCTGAGGAAGAAAGCTGGTCTCCCAGAGGATTAGAAAGTCAAAAGAAACAGACTGAGAACCTGTCGCCTTTTTCTATTGAGCGGTGAGTGTGTGCCAGTCAGAGCTTTGATTAGCATTAAGTGACTGAGTTTCTGTTGTACAATGGGTAACTACTAACCATATACTTCCTAAAACTGTCCCAAGAGATTTAATTATCACTCTGAATTTCAGGACAGCGTGCAGGTCAAGTGAAACATCTCATGCTATACCGATCATCTGATAGCTCACATATTAACAGGCCCGGTAACTCACAGGCTAAGCAGGAACTGAGTTTAATAAAGTTGTAGGGTTCAAGTTTAAAAAGAAGTGATATGCACTGTTCTCTCATTGTATCTGTGTGCTAGTTCCAAAGGTAATGCATATTATAACAGTAGTTGCTGTGTTCTAGAGCTCTGTCCACAGCATGCTGATGTGAACGGTACAAGGAATGCCCGATTGTGCATATAGAACAGCCTTTTCCTTGTAGCCCAAACTACTGTAAGCTACCCCATAAAAGCAATAATGTGATGGTGTTTTGACATCATGGGACATAGATTTATGCAGATACTTTTGCCTCTTAGCTTCAGTGTAAAACTGAATAAGCAAACCTGGGACACCAAACATACTATGGGTAAGGAGAAAAAATCATAAACATTTCCTAAACCATCACTTTAACACTGATTTAAGGGCATCATGAAACTTCAGTGTAACAGCCTTTCGGACACCGTCATTCATCAGCGTCTCTGAACCGAGTGACGGGTCATAGCACTTTCTCCACTTTGTCATAGCTTGCGTTATGGACACATACAAACCGTTCTGACATGTGCTGCAGGCTTTGCTCACTCTCAGGGATGGAAAACGCATTTTTTTGGCAGGAAGCCACTGACTGAGAGCTCCTAAATGAGGATGTGAAAGAGCTGTGTGAGTGACATGGCAACCTGCTGGTAGCTCTAGTCAGGGTGAATTAAATGCAGTGTGCAGGGACACACAGAGCACAAAACAGAGCCTGTCTGTCCAACCAAGATAAACTCCATCTTCACCAACTGATTGGCTCCGGACGGCCCTCCACGCTCTCTCACACAATTGTGAAAAGCCCGGCAGGCCTGAAAAAGAAAACTGGCCAAACAGGGACTTGTTTCCTTAATCTTCGCTCTTTTCTCAGTCTTCAGCAAGAAAAGGGTAAAGAAAGGACAGGCAGCTCCCACACTCCTTCTCTCCCGTCATTCAGCCATGCCTGAATCGCGAGCAGTCTCTTCTCTTCCTGGCTGTGTCTTCCTCCAATCCACTCGATTCAGCTCTGCATGCCCCGCTGCCTTTCCACCAGTGTTGCCATGGCAACCACTGATGCGGAAAACAGGCACCTTTAAAAAAAATGCCTTTGATGAGTCCTCATCTCAGGGGTCGGAGGTCACTGAGAGAGACCACCTCCTGAGAGCAGTAACGCATGTCCTTTTGTGGCTGCACAATTAAGACTTGTTTCCATAGTTACCTCATACTAGCTAAAAGAAGAGGGGGCGTCCTTCATGCTCCACTGTAAACACTGCAGGGGTGCAAGCAAAGAAACTACATGCATATAATAATAAAAAAACATCAGTGTCATTATAACTAAATGAGAAGTTAAATGACAATATTACCAGTGCTACACAATTCTAATATTAACATCCATAAACGTCCATGTTGTGACTGAACAATCATACAGCTCCATATACTACCACTCAAAAAATTGCACATACCTACTCATAGAACAGATTCCCTATTTTTGCTGTTTTTCACCGTTTAGACTAATCATATTGTGTTATCAGTAAGTGTTTATATGTATATAAAACTATATTTTATTTTAATTTCTCATAGCTTCTATTTTATTTTAATGCACACTTTTGGCGTACTTTTAAGCATTCAGGCTTTCACTGGGGCTGGGCACAATTAGCCATAGTTAATTGGATTTAGAGCAGAGTTCTAAATTCATAATTTTTTCACTATTTCTTTTTTAATTTTGTTTAACAACTATTTTGTTTGAATACTGTGCATCATGTGAATTTCATGTATATCATGGTATACATTTTTTCCCCACATAGTCCTAGTTTCATAATCATTTATATTTGCATTGAAAAAAATCTGCCTTTCTCTATGCACTACTTCCTCGCCAACTAGCTCTCATGCTGGCTTAAAATCTCTGAAAAACTCTGCATTGTGGTTTAGCCAATCAGTTTTCAATGATAAGAAACAAGGTCCCACTGGACTAAAGTGAGATTGAACAGAAGACCAAATACAAAATTACAGAAAGAATCCCAAGTTGTACAACTTAGCAGGACAGATCCTAGCAGACACAGAGTTGAGAATTCCTCAATGATTCCAGACCTGCCATAAGCGATGGCAAAAAACTGATCCATGCTGTTTTACTGTATCATTCCTGACCTCATACAGACCCTATTCAGCCCTGTCATTATCAGCTTGTCTGAACTCATCTCTCTTTACACAGACTGGGACTGACCTCACAACTACTGAAACACAGGTGGCCCAATTCATCTTAGAAGCATCGCCTTGCAATTAGCCTGTGTTTTTCATTCCCACAGCCTAAACGGACTGGGATGGAAATGTTGGGTGTGTATTTTAATCACGCACTCGGATAAAATGCTGCACTGCTTTGCCAAAAGTGATACCTTCATGTGGAATGTTACATGGTAATGAAAAGTAAAAGTGAAGGTTCATGGAAATACATGCGCTGGAAAAATGCATGTTATTATCAGTTCAAGCCACAGGTTACTTATGACTAGCTATCAGACAATGCACCATCAGACAATGCACCATTGTGGAAACAAAATAAATAAAAACACAAATCTTTCAAATCTTTCACTGAGCCTTATTAGGTCAGAGGTAGTCAGACACTTGATCTCAGGGTTGCGTGTGAAAAGGAGAATGAATTTCCAGTTAATACACTGAGTTCAGTCTACACACATCAATAACCTATGTTTATAGTGTTAAAGCTCTTTCAAACAGCTATTTCACTTCTTCTTGTTTCAAAAGCTCAGTCCAAAAAAAGAAAAGAAAGAAAAAAAACTAAACAAAACCAAAAACTTTCCTTTTCACATAGTCAAATTCATCTGATCTACTATGTTCTTGGGTTAAGTGAAAAGATAATTACGAAAAGAATTACGAAGCCCTCGTTCAGCACCTGCTGTTCTTACAACGGAACTATTGTGATATTGAAAAATAATTCACTATTAGTAACTATGCTCCAGTTCGGAATCAATGAAAACTGCACTCTTTTCTCCTTCATTAGCTCTAACTATAACAGCTACATAATAGGGATATACAATTTATGATTTGCCTTTCATAGACAGCACAATACATCATATATCATTTTAATATAGCAAACTGTATTGGAGTTTCATGGCTAGTGTGCTAACATATTGTTTTGTGGGTAGCATGTTAGATTAGGGCCCCATAAAGCACAGCTTTTGTTTAGTGTTTCTATGCTGCTAAGAAACCAGACTAAATCGATCAGGTAAAACACCATTGTGCATTTCTGAAATCTCAAATCTTGAACTTCTATAATGCTGCAATAAGCTAAAAATGGAAATAAAAAATTATTGTGAGTAACCAGTATCTTTGCTTTTGCTGTATTGAAATCAAGACATTACTATACTGTATCATTGTAAATTATACTATTTGAGAAATGTTATAGCCCTAACCATGTAAAATATTAAAAATGCAATGGTAAATCAAAACTGGTATACAGGACTTAAATCATTACCTATCACAATAATTTAGTATTAATGTGTTACAAGAATAGCTTAATTCCTAAAAACATCCACTTAAGCAATCACATTTGGACCTGTGACCAATCTAGAAGCTCCCAGCACATAGTATAAAAAACACTTATTACTGGTCAGAAAGATCATTTGCTTGCTGCAGATTTCTGCATTATCAGTATTACGAAGGCCAAAAATCTACAATGGAGGGGCAGACACCAACACTACTGGGGAGCCAACACGGCCCACATGATTTCCCATTTTTCTGTCAGGATGGATACACCCCTGTACCCAATTAACGCCATATATCACTACAGTGAAACTGAAGGGGGAGGGATTGTTTTACAGGGCCAACTGGCCTGTGGCTCTTTTTTCAGAATGAGCAGAACATCTCCAGTGTGATGTAATACAGATCCAGGGGGGATAGTGAACACTCATGACAGATGGACAGGCGTGGGCCTCCCTGCCACCCAACGCTGCAGCAGTGCTCACGTGACTGTGCAAAGCTGTAGTTATCTGACAGTGGGCACTCTGTTGTGTCTTGAGAGGGCAGGGCAGGCGCGGACGCTCTCCGCTGGGCTTAATTGACTGCAGTAATGGGAGAAAGAAAATCACTCAGCACCCCCAGTCAATCCATCTATTGTAGGTCTCAGCACAGATTATGAGGCAGTTAGCAGTGGTGAAGAATGTTAGCTGGCACCATTAGCCTGCCCCCCTCTGTACCAGGAATAAAACATCCTTCAGTGAGCATTTCACTCCCTTGCCAAGCTCAGGATAGCAGGGGGATAGCAGTATACAGTACTATACTGCTCTCTCTTGAACATTACTACTGGATCCCCAGTGAGATTTTTTATAACAGTCATTTAATTTGTTTTACAGAAATGCATCTTATTACTGGCATCCATTATATTCATGTCCTTAGCCCAGTGGCAAAAAAACAAGGGGTCAGTCCATTTTTCAGTATCACTTTAGGGCTGTCACAATTACTTGATTAAAACATGTTATTAATTCAAAAATAATAATTTAAATTGCATTCTCTATGAACCAGCTTAGTGTTTATTTTGCAAACAGCATAGGTGCAAGGAGGATATTTCATCTCACTGTATACTTAATATATATGGCTGGGCAAAATAAAGCTGTACTTGACTTGAATATATGCTTAGTGATCTAGGGCTGTCACTTTTGACTACATGAGTAATGTAGTGATTATTTTGATGATTAATCATGTATCATAGCAAATTCATTTTACTTCATATACATGAAATGTGTATATATTCAGCAGCACTAATTAGTTACATGTATTCAACAGATTTTATAACACCCGTGAAACCACTTTTCATATTGATTGTTCTTTTTTGAGTCTAAACCACCAAACCAGACAGATCCGAGGCTAAAGGCTTCCTGCAGCACCTAAGGAACTGCATCGCTGCTCACAGTTCAAGGGCAGTGTAGAGGACAGCTCTGCTAGAGACAGATGAATATAGCATGACACAATCAGAGCCGGAGGGATTGTCTCATCCAGGTGAATAGAGCATGCACAATATGAAACTTTATGCTGTGGAAGACTGGAATGCGGTGTTCAGATACACTTAAAAATACTACAGACGGCAACAGCTCTGCAATACTTTTTACAGTTTACTTCACAAATATAATCCTGACTGAAATATTAATCTGCAATATTTGCTAAGAGTCACCTACAGCCTGAATCACTCAAGCAGGTTGGTGAAGACAAACCACGGGCTTAGCTTGCACAACAAGCACCATGGCAACTCAGCTTTTCTCTCCTAACCTGCCCACACAGAACAGCAGGAGACAGTGAAAGGGAAAAAAAGAAAGGCACAGTTACCTCCATGGCCAGAGCAGCTGTCTGTTGGTCATAGTGGTTGAGCAGATTGGGCATGAAGGTGCTGTTGTAGGGGAGATCCTGACACATCCGCAGGCCTATGGGCTCGCAGGTGAACGTGCTGTGGCTTCCAACAGAGTCCATGAGAATAGCAGAACTGGATACAAACACAGAAAAAACTAACAGCACCCAGAACAGCCCCATATCTCTCCAGCAGAAACCAAATGCAGATACCAGTATATCCAATGTGTGCCCCATCCTGAATTCACATAACATGGCAAAGTGAGAGTGGGAGCGTGGGTAAAGTGAGCATGGGAGCTTATTCTTCTCCCAGTGGATATCCACCACACCCAGGCAGTCTGGGAGGTAGACTGGGCTGATTTGCTGCTTCCATCCCCCGCTGTGGAGTACACTGCCTGCTTGCTCACTAGGTCCTCATGGGTGCCTGGGTGTTGACCTCCTGTCTGGGTCAGTGCACACTTTGATCAGCCACTTCTGCTTTGCCTTATGTTCATACAGGCCTGCGTAAGTTAAAACGAGGTATTGTTTTCCACTTGGGAGGTCATCATAGACACACAAAAACAGCAAGCCAAGAAACAGGTCCCATGATGTGTGGACAGCAAATGTCTTTCACTGCACCTGCAACATCAAGGGTGAGTAAAAATAAAATATACTGATGACATGACTCTAAATACCATGACATATTTAAGCATGGATTTAAGCACACAGATCATTGTAAATGATCTACTGAAATATGGTGGTTTTGATATGGATCTGATAATATAGTCATAAAACAAACACTGTAACAATTACTAATGCATATTGCTATAACAACATTCAGTCAAGCTTTTTAAGATGGATTCAGATATTCTGTACCATCTGGAAAGGCGGTACTTGTTTTATTCCAATTTCAGCAGATGCTTAATCCTTTCTAAATGAGCACAATTAAGTACTGTACAAATATTCTAAAAAAAGATACTATTTTAGCCATAATATCAGAATAAGACAAGAAATAAATTACTATGTACATAGACACACATACATAATATATAAATAAATACACACACACATGCTTTCTAAATGAGCATAACTGTATATTATAAAAGAATATAATATACAATATATATAAATAGTTTACACATACCGTCCGATATACATATATATATATCCTCAAACATACACATACTATTCCCCACAGACCTCTTCTCACTATCGTGGACGCCCTTTAGCCTTGTAGCCGCTTCTTGAGCGTGTAAACCCACCCCACCCCACCCCCCCTACAAGACGCGTCCGTGTAACTACACACATACACATGGAGCCTACCCCTACACTACTGCAGCAGCGAAACAGTGTAACACTCTGGAATCTGACAGACGCGTCTAGAGACGTCAATTTCTTACTGAAAATTAGAGCTACATCCCGACACCTTTAATGGGCTTTACTCACGTCTTCACTCACTGAATGTACAGTTTATCATTCAGTCGTAATCCCATTACAGCGGTGTGTGTGCGTGTCTGACTAACCCATGTCATCCTCCACCGGCTGTTCAGCCTGCAGCCCCCGAGATAATTCATGAACGCATTTTAATCCACCTTTAAAAGAGATAAATCAACTTTACCGCAGCTCGACATTATTCTCCAGCTCCTGCTCCTCCACCCCCTGCTCCTCCACCCGCAGGCACGGCTCCGTTCTGTATGTGTGTGTTCTCAACTGAGAACCAGGTTTAGACTCTGTCTCTCACACACACTGTCCGCCTGGAACAGTCTTTAGCGCCTCGCTGTGCTTCTTAATCTGCCTTGGTTCACTCATGAAGAACAGCCCGGAGGACTGCCTGCCTGCTTTGCATAGTCCAAACGAGCCCCCTCCCACTCGCCCCACCTTCCAGTCAGTGCGCACGCGCACGGACCGTGTTGGGAGAAGACGCAGGATCCATTATGGGTGACTGTAGTTTTCAGTGATCCAGTAGTTCTGTACAGACTGACTTGGAAAAGAAGCAAGTATCAACTTTTTTGAACTGGTGGCCCGGTGGTTAGGGAGTTGCCCCTGCAATCAGGAGGCTGTTGGTTTGAATCCCAGGACTGCCAGTGGCACCACTGAGCCAAGTACCTTCCCCAGGCACTACTCCCCAGGTGGTGTGTCGCTGGCTGCCCACTGCTTCACTTGGTGCATCAGTTAAATGCAGAGAATAATTTTGTACTGTTCACACTGTGTGCTGTGGTGTGTTCACATATGACAAATGGACACGTTACACAAGTCTGCCAGTAGGACTTCACTGAGCCCCTTATCTAATCCGATTACAATAAATAAATAGGATAAACCCAAGAAATCTTAAAGTGCAACAGGATATGAGCATGAACAAAACAAAAAGTGCCTCTGCAATATGAGTGGCGTCTCTGGACATTTTGAATGGGCAGCAGATGGGGCATCAAGCACCTCAACAGGTGCAATGAAGTGAATCAGGTCAGCGCCACAATACCAAGAACAGCGTCCTTTGGGTTGAGGCCACAAGGAACAGAGGCTCGATCATCTGAAGCATTCCATCTGTACAAAACTGCATCCGAGGACAACTCGGCCAAAGCATACTTAAAAAAGGCTAGCTGTCATTTGATGAAATAGCTTCATGGGGGGGAAGTGTTACTGAAGATCAGAATTTATGTGTATAATTGACTTCTATTTATGTACATTTCTGTTACTTCTACATAAACATTCAAATTGTAGTAATTAACATTTAGTTCCTTTTTTGGGTTTAATTTCTTTATGTGAGACCAAACAGCTCTGTGAATGGTCACCAATTTTTGAAGTTCAAGGCAAAAGAGAATAATAAACTTAATTTGCTAAGCTGATAGATGCTGGATGAGGTGGGGAATTCCAAAGAGGTTCTTAAAGTTTTTTCATCATTATTTCACCGTAACAGCACTTACACTGGAGTGAGTAGCCTACGGCTTCAGGCAACTCTAGACACTTCTGCTAATAAGGAACAGCATTCTACAAAATAATAAGGGCAGGCGTTGTTAAAAACACAGTTATCACATAACAGCGAGCTAATATCAAACTCTCTGATAAGATAAACCTTTGTTATTTCCACAAGTGGGAAATTTGCATTGTTAGGACAGAAAGTAGACAGTACAAACGTACGAGCAGCAAAACAATAGAATAAAAGCTATACAACACAGTACAGTATAAAAAAGTACACGATACAAATAATACAAACATTTAAATATGTACATGCGTGTATCCATTTATATACAGTAAACCCCTGACTTTCGCGGTGGTTACGTTCCAAGAGCACCTGCAACGAGTGAAAAATCGCGAATTTAGCATATGGTAAAAAATAATATGCATAAAAATGCCTATTTTTATAGTGTAAACCCTAAATATGCCCCCAAATATGCTCCCAAAACACTTTAATTTAATTTTTAACTTAAAAATTTTACCCTTAAAAAAGGTGAAGGTAAACCCGTATTTCAAATAATCTGAAAACATTTCAGGACTGTTGACATTAGACGACAGTGTTCTCTACAGTCATAACGAAAGAAGAAGAAAAAAAAAACCTTTGGCTGCTAGTGCTGGAGTGGTCAAAATCTTCGGCAAATCAGGCTTCTCACAACAGAAGCATTTTAGAAGTAATACTAATCACATTCAGAGGGACCACAGAGGTCACAAGTAAACACTGTATTCAATTCTTAATTAATGTTTATGGCTAAAATAAATTGAAAATTGTTAAAATACAAAGGAATACTTAAGATCTTTTGGTCTTTAAAAGAATAAGCAGTTCGTGCTGTACAGCGTACACTGAACTGCCGTCTCCTGCAGTTAATTAATGCATGTGCGTTTTCTTTGGGAAAAGCAGGGTAAATACAATAATAATTTTCAGCAATAAAAATACAGTAAAATGTATGAGTAATCATCAATAATGAATTATACTGATTGAAGACAAGAATTGACAGTTCATTGGGTGGCGCCTCTTCTTCAGGCGCTTTAGGAGGAGTCGTAGTGACGTAGAGACACTTGACAGCAAATGAGCTCAGCAACCTCTTTTTATTAATGTTTTTTTCCGTAACAGTTGCATTACTGTAAGGCCACAATTCATGCTGCTAAACCTCTCGACAGTACTAAGTATGTATAATTTATATGGAAGTTCTGCTTAATTTAAATTGTAGCGAGCGATGAGAGAGAAAGCATGAACATATTTATCCTCCAACAGTCTTTCCATCTGTCAACTTCACCACCTCCAAATACAAACTGCGTAGAGTAAACTATCCTCCAAACTGACGTGCCTCCACAACTCTCATTTCTCGTCTCTTACTACTCTCAGGCCCATAACACTCCGGAGGACGGTGACAGACGAGTAAGGGCTCAAACCACACAAAATAACACATTTAAACACACACAAAAGCACACATGACACACATAACACACCTCTACCTCCCTCTAACACCCCCAAAACACATTAAACAGGCCAAACTGGCCACTTACTCCCAACTGCAAAGGCTCATGGGAGCCAGTCCTGCGTGCTGCTCCCTACAATATTTTGAATTAATATTTCTGTTACAAAAACTTGTCAATTTGATTTTTCTCAATAATTTAGCACAAAAATGCATAAAAAATGATATATTGCCACAAATAAAGCAAAAAAAAAAAGCGGAAGATATAGTGTGTATATATGTACACACTGAATATATGTATGTATGTGCATAGGAAGGCTGGCTTATTAAACTTCAGAGTACATCTGATGTCATTTTTCTAATGTATACTGTCTATAGAGTAGCCTACCAATACTAACAATTACTCCATTTCATAAATAAATGCATGCAGTAACTTCATTGTTTAGAAGTATTTATTAGGAGAGTTTTTAGAAGTATTTATTGGAATAACAACAGCGTAAACACGAGAAAATTATTCACTTTATGCAGATACAATGAAATGCATCAGTTGAATGAAAAGCGCAATAACATCATACTTAGTAGAAATTAGTAGACTTCTATGATTTCTGAAATGCACCATTATCACCAAGATCTAAAAAAGGAGCCTCGGTTTTCATACTGAGACAATAGTCTTGTTTTGACAGTGTCAGTCACATGTTAAAGTCAATATTTATTTTTCCCTTTTTAAAATGTGGGATTATCTCCAAGAGTGAGATTTTCACTGCACCACTAAAGTAAGCACAGATTAAGCCCTTTAGAGCACCAGCTCTTTCTTCCATCACACATGCCTCACACTCTCTCCCTCTCCCTCTCACCTTAGGACCAATTTCTGATCTAAAAGAATCTGAAAACATTTCAGGACTGTTGACATTAGACTACAGTGCTCTCTACAGTCATAACGAAAGAAGAAGGAAAAAAAAACATTTGGCTGCTAGTGCTGGAGTGGTCAAAATCTTTGGCAAATCTGGCTTCTCACAATAGAAGCATTTTAGAAGTAATACTAATCACATTCAGAGGGACCACAGAGGTCACAAATAAACACTGTATTCAATTCTTAATTAATGTTTATGGCTAAAATAAATTTAAAATTGTTAAAATACAAAGGAATAAGATCTTTTGGTCTTTAAAAGAATAAGCAGCTAGTCAGATTTTAGCATATACAGTATCTGGCTGGTAAAGCTTATCAAGATCCTGAATGAATAACAGGCAAAGTTGGAATGAACAAATCAAAAAGTATTCCTCCGATTATCAAATTACAAATGACAAATGAAACGAATTAAACCAAAAATCTGACATACCTTAAAAAACTCTAAATAAACTGTTTTAACAATGTTTTCAATTCCCCAGTCAAAACACTGATATAAATGTTTACTTTCAGCACACAAGTAGCATGCCATGTAAAACAGCACTGTGTAACACACCAAATAATGTACAACACAAACGTTTAGTTTACCATAAGTATCACTCTGAAATCTCTTTTTAACAGGCACTTTTTACTTTTTTTCAGTTCACATATGTAAAAAAGTGGGAAAAATCCAAAATTAGTCCAAATACTCAGGGGCGGTTTCCCAGACTCCGATTAGGCCAAAGCAATCTCAGTGATGGATCACCGTTGGAAATGCAATTTAATCCTACACTAGCCTTAAACCATCTCTACAAAACGGCACTTTAGAGTCCAGGAGATGACTGAGGTGTTATTACCTCTGAACAGCAGAACTTCAGCTCTTCTGAAATGAATAACAAAAGGTCTGTTAGGCAATCTGTTTATAAGTAAACAACCAAGAAATCATTGATAAATAGTTTAGAAATGCACTGAAAGCTTTGCACAATGCACAGAAAGCAAAGGATACAAACATTTTCTGCTACCACCCAAAGATTAAAGTCTAAAGACAACAGAAATCTCACCTTAGCTATTTGTTGGTTTTCTTTGCTAATCATGAGCAGAATGATGTTCAATAAGGCGTTGACTTGGAGCTGCAAACTCTGGATCGGTCTTTGATTTGGATGCCAAGGCTTCTTCTTCCAGCTATTATGAAACACAATAACACAAGCCAAAAAAGGAGTGCTAAGGATAAAAAGAGTTGACTAAAAACAATAAAACAGTCCATCATGTGAGCATGACAATTGTGTGAAATGACTGATGACAGGGTTTTGTATTAGTTCAAAACCTAGCTATTATAAATGCTTCCCTGCTGTGTGTGCAGTTCATAGTTTACCTGCTCTTTGATGTAGGTCTGACCGCATGGCCCAATGCCTCTCAGTGTGAGGCCTATTATAAAACACCACACAGACAAGCCTGCCTCCATGGCTGAAAGTAGAGTGCAGGGGAACCACAGACTCAAAGTCGTGTCCTTAAGGAAAAGTTAGTGTAGTTAGCAGTAGCATTGTCACTGATGGCTTAGTCATGAAACTCAATACACTTTTCAGTAACACACCATTCAACTTGGAGCCATGATAGCTAATTTGTGTACTAACCACACCCGTCCTTTACAAAGTATATTACTGAATGCACACATTCTTAAGTGAAGTAGTTTGTAGTTTGAGATGCAAAAATTTTTCTACCATTCATCTATCTCTATCATTCACTGAAAACGTTTTCGATCGACCAAGTTCAGCATCTCAAGTTTTTTGGGGGGTTTTGTACTTTAGTCACGAGACTAATGTAGTAAACAGGTAACTGGAGTCAACATCTTTCTGAGTATCACAGACTATTATATTAACTCCATAGCTCTTCTGCAAAAATAAAAAAGGAAGCTTGATACACCAGCCACTGATCAATTACATTAGGAGTAAAAGATGTATTATCCAATAACTGCAAAGAATTTGCAGCTGTTAAACTGTCCAAGCAGACTCACATAAATACGTGTGGTGTCGAAGGGGCAGTTAGCAGAGACAGGTGAGCGGGCATTGATGGGCATATCTGTGGAGTTGCAGCCGTGCATAAGCATACTGCCGTTGGCTCTAATAGTGAGGCTGATGGCCAGCAGCAGTCCCACGCAGCAGGCCATAGAGAGCAGTGTGTTCAAGAAGGAGCTCACCAACAGGCCCACATGCTAGAGAAACAGCAAAGCCTTACAACAGTCTCACTGTAATAATGGAGTTCAAACCATATATATCACCATATAAAAAGGTCCTTTGAATTAATTTGATTGAAATGTGTTTAAATGTTTCATTTGACATGACTGATCATGCAAAGCATATTTCTAAAATTATCCAGACATGCCTTCTCACGAATGAATTCAGCTACTTTGCACTAACTACTGGCATCATGTTCTGGAGCACCAGCAGATGAGGCTAAGATCACCATGCCGACTGCAAAGCGTCAGCTACAGGGGTATAAAGCCTCCCAGCAGTGAGCAGTGATGGACCTTTAAGGTATAGGATGGAGATCCATCATTCCATCACTGTTCACTGCATGGTGATCTTAAACTCATCTGCTGGTGCTCCAAAACATCATGGATGACTTGGAGTTGTGTTTGTGACTCAGAACTAATTGTTCAACATCAGTACCTGACTTTCCTAATGAAAAAAAAAAAGTAAGCTTCTTACTAGTTTCCAGTTGGTGATATTCCTTGACACCAATATTGCAACAATACCACTTGCAATGCTCTGAAACATAAATGTATGAAATGTAAATTGCTGGAAATATTACGAATCACACTCTTCCCAAGTTCATGAAACACCTAGTGCTACAGGAACTGGGACCTGCAGTCACATCCAAAGCTAAGAAAACAAACTCACCAGTAGTCCTGATGTGACGGCGATGATGTTGGACACTGTGTATTCCGTGGATATTTCACCACTTGGTTTGGAAATGTGCCTTAAAATACTGCCATGAACGATGGCACCCAAGATGAAATTGATGTGGCCAACAACGATAAGCATCAGTCCTTTGGTCATGAGCCTCCCAGGCCCCTTCTGCCTGTCTGCAGAACAGATGGAGGACATTACTCAATATTCATGACACCTCACAGGCCTGTAAACTGTAAACAGCTCACTGTGCAACAGCACCTGGTACACGATTTTAGAACTCCTCACCCCTCTATCCATTCACTCTCACTGCCATTCTTCAGTTATTACACGCGTGACAGACAACAGACATATTCCAGACTTCAGAAAACATTTTTTTTTCAACTTGTCTGAATGGACGTTATAAACAGAATGTATTTAATCATTATATATATTCACAACTTTATCACAAAAAAAATCTGTGCTAGAATTCGGGTTAGTACAGCCGCTGTTACCTCGCGTTTTCACCGTGACTCATTTGGCTAAGGAGCCAAGGGGGAGTAAAGGTAACTGAGTAAAAGGAAAATGTTCTTACCAAATCCACACATTTTTGTGAATTTCAGACGAAAAGGTGAGAATCAGATCTTTGTCTATAAAACACTTTTTCCTCGGTTTCCTGTTCCAACAGTTCACCTGGAGAACGGAAGTAGGCGGGGCTCAAAGACAGTTTGTTACCATGGTGACCGCGATACGCACAACCATGCTGTTTACATTTCGTATACACATTTCTTACCACTGAGGTTTACTTTAAAATTACTCTCAACATTTTCAGTGGTAAATAGTTTGACCACAGATGCACAAATCAAGGGAATCTGGAGACCACACCTTGAACTCATGTTCCTCAAATTGATTCTGAACTATACTATGTGGACAAAAGTACTGGGACACCTTTTAATGAGTGAATTTAGATAGTCCCTTTCGTCCATCTTAATGCTTCAGCGTACCAAGACATTTTGGACAACGCCATACGTCCAACTTTGTGGACACATTTTGTCGAAGACCCTTTTCTATTTGAGCATGACTGTGCTGCAGTGAACAAAGCAAGGTCCATAAAAACATTATGAGTCAAGCCTTCTCCAATATCTGTGCCTGACCTCATAAATGCTCTACAGAATGAATGGTTAGTTTTAAGCTCCTTTTTAAAACTGACCACAGTTGCGGTAGATCTGATCTCATTGGGGAGCTGGTTCCAACGGGCAGAATCATCACAAAATGCCATTTCACCCTGTGCATTTCGACTCTGTGCTTTCCCCAGGTAAGCAATAGAGATGCACCCATGATGTTAAAGAAAACGTGATTCATCAGACTAGGCCCCTCTTCCATTGCTTCATGTCACGTTTTAAAAACTGACAAATTGTTAAAAGTTAAATGTGGGAAATGGTCAGACATGAATAACTCTCATCTTTAGGAGAACTGCTGCAGTATCAAGAATGCCACGAGCAGCTGCTAGATATCTGCAGTAGAAACACACAGACCTTCTCTGTCTCCTTACTGATAAAGACATACTGCTGCCAGCCCTGACAGGCCCTCTCCCATGTAACACACAACAGCACACTCAGCCGTGCAGCCTATATCTTCTCTGTGAGTGTGTATTAAGTTTCTAAAGCCTTGGAGATAGGGAGCAGCTGCCTAGGGCATCTACTGTACATGTCAAGCGATCAAGTGAATGCGGCACTATTCGTCTCTGAATGCTAATGTTACACAACTTACACAAGTTATGCCGTGTGTAACCCCCTTGCGCTAAGATATTTATGTGTTATGTGATGTTATTCATGAGGCTGAAGTCACTATTATCTGTTTGCCCATGTTAGCAATTCAAACAATGAACAAGCGCTTGGGATAGGATAAGATAATGAACAAGGCCTGGGTGAGCAAAGTCCTATCGATGACTACAAATGAAAGCATGAGCAAATATTAGAAACCACACAGGGTGTGTCAGGCCATCTACACGACAGACTGTAAGACTGCAACTGCTTATTCATGACCAGCATCAAGTCGTATGACAACCTGACACAAAATATGTTTAAAAATTGGGAATAAAATACTTAAGTAACTGTGCTTTATTATTATTTTGGGAATTTTGTACTGAAATTGTATACCCAAACTTTCGCAATTACATTTTGGAAAAAAGTGTGAGGTTTCATTATGACCTTTTAAGTACTTGTTGCAGATCTCAAATGGCAGGAGATTTTTCTCTTGCTAGTCAGTCAGGTTCTCTCACATTTGAATTTACATTTTTTCTTTAAATATTCAGCCAAACTCATATAATTGAAACTGCCCATAGCTATGCTTATTTGTCTTTGTTCTAGAGTTGATGGAATCCATTAGTCATCATACCACACACACCACATCACACACTGCTGAACGAAGAAAACTTTTCACCTTTATTACTTTCACTCAAGTATTCTTGGCTCCAAACTGCCCCTTTTATCTGAGTGAGTACCCTTTTCACCCAATCACTTGGTCTCTCACTCATCCCATGACCTTAGGGGTGTAATGACAGATACTTGAGGAGTCAGTGATCTCCACAGTTCTTGATCTGCTGCTTTGTGTATTAGGGTTGGGAAGCTCCAGCCAGTCCATTCTTTACTGTTATCTAGCCAGGATAGGGATGTGTGTTTGTCATATGAATATCAGAATATTTATACATCCCACTAAAACCCAATTAAGCAAGAAATAATAATAATAAATACATAAAATCTCCATCTTGGTCGAACAGCACCACCCAGTGGCTATAGAGCCTAATAAAATTTTGGGGTCATATAAAGGTTAGGAGTGACGTGATAGGCTGATTAACTTCAGCATTTTATTCATATTGAAATGAAGCAAAAAAAAAAAAAACTGTAAAGGACAACACCCAGTGATGTTATAGGTTGTCAGAATGGTATTTTGTCTGTTTTATTTGAACTGTTCTGGAAGCTAAATATTTGCCTCGGTACAAGAAACAAATACAAACACTCACAATAAAAACCAAGCCCACTGTCCAACGATACACATCTTGGTGTTCCTGGGCTGAGAAAAACATGTCTCAGCAACAAAATCATTAGTGCAAAGCAGGGGGCCTTCACACTCAATCTCAAACAGAAGACCAGAGAGAGGGTCACAGAAGACTAAGGTTGGAGTAATATTAAACTAGGCAATACAAATCTAACTGCCATACATTCAACATCAAAACAGTTTAAATGTCAGGTCTACAAAAAACACAGAGGGTACCTGTGTGGAAACTGGAGGAGAATGTGAGTGACAAGACAAATGATTCATGGTTCTTGGTTTATAGACTTTGAAGATGGAAAATATATAAATGTTTCCTGAGAGGGGTGGCTCTTGGCTCCGGACCCTTTCGTTTTTTAAGCTGCCATCTATTGTCTTAAAACACTCGAACACAAAATAAGATTTTTTTTACACTGAACCCAATATGTGATGGGAAATCCTGATATGCCTAAATGAAAAACAATTAACACATGTGGGAATCAACACAGTGCTGAAGCAAATCCTAATGTTCAAGCTGGTGGCTGATGGACTTGTGCGCTTATATATTTGACTAAGGTCAGGTGGTTAGAAGGTCAAGTAAGGAGAGCAATAAGGGTCATGCTAAAGATTATTATAGTCGCTACAGGCAACACTTTCTGTTTTCTGTTGATAAATACAAAGTATAACGTAATAAGGAAACACTCTGAACAAAGACTAATTTGTTTGGTTTCAAAGAAAAAGATAATGTTAAAGGAATAGAAAAAACACAGGTTGACTGACAATTTATCTAGACATGACGCTGTGTTCGGTCAGACAAGGCAAGTGATGTCCAAGGTCCTTCAAGCATTCTGACTGATCAGCCACAGCAGCAAAGATGAAAGGTGGGTGGAGTTTGTGCTAAACAACACTTCCAAACTGGAAAACCTCACCCACCTGCATTTGCACAGGTATTACATATGCCATAAGAAGACAAGAAAAGTAACATGTTGATGGAAAAATAAACAAAAAACATTTGGAACAGAAGAACTAAAATCCCTTGAACAGACAGAAGAAAAGGAACTCCTCCATAGAGCATGTTCAAGCCGTCCCCACTGCAGTTGTGAACAGCTGTGAGCCAGTTCTTCTCTTTTTTGGTTCCTGACTTGGAGTCCACTGGCTAACTGAACAGATGGTCAATGCTGCTGGTCAGTGGCAGTTGCTACTGGAAGTCCTTGCGACTGCCGTGGTTCTGGCTCTGTATGGAGTTCTCTGTGCTGTGTGTGTGGCTTACAGGGGGAGGGGGCTTGGCTGGGTTGGGACACTGGCAGAAGAGTGTGGGCATGGGCACTGGACGCCCCATCTGGCTTTGTGTCCTCCGCTGGACCTCCCATAACACCAAGAGTCATGCCCACCTGACCCTGAACAAGCCTGCTGCAGACCCAGAGAAATATGTTCACACACACTCTTTAAAAGGAGGTTATATTCTGTTGTTTCCCTTAGAGCCATTAATGGTTTTATGTTCCAAAAACAGGCATTATAATTATACAGGTGTTTTTGTTACTGTACCTTTAAAACTGATATGTAAATGACCTTTTTTGGACTGGTGACAGTATGGCAGTTCAAAAAGCAGTCCAGGTCCATCTTAATTTTCTTGGACAAAATATTATAACTCTGTTTGATATAATGATTGAAAAGTCAGTTGCAATGATATTCATAAATGTCCTCAGCTAACACTATGCAGTCATGTGGTACAGGGAAGATCGACAGATCCCTGAAGAAGTCTGAACAAACAGACTATTATGAGTGATTGAAGGGTACAATCTGCAGACAATCATGTTAAGGTCTTTACGGAATTTACTGTAAATGATATTTGTCATTTTCTGTACAAGTCTCATTACAAGTTAGGGAGTTTATTCAAAAAATCGTTATGAATGACTGTAGAAGTACACATAGTTTGGCCGGATTCTGTATACTGATATTTACCTGACTGGGTTTAAGTATACATTTTGTCTTGCAGGCCGCCAGGAGATATGGCTGGTAGCGGCTGGGCCACTCTGCTAAGTAAGAAAAGCAGTTAGACAGAACAGTACAACGAGGCCAGACAAAGTGTGTGTGGGTCTGGATGGATAACCATGGAACAAGTGCACTGTGATCTTGAAAAATAGCATTTTGGGTTAATATATATCAGTGATTAATATGGCAGCTGTATAAGTTATATAGTAAGTAGAGGAGCTGGTGAAGTGGTATTTTATTTTTGGTATATTAAAATATTATAAAAGATTAATCCCTGAATATTCAGCTGATGCTGTATTTACCCACCCTTACAGTGAAAGGAACCCCTAGCGGCTGAGAGGGACAGATAGAAGTTAGGTGGAAAGATGATCAGCAAGTGGGAAAAAGTAAGTATCTTCTTTTGTTTAAGATTCTTGCTCACCTGTATGCACCACCATTGAGCTCTGCATGCACCTGCTGCTCTACCATTCCCCATGGTGCAGTGGCAACAAAGAATTCTTTGTTGACACAGTTTCTGAGACTGTCGGGAATACGACCTGCAAACACAGAGAAAGGCAATAGCACAGGTCTTGAATATGTGCTTGCCTGTGTCTTTATTTCCACACTGGAATATTATGCAATACATGTCAGTAGTGCCTGGACATGCTGGATATTTAAAGGCTGGTACAAATCGAACAGTACAGTTCTGAATTAAACAGAAAAGACACATTACCCCTCACATCACTGAATTGTGCATTTATGGCCTTCATAAGAACAACTGCCAATTTGAATCCCCTAAATAGTCATATTTAACCTAAATATCCCATGTAGTGAAAATTTGTATGTGTTGGCTCCCTACTGCATGGAGATGTTGAGTTGGATCCTCTGCAATACCACAGCTATCCATGGCTGAGGGTGCAAGGGAGAGCTTCTCTCTTTTTCTGGGTGTATAGGATGGACCTCTTCACCCCAAACTTTAAGCATAGTGCTAGCCAATGTGGTGGTATGTTAGCATTCTGCTCAAAGTGTGCATTAGTGGAAACTGTAAAGATACTGTGCTTTAAAAGCTGCTTTTAAAAGCAAAAATAAACCTTTAAAATAATTTAAATACTTTTTCTTAGGTTTAGGATATTTTAGAATATAGAAATTAAGCTTGCGTGTTGGTGGCTTTTCATATTTGTCCAAATTGAAACTATAACTTCTTCAGTTGGCTTCTCGCCTTCTTTCGCCAGTGTAGAGTGTAATGTTTGATGTTTTATTTTTCAGTGGTACATCAGGCGGCTGTTGTTCTAGTACATCAGGCGGCTGTTGTTCTAGTACATCAGGCGGCTGTTGACAGAACACTACTGACAGAACAACACTCTGCATTTCACAGTGTGAACACACTAACATTATAAAAGGTTACTACTATATACTTGGTTTGAGTGTATGAGTTATATTGTCTGAGTCGATGGGTGGAGCGTTAATGTGTATTAATGCTGGTATATGCGTGCAGGCAGTGTATACCTGTAATGGCTCTTCTTATCTCGGTGGCAGCTGCCTCCCGCATCTCTAGCGAGGCCTGCTCACTGTACCAGGCTGTGTGGGGGGTGCAAATCAGATTAGGGGCATCTTTTAGTGGACCCTGGGTAAAACTAGAGGAACAAAGCAAGAGGAATAGAGGTAAAGTATTAGATAAGGGCAGCATACTAAATCACCTCAAAATAAAAGCATGAACACAGCAAACAAAGTCTGCTGTATGTAGGGGTATGAATCTCACATGAATGGCTCTGATTCATGGACATCCAAGGCAGCTCCTCGGATTCTGCCCTCTTTCAAGGCCTGAGCCAGGGCTTTTTCATCCACGAGCCCACCTCGTGCACAGTTCACCAGAAATGCTCCCTGGCGCATCTACAACACAGAGGCAACATGCTAGTAAGTTTGAAAATGTATCTGAAAGTGGCAATTCAACTGCATAACTGATAACAGTATCAAGTATTTACTGGCCAAAGTAAAGTTCTACCTAAATTTCTAAAAGATGTAAAAATATGTTTTGTTTTTATCATCTGTATTCCACTGCTCGTAAACAGTTCCTCCAATTACATTTATGTATGCAGTGTATTTTGTTGTAAAATAGTATACTGATCTGAATAAAAGAAAATTCAAATCAAACTGTAGAGAAATTTGAAATTTCATGACATACTAAATTGCTTCTTATAGAACTGAATCATTGAGGTCAGTCCAAATGACCATTTCTTCATTGGCATTGCAGAACAGCCACTAGGTGGCAGAGAGATACAGTGGCATAAAGAATAAATCCACTGTAGACTGTACAATTACAAGAAAATTACAACACTGTGCCTGTAACTGAAGAAAAAGAGGGCTTGCAGCCAAAAAGAACACTTTCTATAATCTCTACCTGGAAAAAAACAATGATTAAACAGTCAAGCAGCAGAGTTTGGAGCCATTCATGGCTGGACAAAAGAAAGCAACACGGAATGTCTATTCACCAAAGTCTCAGGTCAGCAGATTAAGTCATATTGTGAGATATTAAATCCAAATTTCTGCTCTGCCAGAACGTTATTGTACAAAGGTTATGGCCACAAAACTGCTAAATCGGTCGGCATGAGGAACGTACATTAAACTTTCAAAGACTGCGGAGTTGAACTTCCAAACAAAGAATTCTTTAATGATTTATGATTTTTGTCAAAGAAAGTACTGTGACAAAACTGGAGCAGTACAGGGTTGTGCAGAGATGTTAAGGGGGCAAATTTTGTCAGTGTGGAACACTATGGCCAACAGAGCCCAAAACCTTCCCTTTGCACATGCACGGTGTAGTATAACCCTGCCTTTAGACCATTTTACTGGTGTCTGTGTTGTGTTTGCATTGATGTCTCCTACTGACACACCTGTTTGATGGTAAAGTCATTGATGAGGTGGTGGTTATGTTCATTCAGGTTACAGTGTAGAGACACACAGTCGCTTTGGTACAGCAGGTCCTGGAGGGTGTACACTCTCTGGACTCCCAATGATCGCTCTAAACCATCCTGCAGATACGGGTCATAAAAGATCACATTGAAGCCGAACGCTTTCGCCCGAACTGCCACCGCCTGACCCGATCGGCCTGTTCAACACACAGACAGATATACACCAAGAGTTACACGCACATTCCAGATTTATTTTAATGCCCCATGTACTCGCTCTCCAGCAATACAGAGATTGTACAAAGTCTATACAGAGTTAT
>JBBPCX010000001.1:33284716-33371058 GCA_037974365.1 Hydrocynus forskahlii
CACACACACACACACACACACACACACACACACACACACACACACACACACACACACACACACACACACACCCCCTGTGGCTCTCTCTGGTCTCCCTGTGGTATTTCCTGAGCTCTATCTGTTTTTCAGCTCCTTTTATTAGCCAAACATGTCTCATGCTGCTACATGGTACTGTAATATGAGCAACTACAAGGG
Source organism: Hydrocynus forskahlii (assembly GCA_037974365.1). NCBI lineage: Eukaryota > Metazoa > Chordata > Actinopteri > Characiformes > Alestidae > Hydrocynus > Hydrocynus forskahlii. Next base: position 33,284,912 of record JBBPCX010000001.1, read on the forward strand.
AAATGAAACAAGTGAATGAGAGAATTAATTATACACAGAAGGAAAGCTGAGGGGAAATATAGCCTTAAAAGGGAATTCCATCAATTTTCTAAACCGTATTATATTAAACGATTAAGATGTAAATAGGCATAAAGAGAAGCTAGAAGTGAAAGGCTCTCTACCAGACAATCTTGCACAGTCAGAACTGTTCACAGAAATGATGACAGGAATCGGCATATTTAGCATTTAATGCCACCAAGAGCAACATCACACAAAGTTGTAGCACAATTTGGTGACATAACGTGTCAAAATATAAATAAATAAATAAATAAGAATGAAACAAAAAGACAATAAGTATATTGGTTACACGAAGCAAATATGTAAATGTACTAATTATTTTTTATCTCTGTATGCTAATGAACTCAATCTCTACTGGTTAACGACAGAGAACGCAGTGTGTTTGATCTGAGAATTTGATACACACGGATCGGTCATGAGAGTTAAATCACCTGCCTAATATTGTGTAGGTCCCTCTTGTGCTGGCAAAACAGCTCTGACCTGTTGAGGCATGGACACCACAAGACTGAGGCATATGGCACCAAGATGCAATCAGCAGCGTCTGCGGATTGGACTAGTCTGTACAGTGCTTGATGGAAATAAAATTGGGGGAATTTGGAGGCCAAGTCAATGCCTTGAATTATTTATGTTCCTCAAACCATTACTGAAAAGGTTGCGCTGATCCAGTTGTCTAACAATCACAATTCAGCCCTCATCAAAGTTGATCAGATTCTTACAATTCTCTTTCTGTTTACTTACAGCCCAATACGACCCACTTCTTGACAGGTACCTTTGTAATGAGATAATCAATCTTATTTCACTAAACCTTTCAGTGGTTTTAATTGCTGATCGGTGTAAATATTTGATCTAACCCAGATAATATTAACTATTAATTCTAAGCTGCTATTGTGGCATAATTAAACAGCACTAGCATTGGCAAGCTAACTCTGCTAACTCTTAACCAGGAGGAAGGACACTTATCCTATCAGCCGTTGCCTCTGGTCTACGTCACAACCCACCCTCGACCAACAAATCTCTAGAGTTATATCTGCATCTCCCACTTCATTAACATGGGCTGGAAGAATAAATACAGAAATAAATAAAAGCATAAACAAATAAAATATTAATTCATTTCTTTCAGTATTTCTGAAAACATGGATATGCTTAGCTAATTATCCAACCTGCCATCCAACCTACATTATGGTTTTATGTGACATTTTTGTTTATTTATTATGATGTATTATGTCTTGTTATTATGTATTATGCCTGGCATCAATGTATTTATAATTTTTGTTAGATGTTAAGTTTGTTATGCTTTAATGCCACCAATTTCTGTTGTCTGAGACAAATTATATGAAGACATATATTTAATTATATGTTTACAAATATATTTACAATAATACATTCATGTCATACATGCAGGGTGTTTTGGGTAAAAAAAAAAAAAGTACCAAGACAGAACTTATTTTTTCATGATAGTCATGTTTTGGAAATATAAACCATTAACATCTTTTGGACATAAAATAAAAGAGCTAGGTTTGTTTTGTACTCTCCACTGCCATAAATAAGTTGTTTTTTCAAACTAAGTATGTTTCTTCAAACTAACTCTCTTCAAACTCTCCACATTAAAGGAGGCTGAAGCCGAGGTGTACACTTGCTGTATGTTGGGCTGACAGAACACGTCACTGTAGCCTTTTGATCATCTACAGATTTAATTGGCTAAATCAATGACTAGTGAACTGACAAAAGTAAAAAAAAAAAGTAGAAAGCTCCTCTTGAAAAGCCTGCACTGTAACAAGAATCCATGAACATTATTTACACATTATTTACACACATACACACACACACACACACACACACAAACACAGAGTACTGTGCAAATATCTGTGCATGTGAATGTCTTTTCGCTTGCAAAGCTAACATTACAATAAATGCTAACAAACAAGAAAGCAGTAATAAGTATCAAGATTTGTTTAATTTGTGAAAAAATAGTTAATATTTTGAGCTGGTATGGAGAACAGATTTCTCCTCGATGCTCACAGCCATTGCTTGGATTTGCGAAATTCAATCAATAATTGAATGAAGCACCGATTGAGCCAAACCAGGATTATGTATAATGTTATTTGGATATCTTTTGTTTTTATTTAGTATATTTAGTTGTATTAATGTGAAAAAAAACTGCCTGTCAACAGTTTTTAAATATCATTTGCATATAAAAGCCTTTTGCACAGGACTGTATACATTCTGCATAAACAACTTATATGATAGTGTTTAGAACTTGCAATCCCTATTGCTCTCATTGGACTTCTGTGATGCATTGACGCTATGAAAATCTTCCATGACTATCAAAATTCACTAATTTTAAATAAATTAACCTTTCTTTAGGTTCTTTGTGTGTGCCTGCTAAGAGATGGAACAAACAGAACTAAAAGTGTGCATTAATTTACACAGTGTTCACACTTCTGGCTGCCCCGTCCCGCACTCCTCTACTGTGCAGCTGCAGATGTGCTTTCTCTCATTACGATCTGCTTCCTCCTGATAAAGCTTTTTTCCCCTATTCATTACTTTCACTCTCTCACTCCCTCCCTTCTTCTATCAGTGCACTCTATGACAGGAGCCATCTGGCCTGGCAAAGAGAGAGAGCAGGACCAGCCCTGAAACACACACACACACACACACACACAGGCATGTATGTACATGCGCACACATGCACACAACACACAGCTGGGCCTCGTTACCACTCAACACAGAAGGCTGTTATGAGGAGGTGTCAGAGCATAGCATTAGGGATAGAGTTTCAGCAATACATGTGTATACACACACACACACACAAAATACACCCATGCTGACATTAATACACAGGGTTACTGGGTGAAGAAAATAGAGGAAACAGCTGTTATGCCGTCACATTAGAGATGATTTCAAAATGTATGCTGGGAAATATCACTCAGCTTACCTTCAGTCCACACACACACACACACACACACCCACACCCACACCCCACACCCCACACACACACACACACACACACAAACTCCTTTTGTTCCTCTGTTTATAAAGGCATTTCAGTCTTGGGATCAAAGAGGGTCAAAAGGTCAAGGTGATGTTGAGGTTTACTATTACTTTTACCACTAATACTACTGTTACTATTATTATTATTATTATTATTATTATTATTATTATTATTATAATAATAATAATAGATTTTTACTACTACTACTGCTAATATTATCATTATTATCATCTTCACATTATTATTATCTTCATAATGTTGTTTTATTGTTGTTGTTGTTGTTATTATTATAGGGCTGCCACTAAAATATATTACCTAAAAATGTAGATTCTTCTGAAAATGTCAACAAAAGATATTCTAAAGTCAGTTAAAATTAAAATATATGCTGTATGACAGCATTCTGCGCCCTGTTCATCGTGTCAGCTACACCTCTCAACTCGCAGTGTAACTTAATCTCCATGACGCCATGACATTTTCTCACTATGAATAATTCACGTAACTTGCCTGCCTACACTTATACAACCACAAAGACATGGTGTGCTGCTCATTCGAGCTTTCTCAGGCCCTGTCCAAAACTTGCATAAAATGCTAATGATCAAGAACACCTTTTGCGTGTACACACACACACACACACACACACACACACACACACACATACACACACACACACATACACACACACACACACACCGCAGCGGTAAATTCCTAATAGACTAATAACAGACACAATCCCTAACCAGAAAGCTCATCCTCATTACACACACGCCAATAACTGGATGTAGTCCCAGAACAGTCAAAAGTCAGTCAGAGAGAGAGAGAGAGCGAGAGACAGAGAGAGAGAGAAGCAGAGAGCGAGAGACTCAATTTTAGGCCTTGGAAAGAGGTCAGTTGTCCTGCAGCAAGCATAATTTCCAAATGGAGATTATATTCTGTTCATTCAGTTTTGCTGGATTATGTACGATGACCCACCCTGCCCATCAAGTCCAACCTTGCACAGATGGCTGGTGGGATTTTATGTCTGTAATCCCTCTTCTCTCCATCTCTTTCTTCTTCACTGTTCTCCCCCCTCCCCCTTTATTTCCAAAACCGCAGTGAATGGAGACGTGGAGTTGAACATATGGCCACTGGATCCACTTTAACTGACTGTGCCCCGTTTTCTTTTCCACTCTCTTTCTTCCTCCATGCCTTTTCCTGCCAAATGATTTTAAGTTTCTCTTTATTTTCTTCTACTTCTTGATGGACAGAAGTGGACTGAGTCTCTCAATTCTATACAATACCAGACTAAGCCTGTGACTGATTCCAGGGCCAGAGGTACCAAAAAGTATCGTGAACGAAAAGCATTGTCGATACATGTCATCTGCATGGCCATGGAGAATAACAGACATGGTTACATCACACACTCCAAATAGGTTTCACATAGAAACACAGACAAAGAACACGTTCATTGCTCAAAGACAAGAGAATAAAGCGGAACTGAACATTTGGACTGATTGGTTGGTAACCAAACTGTTACAAAAGGACATTTGCAAAAAGATCAAGAAATGGGATAAAAAAGGTATATGGTTGTAAACTGCTTGAAGGAATTTGGAATACATTAAAACTGAACTGCCAAAACTTTTCTGCTGTTTAAGCACATTGTTGCAAAATTCTGACCCCACACACACAATAAAATCAACTTGTTACAATCCAGTTCACAACCCAGTCTTTTACAACCTCAGAGTGCAAAAGAAAGTCTAAAAGCTATAGTACTAGTATCACATACTACTGGGTTTCAGTGTCAAACTTCTAACCTAAAAGGAGTAAACTTGTGAACTCCTTCCTACATTAAAAACACACAGCCTTACCATCCCTGTCAAGTATTTCTCATCAACTAAATCTTCAAAAGCACAAGTGACCTTCATATACATTAAACTCTGTAGCTGCACTAATCCTAAACAGTAGGTGTAATGTATTGCAAATGCATAAAATTAGACAGACATACATATGCACGCATATACACACATGGCTGACCTGGGATACTCTGGTGTGGTCTGACTGCTACATCCATTGCCATGGCTACATAATCTTCTCTTACTGAAAAAATAGGGACTTCAGACAAGGACAGTCCCACATGCCCTTATATGGAGACTATTAGTCCTAAAGGGTATTCTGGATTAGCATATAGAGGGAAATAACTGTTAAAAAGAAAGTGAGGTTTTGAGTTAAAATTAGGACACATGACCAAAATGCGACAATATTATAAAGAAGTGAAGAATTTCTTGATTGTTTGTGCGAAAACATGCAACATAAGTTACGAGGTGAAAATTGTGAAGTGTGATTCTGTAAAGCAAACTTTATCACTAGAGAGGCAAAGCACAATGTTTGTGGTGAGCCACAAACATAAAACAATATACAATGTAAATACATTAGGCTGATTATAAATTGTATTCATAATGTTACACACTATTTCCTCCATACAAATGTATTTGTACAAGTAAAAAAAGAATGTATTAGTACAAAAATACGTTTGTTCTCTCACTGGGGAACTGGGGTTAGGGTAGCTTTCAAGTTAATCATTCTAACAGGCCAATTTTAAGCAGTTCTGCTGTAAAGTTAGCACCATTTCTGAATCACAGTAAATTCCTTAAGGATAAATTTAAAAATGGGACTTTAAACATAAAGAAGTAAATAGTTTACCTTAAATTCCTGAAACTGATATTCATTAACTTTTAATTATCCATGGCCATCTTGTAAAAAACTCGACTGATCTATTCTGATACTAAGGCACCTTACCCTCAACAATCAGGAGTCTGATATAACCTGATATGAAGGAGCAGAGACAGCAGAGTAACAGTTTCATTATATGCTAGGGGAGCTGTCTGAAGTCATTACGTGGTGATGAGCCCAAAGTGACAACAAGAGTGAGAGAGAAGAGTGAGAGCAATTAAAGAGAGATGGATAAAGTCATTGAAAGAAGTACATGAATAAATTCACACAGATGAAGAGAAGGCTGTAGATTAGAAAATGATGTAAAAAGAAGGTTTGAGGATTAGAACGCTATCACAGCTTAGAGAGGAAAGCCACAATGCTCTTGATTTACCAGCACATTCTGGCACATCCTCTTCAAACACAAAACAGATTACCTACGACTCTCTTGACATTCCTGTTCCAATTACTGTGGGCCAACAATTTGCACAACACAATACTAACACACAAGGCAATTACATGAAAGATTTTTGATATAAACACATTTCCAATTCATCAAGACCACTCATTCTGCATTCTTACACAACACCAGCAGGGCACCGATTGCCAGTCTTTCATATCAGCTTCATTGTACATCTCTTTCCCCATCTCCCTCTCAAGAGGCTCTCGCATAATATGCCATCACTTTGATTACAATAATTAGAATCAGATTACTCTGACTTACTATGGTGATATGCTGTTTAATTTCCTGCAGGGTTTTGACACCGCATCTCAGCTTCAGTGCAACTCGCTGTTCTTGGGCCCCTCCCCCCAGTGCAGCCATTCCACATCACATACATGGGCCGCAGGGCGAAAGAGCTCTGTTACATCAACAGCATGGGTGGGATTAGAGAGCCCAGAAACACTACACTGTAACCCTTTTCCAGCTCACCAACATGCCCTACATAACAACACTTCCTGCTCTGAAAATTCAATACTATGTCCTTAAACATATAGCCTTGCTTGGGAAGCACTGAATCTCTTCTAGTGAATTCATTATCACAGGTTGTTTTTCCAAATGTCATTAAATCACTTGAAATTTGATTAACCTGCCCTCTAGTTCATGCTAAACTAAAAAAGCAAACTTCATCTTGCATCGTGCGCTGACTCTGTAAATCGATACACATCTAAATCACTGTTATCAGATCATAACTAGAGAAAAAATCTAAGGAAAAACCATCCTTGTTCTGAGCAAACTGCAGAACCTCAAAGAGAAGAAAGAAAAGATATAATAAGATTTTCCTACTAGAAATCATACATTCATTTCACACATCAAAGGCCAAAATAACACAACACACTCTGACAGTCACTGACACCCTGAAGGTGGTCTGGAAGGATAAAGCAAATGACTAATGCTGCAGTGACATTATTAAGTAACATGAAAGGCCACTGCACTGTGATATAGTAAAGAGAGAGTGAACTGGTTCAGTCATAAAACCTGCAGGACATAAGCTTACAGCAGGTCCTGTTTAATTAGGTGAGTCCTTCACTACTGAAAGATGTCCATATTCCCAAGAAATAACAATCTATCCAATAAAGACAGCTGAAAAAGACATATAAAAGCTCTCTAATACAGACCTATCCCGACCTCAGCAAGCCTGCTGTGCTCTGTTTGCAACAAATTAGTGCAATTACTGCAAATGGAGCACAACAAGACTTCATCGAAATAGCAGAAAAGTACCTCATGCTCCAACACGTTGAGACCTTTGGTCAATAAACATTGCATATTTAAAAATAGTAAAACAAAACCACCACTTTCTGATCTGGTGTGCTACAATACACACCATCTGTACCACAAAAGTACCTTAAAACAGTGTATGAATGTTATCTGGTTCTAACCAGCAGGAAGGTAATAGGAGGTCCACAATTCATAAACAGAAAAATCTGAAATAATTAAACACAAGATAAGATCTCCGTAATTACAAAATTTCTAGTTTCTAGACAGAACATTATTATGTAAATTGAGTTTTCCCCCCCCATTCTCATTTGATAATAGACAGGGTATGTCAGAGGAGAAAAGGAAGGACAAAGAGCTGGAGGATGAGAAAAAAAATGGTGATGAGGGCTTTGATTTACTTGTGTCAGGTGATGCCATAGTGGAGACGATGACTGGTGGTCCAGTGCGCCGGGTAAGTTTCTGATTGGCGAAGCTAGGAATCTGGCCTGTTGTAGCAGCACCCACAGGCACCAGGGTGCTCTCATGAGGTGCTGACCCCACCTTGCGCATTATCTGTGGGCTTGGGTGTGGACTGGTAATGGAGGTCATTGTGGCCAGGCTCCGATCCCTCTTCATCAACTCCATGGGCACAGTGTAGTTAGTGGAGTATGCCTTGGGGGCCTGCTGAGGCGGCAGAGCAGGCACGGCCATTGACTGTGGCACTCCAGCTAGAGCTGGCATCTGCTGTGGCACACTATGAAATGATGTCGACAAAGTCTGCAAGCCTGGAATTTGTGGTGGCATTCCTGGCATGTGTGATGGAAGGGCTATTTGCTGGGACATTGCGGTCATAGATGGGATGTGGAGGCCAGCTTGAGGAGTGTAGGCAGACATTGGACGAGGCTGGACAGGGACTATGGCACCACTAAAAGTCCCTGGTGTCCTGGCTCCAGGATAACCAGTTGCCTCTAGAAGCTGCTGGGAGGGAGCACTACTTGGCCTGCGGCCCATGACCTCACCCATCCTGGGAGACATAGTCTGCAGAGGGTTAGGGGGTAGCTGCATATACTGAGACTCCATGCCTGGGGTCAGTGGTGGTTGCTGGTGCACATATATGTCACTGCGGTGGCTAAAGCTGTTAGACCGGCCACGCACTGGAGCAGTAGGGTTGTGGGGGGTGGCAGGAGGTACATCAGGTGGACGTTTACAGCTGAATGCCACACGAGAAAGAACACGTGCCTGTCCTAGGTTGGGTGCAACAGAGCGAACATCGTTTTCTTCCATAACAGCCAACATTGCAGTGGAATCAAAGCCTTGCTGCAGCAGAGAGGTAATAGTGCTCTCAGAAAGGCCTTCATTACGTAGAAGAGCCAAGAACTCTGGATCTGCTGTCTTCTTAGGGTCCACAGGAACCAATGGGGTTTGAGGGGTTGTAAGTGGAGGGCCAGGAATAGCAGGTTGAATAGGAAGCTGCGGAGGAAACTGAGCAGGGACAGTAGCTATGCTTTGGGTAGTCACTGGAACAGGAGCTGGTAGGGGAGAGTTAGGGTCATAAATAGGATTTGGGGGTGCCACAGGTTGCACCTGCTGAAGAGGTGCAGAATGCGTTTGCTGCACTTGTTGCGCAGGAGGAATCTGCTGCACTTGCTGACCAGGTGGCATTTGTTGCACTTGCTGAACTGGTTGCATTTGTTGAACTGGCTGCATTTGTTGCACTTGCTGAACTGGTTGCATTTGCTGAACTGGCTGCATTTGTTGCATTTGCTGAACTGGCTGCATTTGATGCATTTGCTGAACTGGCTGCATTTGATGTGCTTGTTGAACTGGCTGTACTTGCTGGACTGGCTGAACCTGCTGCTGCATTTGTGGCTGTGATTGCTGCTGCTGCTGCTGCTGTACAGTGTATGGGGAGGGGCTTTCTTGACGACTAACCATACCTCTGACAGTCCCGTCCATTCCTTGAGATGAGGGATCCACCACCAGGCAGGTGGCTGCAGGCTGATTAGGATCCACTGGTCTCCCATTAATGTCACTATACAATGTACGCCCAGTAAGAGAAGTTGGTGGCTCAGCACCATAACGGGGAGAAGTGGGCTCTATGCCATAGCGTGCAGGAGAAGGTGCACGGCTTGGAATACGCTGCCCATCTGGCATCATTTTGGATCCTGGGGTAGCAGGTGGGGGACCAGGAAGGGATGGTTCCCTGTAAATGCGGTTCATTTCGTGAGCAGTAGGGGGTGGAGGAGGAAGTGGGGCAGGAGTAGGAGCTGGAGGGCCAGACCTCCCACCTTGGTTCTGTTCCCATGGTGGCCGAGATCCTCCCATCATTCCATAATGAGAAGACGACCTATTGAGGGGGTGAACCTGCTCTGCACGATAAAATCCATCAGGTGACCTAGGGAGTATGCCAGGATCTTGCTGATAAAAGTCAGGTGGTGGTAGAGAACCACGGTGGGCCATGGGTGGCCGATCATAGTGGCTATTCAGCTCAGGAACAGAACTCTTCCTCATGCTGCGAGTGTCTGGTCGATCCAAGTAGGTTTGGTTGTAGAGAGAGTCCTGGTATGAGTACTGCTCCCGTTTCATATCTAGGTCAGGTGGACGCATCCCAGAGGGTGGTTCGTACCAAACTCCTCCTGCATCCCCTCCATAGGACAAGGAATTACGTCTCCCAGTCATCCTGGCCTGTTGCTCATAAATGCTCTCACTGCGGTCCCACTGATTCTCATTCCCACCAAGTGTGTCCCAGCTCTGGGAGCGACCAATCGGCAACTGCTTGCTGGAGACCAACATCAGTTACAGAGATACTCCACTCTAAGAAAAAAAAATGCAGGATGGGGTTCTGCTTCAGCTCTTTAGGTAAATATTTACATCAAGCAGTGAGAGGAAAAAACAAATGAAGCCACAGAATATATCCTTTTCACCAGAGTTCCACCTGTAGTTTCTGTCTCTCCTCTCTTTGGGAGTTCTGGTTATCAGGTAGCTCCTCCTGGTAGGCGATCGCTGAATAATTAATCTGGGGAGTATTGCTCTTGGCGATGTAGGATGGAAAGAGGATACCAAACGCTCTTGCACAGTGGCTGTAGGTGAAGGCAGCCTGGCTACTCCATTGCGGAAATTCAAAGTGACAAGCGTGAACAGGCGACGGGATAGAAAGAAAGAGAATGAGAAAACAGGGAGGAAGGGCAAATTTTCAGGGGGGAGGGTTGGTGGGGTAGGCAGGGGCTTGTGTTAATCCAAAAGAGCTGATCTGCTCCTACTCTGGGACATTTTACTCGCTCGATTGCTATGAGGGATTACAGACTAAATAAAGCCTGCTTAAATCCACTGCCTCCCCTCATGACGTTCCATACACACACGCACACATACACACAAAGACACGCACAGAAACACTAACTCATGCTTATTGTGCAAGTACTTACACAGCGATGAAATAGATGATGATGATGATGATGATGATGATGATGATGAAGTAGGTAATGGCAATTTTACAATGGGACACACCTACCTGTGGCTGATAATTGTGGAGCTCTGTGTATCTATTCAGTCTCTGTCCAGAGGGTAGCAGAACAACTTTCCCGGGACCCCGAGGGGCGGGACAAAGCAGCAGACCAGTGAAATTAAAACAAATCTAATGCACCAGTGCTAAGTCGTACAGCGCTGTCAGAAAGCAACAAATCCTGATTGAACAATAATCCAGCAACTGGGCCGGAAACATGTGCACAGTCATGCAACTGCAAAGAACATGACTGCACAGTTCTGCTATATGTCAAAACCAAACTTTTTACATCTGCAAATATTCTGTACAGGTAACTTTTCAGCCATCTTTTACATCGTTACATTCAATAATCATTTTACTTATCTTCGATTGTCCACAACTCACCTATATTACTCCACTGCTAGCTACTGTACTACACTACACTAAATTGCAAGGCAGCTTCTTTTACACAAGAGGCATGCCGCTACTTATGAATCACCAACTCCCTTCCTTAATTAGGTTATAATTACAAGCAATTAAACAGCATGCATTAACAAGCTATTCAGTATGAGAGAGAAAGAGAAGGGAAAATGGCACATCCAATATCAGTATTAAACAATTAAACAAGTATTCAAGATAAAGCTCTGAAAAAGAGACCACTGCAAAAATATTCAGTTTCTCAGGTTTTATCTTTTATAGGTGCAAGTATTTAACTGATCAGCTTTGTTTTCGTTTTTAAGAACTGCTTGACAATATTTCTTCTAAGGAAATGACAATACATCAAAATAAGATAAATGATGCAGTGTTTACAGCACTCGAATAATTAAAAGAAAACAAATCTCTTGTTCACTCAAACAAAATGGTAATAATTACCTTTGACATATTTGACATTGCAAGAGAAGAGTGTTGATTACAGCAGTGTTTTTTATACTTTTCCTCAATAAATGAGATTTGATTCAGGTATCTCATAAAGCAGAATAAGGTGCTTGTGTAGGAATTTAACAGACACTGGTATGGAATGGTTGTCATTGTTATAGAGATGCTGATTTAAAAATAAATTGCAGTGGTCTCTTATTTTTCCCGGACCTGTATATGCTTTCAGAGCCTTAAAGAATTACTGGTAATGAGAATCACTGGTAAAGATTATCAAAAAAGCTATGAAAAATGTCTGTTTAGTAGTTCAATATAACACTAAAAAATATGAGAATACAGGCATGTGCTGTGTTTATCAAATGCATACAAAAAAGTGTGCCTTGAAGCATCATAGTGCCCTATAAAGGGTCAATTAGCTTCTTGGGCAGATCGGCAAACCACTTGTAAATACCAACCCCTACAATACAGACCCAGAAATACCCCAGACAAAAACAAGGTCAAATGATTTCATGAAAGACTGGAAGTAGAAAAGTATTAAATGTACATGGATGTCTTCACTGCATGTTTTACAGAAGCCACTTCTAAAAGGTTTCCTTGTGATTTGTTTACTCTCAATCACTACAGCAGCTGCCTCTGGCTAAATAACATAATTAATTTTAGATCTCATGAATACAAAACATTTTTTTATCACTGTTTTGTTGTCAGCAAATAGGTCTAGCATTGTTTTTGATAAACACAGATAGACAACCCCAGTAAGTATCAATATTCAGCCCCGACACTGCAATCTTTATAGCACATCTACACACCTCACATACTGCATTCCTATAGTTCCGATTCTGTGTAATCAAACTGAAGGAGTGCTTCAAACAGGAAGAAAGGTATATCTCTTTGGGCATTTAGCAACTGGGTGCTCTTGCCTTGCATCCATTTTAGTAGTCTGTTTACATGTCAGCAGGCTTTACTCTGAGGGGCTGTACTGGTCAGGAGTGCTGATAGTGCAGTAAAGATCTGGGCCTCATGTTGCTGTGACTGCACTTCACAGTGTCTCAAGTTTCAGTGAAACATTGTGTTTATTTGTTTAGAAAGTGTGAGACACCATGAGGTGTACATATTTGGCTGCAGATTAGAGCAAAAAGAAAAGGATCAGTCTCATGCAAGTTTGAAAATGATTGTATCTTAGGAAAACAACATGAACAGTGTAAATATAATGAGTAAATCCATGGCCTTTAAGGGCTTCCCTAGTGTAATACTAAGGAACCAAATACATTAAAAGATCATTTTTTCCTTACATCTGTATGATTTGTGATCCGAGCAAGTATCTCAGTAAGTCACATATGCTGCTATCTTGAGACTTACACTTCGATTTCAGCATTTTATACCCTGTTTATGCACTGGTTTTGACAAATATTCAACAAATATTGCATTTCACTGGGTGTAAATCAGCTATTTAGATGGTGAATCTCTGCTCGTTTCTGAGCAGAGATTCACACTCAGACAAGATTACCCAGAACTGAGAAAAAGAAAAAAAAAACACATGCCCACCAGCATCACCATGGGGGCAGTACAAAAAAAGAGGACCATGGCAAATGAGATTTTCTAACAGGAAAACGTTTAGGAACATGCCTTGAGGAAGGGTGTAAGATCAATTAAAGACAAAAAATAAAAAATAAATCAAGCAAACAGGCAAATACATGTTTGAGGAACATAACTAATCTAATGGCTCTAATAAAATCATCTATCCAGAGTGCAAATTTACTATTTCATGACTTCCATATCATAAAGTTCTTTCATGGCACAGAAATTAATGAATAAAATGAGAAAAAGAGACTGATTAGAAGTGAAGTGGAATTTAGAGAAATACAATAGACAGCCCAGGAAAACTGACCTTTCTATCAAGCTGAAATGCAGAACATGACTGCTTGTAAATTACTGCTTAATTATACTTTTACTGCTAAACTTTTATTCTATACTTGTTTCATTAATATAGTTTTACGACTGAAAATTTGGCACAAATCTTTATAAACTTGTTACATTAATGTAAAACAACACACAGCATGTTACTGAGCATTCTTGTAAGTCTAAAGTTCTACAAAGACTTCCTGGCTTGTGGTGTTTTGAATTATAATTGCATTACTGTAAAACGACTTCCTCTCTCTCTCGCTCTCTCTCACACGATTACTCCAAATAAAATCCAATAATGTTAATCCTCAAGTTGCGTGAACTGAACAGTGACATACCCTGTTATTCCCACTTCACCTCATCAAGGAGGACAACTGTTTCAGAAACCTCACTTCACCCTCATTAAAGGGGAATTCCTCCGGCTTTTCAGGCACTCTGCATAATTAAATGGATAAGATGTAAACAATGTCATTCAGAGTGGTTTGATGGGAAATATTATGTTCCAAAAACACTTAACAAGAATTGTCATAGCAGTGGTGTTAGGAACAAGCATGTGAAGCATTGAATGTGTATAAAAGGCATTTATCATAGTGTGGTTGTGTGTGTGCAAAGCAATACACACACAAATACACATAAATGTACAATACAGGCTACAAAAAGAGCCAAAACAACCACTTGAAATCCATTCACCAATATGGCCCTTTGCTCCTAGTTCTATTTCCAGTCTTCTTCCCCTTGTCCTCTACCCATGCTGGTCCTCACCAGGCCTATTAAACAACTCAACAAATAACTTCTAGCTTTTCACATCATAATGAATATGACTAAAGGCTTGAAACACAGTGCCCAGAGATCAGCCCTTAATACATAAAAGCAGGAGGAAGCTGCACGGTAGATTACCATGCTGGACATCACAGAACACACGTCAGCAAAAGCACTGCCCTTAAGCAACATCTCAACTTGTACTGCTGTATGGTTGAGTGTACCATTTGTGTTGCATGACATTCTAATGAGCATGCTTTTCATTATACTACACTATAATGACAAAGTTGAACGTAATTAAAAATAAATTAAGGTACTTTCTAAAGCAAGTCCACTACCATACTCTCATTCTTGATAAATAACTCTGGATCATGTCTCTCTGATGGATAAAGCATACTGCCGAGTTAATTGTCTCTGCTTTTCTGCACTCCGGTTTTTTTTTTTCTGGTCAGGCTCTTTTGGCAACCACAACCCCCTCTGGGTCTGTTTGCCACAATCAAATGTAGATGAGATCATTTTCCATTGTAATTAAGCACAAAAGTGGCGACTTGTTTTTGTAGCAAGCCTCCCTTCTCGCTGTGTGCCTTTTTTTTTTTTCAGCATTCTATGTGATGGCAGATTTTTGCTCTGCGGGCTTTAATGTGAACACAATTTCAACTGTGTAACCACTTAATTTAGCAGAACAATGTCCAGAGTAAACCCAGACACAGTTTTTCCCCTGGACCCACAAACAAATCTGGACCTTGTAATGAAGCTCATTGAACATGTTTGGTTTGATGATACATGCTGAAGTGAAACAAATCTCACTGGACTTTCCTCCCAGTGATGGAGTCATCTCTAAGTCTCTGGAGACGCGTTCCCCCTGACTGGTTTCCGAACTGCAGCCCTAATTGTTCTGTGCAGAGGGAAAACAGAGCCTGCCAAATCAGACCTCATCCACTACTTACAGAGGGAGGATCAGTGGTCAAGTATATAGTTTATACAGCCATAATATCAGGCAGTTAGAATGAGCCAAACCACTATAGTTTTTCACTGGAGTGCATGGAAAACTCCCAGAGTTTAGAGTTGGCCTGTATGTTTATGTCATACATTTGGCAGTTTACGATCTCATTACTACAGAGCCGCGGAGAAGGTGGAAAAACACACTTTCAAGGATCTTTTAAGGAGACTCTCTCTTACACACTTGCACACGCACACACGCATGCCAGTTTATCCTGCACGCACACTCACTGGTCATTTTGTCAGAAACACCTACCATATATGTGCACTTTGTGGGTTTGTGATTACTGACTGTAGCCATTCTGCTGCTGAACAATTTACCAGTCACCCTCTATCATTTCGAATGGAAAGTGAACACTTCAAGACCACCAGTGACCACATATTATTTGGCTTGTGGACTGTTCTCAGCAGCAGGTGTACCAACATGAAAGTGGAATCATGGTGTACACTGTGCTGGTAGGAGTTTGTCAGTTCCTCAGCGACACTGCTGAAATTTTAAACACATCAACGTCGCTGCGGCTGTTCTGTCAGCCAAAAAAATGGAAATGACCACTGGATGATGACTAACACAATTTGGTAAATCCCTTTCGCATGGGAACTTTTATGCAAAAACACATCTGTAATTACCCGCGAAGGAGTAAGTGTGAACAGGAGCCCGGTGCAGCTGACATGGCAGTTTGCAAGTTCAATACCACAGAAATTACAGGGAGGGCTCATGTGTGAACAGAACCTGATACTTTACTGGGAAATTAGAAATGTCTACATTACTGCACTGTTTTTTCTTTGTACAGTTGGACTGTCTTGTTTAATTTTTTTATGGGAATATATTTTGAACATGATTCTAGAAGCAAATATTTTTTTTACATTTGTTTCTAGGATCGTGTTCAAAGTATATACCCATGAAATAACTGAACTATAAAATCCAACCTATGACTGTTCACAGCTGCTTTTGTGCACAAATGACACAGCATGACAAAGAACATTTTTATGGTCAAGTTTTCAGAGAGAAAAAAAAGATATCAGATATGAAAAAGTTGCTAGCTATTCATGCAAAGAACACCACCTTTAACAGAGACAGCTGTGTCCAATAATGTGGCCAGCAAGTGTGTATCTGCTTTGCATACAATACAAAAACCCTCAAATCATTAAACAATGTAACCACTTTCTAAAAAAATATCTTACCTTCACAGATTCTGTCAAGCCTTTGGCGTTTGACTTTGTGTTTGTCAAGTAAAGCCATCTTGGTGTTGCAGACCCCTTCCTCTTGGCTAGCTGTACACTGGGCTAAGCCTCAGGATACTACTGCCCCTTCAGTCCGCTGCAGAGCATATCGTCACCTTCAGCCTGCACATGCACACACAGAAGGGTCTCATTCAATAGACAACTTTCATTCAAACTGATACCTACATTGTCTTTTCCCTGAACATTGAACTGACATGTTCAGGACAGGTCACCTGGACAGATGCAATAACACAACCTTCCCACAAGAGGGAGCTACATGGCTATTCCAGCACGGACTTACTGAGTTCACAAAAAAGACTCAATTTAATCACCCCTTCTTTATTTCACTGCTACAGTATGTGAACTGCAAATATGTAAACAGTTTTTCAGGCTGAGTTTACATTATAAAAGAACTGTACACAAATTTGTTATCTAGAAAAAAAGACAAAACTATGTGGCAATCAGCAGTCAGGCTTTAAGCCTGTCAATCTTTTCTTACAGATAAAATTATGTTAGAGAGTCAAGCCCATTTGAGATGACAACCACTCATTCAGGTCTGAGGTAGGTGTGAGATGCAGGTATGCAGTTAAATACCAGCACCATCAGTGTTAGTCCTTTGACACTGATGTGATGGTTGTATAGGCAACATCACGTCTGTGCTCAAAACTGAGAGAAGCTGATTGAGGGGGGAAAAAAGCAAATTCCATGCTGAGCTACACTCTCCGTGTTTCTTTCTCTCTCTCTCTCTCACACACACACACACACACACACACACACACACACACACACACACACACACAGGCAGTGAATTAAGATTTTGGGCCCTTTCAGGCAACCTGAAAGCGATCACAACACACTCCCCACATGCACTCCGAAGTACTAAACCATTACACAAAAGCATGCCTCAATTTCAGCCATTATGCTGGAGGCCAAATATCAGTCATTCAGACCGGAGAGCGCAGGCACTCTGGGCACCATAATAGAGCTTTTTATCATAGCCCTCTGTCATCAACATAAATAACAAACTCTGTTCCTCTAATCCCCTGCTGTCTGACTCCATTTCTCACCTACTCCCCACATCTAGTATCTGCTCTCCATTATTTCTGCTTTTGACTGCATTACTTTCACCTAAACTTCCAGAATGAGTCACATCCTAACAGCTCAGCACAAAGAACATATCTGCACCTCAACCACTAGAATACTATCAGCATGCAGGTAAAACACTTACATTTTATCTTATATGATTCATATGCAAATAAGAAGGTGAAGCAATTACGGCTGTCTACTGGGTCTTCTGTTACTGTCCAGCTTTTATCAGTCTCAGAATGCACAGGACACCTCAAAGCCCAGGTTATGTTAATGTGTACACAGTGCATTTAAGGTGCATGGAAGCCACAAGTTTTAACTGTTTCAAGTTGCTTCTTGTCAATGTTGTAACCAAGTCTCATATATCCAAATTAAAAGCTCTAATGGAAATGGAAGCAGAGTTCTTATAATGAGTTAATATAATGAGATTTATGGACAATTTCTATTGGTCCATCATTAAATGTTCACAGAATGTACAAAACAGGTGGCCTTTTCAAATGGTGCGGAAAAATAAATAAAAAATTGACTTCAGTGGTTTCGTTATATATCATATCAAACTAAACTGAGAAGGAATCTTTTCTTGCAGAACAAGCTGGTGCCTTTCAGTCGTTTGTTTAATGGCTTTGGGCATTGGGCGTCTAACACCACTTGGCTGCTTCTTGTACGGAAGGGTCCTGAGTTTTCTGTGTTCTGAAAAATGCAGTGTGAACCTTTCCTTAAGGCTAAAAGGGGATTGTGAGACAAACACACACACACATACACACACACACACATTGTGAACACGTTCACAAGTGTAGGTTACTCAGTAGGCAGAGTATGTCAATTCTGAACCCTTCTCAGATTCTCAGCTTGTTAACACCTCCTAACAGGCCATTAATTAGCAGCGGGGGACCTCACAGCTCTATCAGTGAAATATGCCAGCGTGCGCTGCTCAGCTAACTTTACAAGTTAGAGGCATTAAAGGGAGGTAAACACCAACAGCCTGCAAACACATAGGATATCATGTAAGAAGAACAAAGACTATATTGATAATATTTGGATCATAAGACACGGTATAAAGAGTCTGCAAGTAGTTTTGCTCAACAGTGAATGTCTTTCTGCCAGCAAAACATTTACAATAAAGGCAAACAAACAAGAAAGCAGTCAAATGTGTCATTATTTTGTTTTCTAAAAAGTAGTCGAAATTTTGTGAGTTGGTTTGAAGACCGCGGGTTTGGTTCTAGATTTCTCCTAAATGTCTCCAGCATGCATGGAATTTTAAAATTCAAGTAGCAACACATCAGATTTTATTTAATGAAGAAGTGATTGATCCTAAGAAGTTATTTGATAGGGACTCCCATGGAGAGGTCTGGGAATGGTTAAGTGAACACAATGACACTCATATAATCACTGTTTACTGTTTTAAAGTTATTTTTTAATGCATTACATTATTTGTGCTAAAAATATGCTTACTGCCCACCTAAACAGCTTTTAAACATTATTCTCTCAGGTGCTTCCAACTTCTGGTTGGTACGGCGTGCATGCAGATTATTCAGTGTGAGTTATTGGGGTATAAACTCCCATTACTTGTTACCTCCTTTAGCCTCTTAACTCCAGTGAAAACTAAACTCCGGGCATATTTTATGTGACTGAATTGAGAAAAAGGAAGGAAAGTGTTATTTTCCTCTGAACTATTGCTTTAGGAACTTTTACAAAAATTATCCACTAGCGATAGGCATCAAATTTCAATACATCAACAGTAATGACAAAATTAAACAGAATAAGATCAACCTTACCAGCATTTGTGAGCCAATAGGCAGTCTTTGTGCAAAATCTATCCTGCTGATAGGGTGAGTAAATTAAATTTCACATGTATGTTATTGACATTAATGCTTCTTGTTTAGTTTGCAACACAAAACTTTCAGCAAATATGTTCAGCACTGCTCACTGCTGGGTTAGGTGTGTAAAAAGGAAAAGAAAAAGTAGCTAAGGAACAACAAGGAATTGTTATTGCCATCAATATAGAAAAGCTGAACGATATCCGGCCTTTGTAATCACTAAATATGACAAAATGTGTTGGGTTAAGTTCAGCTAACCCAGACAGCCCTTCCATCTTGCAGACTGCGCTCATCTGTGAGGGACTGGGGCGTGGGAGTGTGGGCTGGCATCTCTTGAAGAAGGGAGGAGAAGACATGCTCAGTCCAACAGAGAAACACGGAGTCCGGGCATAAAAAGACAAGAGGAGAGCCGGAGACACTCTTCCTCTCAAAGTCTTCCTTAATAGGCCTATCAATCTCAGACACACACACAATAATAAAATCCTCAACTCCCTTCCCTCTCATGTAATTTCAGAGAAAGACAGAAACCATTAATGATATAAAAAGAGGAAGATATTCATTACAGTCGTTATTGTGTGGTTACACAAGATAAATGGTGATGAGCTGTTTGGGAATTGTTCTAAGTGTTGGGGCGATGCTAAAGTGGTAATATTTTGAGATTACAGCTTCAAAATGGAAATATTATTAATGTAGTTTATACTTCTCAAAGGGGGTGGGCAGTAGCTTTTCAGAGGACACAAAGAGATCACCTGTATCCACTTCAAAGCCACGTCTATGTTTTAAAGTGCTCTCTCCCACAGAGCATGAATTACAGCTGTCCCATTCACCAACGCGCTGCTTTGATTTATCTGCACCTGTGAGCATGTGTCCGCGCGAGAGAGACAATGACGGCTCTGCTGCGTTTTGTGATTGATATGTCTGAGCCCCCACTTCTTGTGGCTCCTGAGTGTGACGCCGCACAATTTATTATACCATTTTACAATACAATGTCATAGTTCAACATTAAATGCTCAGGGGAAATGATAACTGATAGCACTACTCATTCCGAACCACAGATATTTCATCGTTTCCACACAAAGTCCGACACATTTGCAAAATGAATAAGGACTGTGGACTCTGAAACGGGTTTGTTGCCACTGATCATATTTGAAGTGTTTGACATTTTGAAAGAGCTCAGCATTGCTTTGTTGGGATGCCACGTTAAATATGCAGATCCTTTTCTCTCTCAGCACTCACTCTCTCTCTCTGCTGAGGGAAATCACTGCAAGCATGAATCTTAAACAGTGTTTTGGGTTTCTTTTTGTTTTTTTCCCCCTGCACTTTCATCCAGGGACCTCTGCTAAAATGCCATTGCCAAATAAGACCCGCTGCAGACTCACCCACCTTCTTCAGTACGTCAAGAGAAAAGCCACGATGTCAGCGAGCCACACCCAGCGCAACACCTCCTCCAGCTCACAGACTGCAGAGAGACAGAGAGGAAAAGCTCTTTTCAGAACAGCAGACAGAGGCTCGGAATATGCCAGTGTTTCACAGAGACTAATGAATATTAATGTGCTGACTCCTTCGCAAAACTGACCTTTTGTTTTAACTCGGCAGGGAAACGTTAGAACACTTTTTTTTGCACAAATACGAAAGCCTTAAACTGGGAACAAATTCACTCATGATTACTTCACCCTCCACCCACACAGTGCAACTCTCCATCTACACACTGTCTTTTCCTCCCTCACTTTCACAGTAGTGCACAATTAAGACGATGCACACAATGGAATGTAGCAGGTTTGAAATTCTGCAGCGAGCTGATTCTATATGTTACCTTTAATCCTTCCTTGAAATATAAATTAAGAGCTACTGGATAAAAATGAGAACGGGGCTATTTTACAAAGCACAATTTTACACTTATCCAGATAACTTAAAGCAAAATAAAGCAGCCCCTTATAGTCACACGTGAACATACCACAGCTCAATACTATGTGAAAAATGTGAAATTCTCTCTCTGCATTTAACCAAATTTTGATAATTTATGTGTCTTATGTAACTCATGTCAGATACACATTTATGAAAATATAATGGATATTATCAGTATCGGTTACAGGAGTCACACCATGTTTCATTACAAAGAAGTCATAATTAGTATTATTTAACTGTGTGTGTGTTTGTGTGTGAATCATTTACGTGTGTGAATCAGTACTAAAACTGTACTTTGGTAGTGCCGTATATTTAAAATGAGGCACTACCAAACACAATATTAATTAATTTTACTAACTTGTTCTTCTTTGACTGCTCCAACGGATCAAACCTAAGAAAAATGAACGACTGTGATACTTATATTGTATCTAACCGTCCTGAAGCATCAGAATTTTATATATATATAAAAAACTATTTTTGCCATATCATCCATCCGTGCAAAAAGTGTTCCTTGGCCCCCCCGACTATACAAACAGACTATGAAGGTGAGCTCTCCATGAACTCCTGTTGACTTTCTGAACCCAGTGACTGGCTAGGATGACGTTTTGTGGTATAATTGTTGGGAAACATCTGTTTTGCAATTGTATTCCTGATTCGGTAATTTCAAGAGAAAAAACCCCCCCTGCAACTTGCTTAACTATTAGGTATACAACAATAACCACATCAGCGCCCTGCCACGATTACCGTACCACCTCAGATATTTTGCTTGGAGTGTGTTTTAATGCTGAAATATACATGGTGATATTCTGGGTAATTCACGGCAATTAGGGCATCATTCTGTCCTAGAATGTGACATACACACATAACTGACTCTGACCCCGGAGACACTTGCTGATACTCTCCTCACCCGCTTTTAAGTGTCTCATTTACTGTCTATGGTGGAAAGTACTGTCAGTGATTTAAACAAAGTTCCCGGTTGAGTTTCATCAGAGTAAAGTGGTCAGAGGAAGGCAGGGCTTATCCTGTCACCCACTGTCTCTGAAAATCTCAACCGTTCTAGAGATTGTGATTTTCTATGTTTAGTCTGCTGCAGTGTATTAAAAAAGTGTTAATCTGAAAAATATGCGAGATAGAATAAGAATGTAGAATTAAGATATCTTTAAAACACTGAAAATTGATTTCTGACATCAAAACTCCAAAATGCATGCAACATTACATCCCTGTTCTATATTTGCAGTTGCAGCAACAGAGTCCTGAAATATGGGGGTGCTGCAACCCTTCAACTCCCCCACTTTCCGTACTTCTGAGTAACTATGCAAACCCTTTGCAGACTTGTATGTTGCACAACAAGAGAGATCATATACAGTAAATTCACATATATAATTATTGAAATGAACCTAAATCCTAGCTGTATGGTGCTCCTCTACAATACCAAGCGGTGGTCTGACCAAGTGTGCGCACGGGGGGTAGTTTTTGGAATTTTAACGAGACAAGGTCCGAGAGAATGACTCCAGGGATAAAAGATCAAGACCATTATGAATGGCTTAAATATCAACCACAAAAGACATGTTGCTTGGCTTGACCCTCCTGTGGTTTACTCAGCACTGTTCAGCTCCTCCTGACTGAATGAAAGCAGCATGGCACTGAGCATCTCCATCTGTCTCTACATGCAGGGGTCTGCTGGCTCTGGCCCCTCTTCCCCCTCCGAGTGTGTAAGTGTGTGAGTTGTGTGTGTGTGCGTGTGTGAGAGAGAGCGAGCGAGCGAGAGAGAATCAAAGAGACAGTTCAACTCTATTACCCCACACTCATCACATTCTGAGCTGAGGGAGAAAAATCAGAGCTATCAAAATAATTTTACAGAGCTATGAATGACATTAGGGCTGAATGTTTCCTCTTGGGCCAGATGCCAAGCTATAATTTCATACCAATTACCTCTACGTACAGCAATATTAAAAATCCTTCAAGTTGAATTCCTCTTGACTTTGAAAAGATCTTGGCACATTACTCCAGAGAACACCGAACAGGGAAAAAATGCACACAGGGTTAAAATGCCTGTTTAACTTTAATAACTACAAATGTTGTTCTATTAAGACTGTGAGGAAATATTTAACTATACACACAGTTCTTCTTCACTGTTCTTTAATTTTTTCTCTGGCAACATCAATGTTAATGACAATGTGGCGAGAAGGCAGCCAGCACCTAGAGACAGTATACAGCTTGAAATAGAGCTGTAAATGAAAAAACATGCAGAGAGTAAACATCTGTGGAAAAGCAGCTTTTGAACATGTGAATCGCCATTCTGGGAGCTTAAGACACAATAAGCAGTGCTGCATTTTTCAAAACCATGATGATTATTATATCAAATTATCAAATCGTCAAAAATGCAGACAATTTAAGGTTCAAAGAACCTGAGGGTCAAGATTAGATTTATTTTTCTGTTTTTCGTGTTAAAAACACAATGCACAAACTGACCTGGCTCAGATAAATACGTTTTCAAATTGTTCTACTTCTGTGATATTAGGCCTCTCAAAATCTAAGCTCAAAGCTCACAACCCCAAGAATTTAAAAGTAAGCCCAGTCATGTGGGCAAGCATAGCATAACCCACATCCATATGCCGGGTTTTCATCACTGAGTCTGGTTCCCATGATATACAGCCATTGAGAGATCCTTGAAAGAGATTTAAAGCTAGGACTGTGTTGTATTTAATTTCTGAACACTGTTTTAAAAATGTATGTCATTTAATCAGGTACTCAGTTGAAACCTCAATCCCTACCACACACTACTGTTTTCCAACAAACTCTGCAGCTGTCTCTTAAGCAAGAGTTTTATTCAAATAACTAGGCTTGACCGCCTTGACACACACCTTCGAAAATCTATGCAGAAATACAGGAAAATAAACCAGGAGAGGCAACACAAATTCTGTCCTTTCACATCTGCAGATAAGAGTTTGTGTCCCCCACCAACCTGAACAGAGGAGATCATAAATATTAAAGAGCATTTTCCTGTCTCTGTGATAGTTCGTGTCCGTCTTCATGCGCTGTCATGTGATTCTGTGCGTGATGTGTTACTGCCTGAGGGATGGCAGAGAATGGGGGGGTATTTGCAGATGGGATGGTAAGGGGGATGTGTTCAAAATCAAGGTCACCCGTCATTTCACCTTAACACGCAACTGTGAATACATAACAACCTACATCAGCACCCGTTCTTTCAAGGAAGGAGAAGAATACTCACCCCTCAGGCTATGTGAAGAACAAGCTATTTTTCAGAGAATTCACAGTAGAGTGGTCAACAGTTATTACTCAAGATCACTAAGGCAAATTAAATTTAGGACAGTTGTCCATCATATACTGAAAAACACAGCACAGAGTATTTTCAAGGACATCCGACTGAGCAAGGATGGGACCATTAAAGATGATCAGAGGATCATCTACACACTCCCTTCTCCCACATTTCACCTCACCAACAATTAGCCATTTCCTCAGTCATCTCTACACACATGAGGGCAGTCACTATCAATTTGATCACTATAGTGTTTTTTATCTTTAATGGGCCTGAAACAAGCTTAAGTGAACCAAGTATACAGAGCCTTTCAATAATTTCTTTTTAAGATACTTGAATGGAAAAAGAGATATATAAATGGGTGTGTCCATCAGGCTCTGTTCCTTATTGTAAGACTCATCAGACTGCCAACTATCTATGAGACTAAGGGGACACTTTGTGAAATTAACTTTTTTTTATTAACACTATATAGAATATGAAGTATTGTTAAACACAGATCACTCCACTTGTGTCCTGAGGCCACTTTTTCCAGCTGCTACTGGCCAAATGGAACACGCTTCATATTCAAAATGGGACACCTAACTGTTGGATGTAAAAAATAAATAAATAAATAAATAAAAAAGAATTGAATAAGGATAAGTTGTTTCAGTATTTTAAAGGCTGCGTGCAAATATTCATGAAATTTAATGAAGCAACTCATACCTGAATATTAAAAATGATCAACTTAATCAACTTTACTTTCTCACTTAAAGTTCAACTTTTTTTTTTTTAAGAATACAGATATTTTACATTAGAGGTGAAGAATAAAATGACGCATACCTAAAGTGTAAATAAGACACTGATAAAATTACATTTTTGTATTCTATAATTTACAGACATGTTGATAACGGTAATTTGTTCATTTATTTATGGAGAACATGTAGTGTTTTACTGTTGTGAAACCTCATAGCTTAGTTCCAGCACACTAGCTGACAGAAAGTCCTTTTGATATGGTTACTAAGATTTCTATCAACAGAGCATGCAGTTCTTGATCCTCAAAAACATTTGTGTATTAAGATTATTAGTGTGCCAGTGACAGGGTACTCCACAGTAGACCACTGGTAAAATGGGAAACTATATGAAACAATAAGAATTTGTCCTTTATTATAACCTTATCAATCTGCCCCTCGGGACACAGCCACCTCATTTAGGCTGCTGGTGGTGGTGGTGGTCTCACCAGAGCCACGCCCCTTCAATGACGTCATACCAGTGGGACTTTTTTTACTACATGCCTTTCAGAATCTCATACGCACTGGTTTGGGATTACGTTTGTGCATACATTAAAATACATGAAATGCACAGTTTTTACTTTATAATATTTTAATTATGTATATACACTTGTTTTATATTAATTATTATTTATAATAATAATAATAACAATAATAATAATAATAGCAATAATCGTAATAATAACAACAATAACCATAATATTAGTACCAGTAGAAGTAGTAGTACCTTAGTAACTGGCTTTAACTGATTTATTGTGACAGACACACACACACACACACACACACACACACACACACAAATACAAACACTCCATACGGAAAAAACGGAACTGAATGAAGCATCATGAATCCACCTACTAAATCAAAATCAAGTATGGTGAATGATTTAGCGTTGAATTCACCAACCAGCTCTTCTTAGAGGTGTTCATTTTAAAGGGATCATTTACACAGCGGTGTCTAGTTTTTTCTTTATTTTCTCACTAAAGTTTCAAAGCAGATACAAAAAGATTTTTGGGGGTTCCTACATCTATTAGGATAGTAACTTTAGGTCAAAACCAAAGAGGCAAACTTTGAATATCAAATCTGTTTTGTCTTGGCTAAATAGGAGACCCTTTCCTTAACTCTCCCTGAACTCACGTGGACGTCATATTAGTTCATTAAGATCCGGATTATCTTGTTGTGCGATAAATAAAAGTTGATTTATTAAAGAAAATAAACTGTAGTGTTTTCAGAAATCAACTGCAGGGAAGACATGGTCTACTCAAGGCCTGTCGTTGTCAGCACTCAGCTAAGTGTAACCTGTTGTGGCTGCTGCATTTCTGTGATGTTTTCAGTGTATTATGTTTCCACACCACACCGGGGGGCAGCACTTTCCTCTTGGTACATGAGGGTATTTAACATGTCCAACAATGATTATCTTTGTGGTTCCTAATACTGTTTTTATGGTTAACCTATCTTCAAAGTGTCCAGCTGACCCCAAACAAACAACCCCCATCTCCTTGCGTTCATGGCGCAGGCAGAGTATACGATGTAAACGAGCCAACCACACACACACACACACACGCACCAAGCCCATCAATCAGCAGCCAAAATGAGTACTTCAAGTTGATCTTACCTCAGTTCCAGATGCCTTTTCACTCTTTTTTTCTGTCCAGCTGACGAGTCCAGACGCCTTTCTGCAGCTTTAATAAGAGCTCAGCTCATACAATAGAGATCCCTGTGTTAGGGATTATGCTAACCTGGGAATCGACACAGAAACTTAAAGCCCCTGGCACCGTGAAAGTGTACAACAAGAGTAAAAGAATCAGAGAAAATGGCCCGATAGCAGCTGAGAGGTTCAGATGTATCAGTTCGCTCGCAGCAGAGGGCTGTAATGGCCAACAGTGCTCGGTGTGATGGACCTGGCAGCGATGCTTTTCTTTTTGGCTGCTCGGTTTCGTCTTGTCCACTTGCAGCAGGAGGTACAGGGGGGTGTTTCTCATTCTTCCCTCTCTCTCGCTCTCTCTGAAAGAGGCGGGGCTTAAGCACTTTCTCCAGGCTGCACTCCAGGAGCATTTCCACAACTTACCTTGCCAAAGGATGCAATTGGAAAGTTGTAGCAGACATTTACATATACACCAAATGGAGAAAAGTATAGGGACACACCTCTCAATTACTGAATTCAGGTGTCCGCTTATTTCCAGTGAAGGGCTTAATTGTAATGCTGCAGCATGCAGAGACATTCTGGACAACGCCATGCTTTCAACTTTGTGGACAGTTTGGGGAAGAACCTTTTCTATTACAAAACAGCAGGTCTCTGTGGAATGTTCCCAGCAAACAGTAGCTGATAACCACTAAAAGTGGCTCTAGGAAGAACAATTCAACAAGGCACATTTATGAACATGAGGAGCGAAGGATAGTCCATCTGGTCTAATCTTTCAGAAAAGCAACTGTAATACAAATTGCTCTTATTGGTGTTGTGTGATGTTCTTGCCCAGGTGAGGATTGAACACCATCTGTAGTGTGGATGGCAGTGGCATTACCCACTACTCTACACTACACC
The DNA here is from genome assembly GCA_037974365.1 of Hydrocynus forskahlii. NCBI lineage: Eukaryota > Metazoa > Chordata > Actinopteri > Characiformes > Alestidae > Hydrocynus > Hydrocynus forskahlii. The sequence goes on from JBBPCX010000001.1 coordinate 33,312,968, forward strand.
CACTAAACACCTTTTTCTCTAAAAGTGACAGATAATTAATACGTTTGATGTCTGGTTTGTGTAAAGCTCACTTTCAACAACCTGTCTGTCATTTGTGCAATTTGTCCTCTGGTTAATCCTGTAAGTTTCTGCTTTGTTAAGTTTCGATAACCACTGTCATAGTGGCTGAAATCTCACTGAAGTATCCCATGATGTCTTCTTTTGTGTTGATTTTGGTGTTTGAAAGAGAAGATGGCACACGTATGATAAACAAATCATCCATTAACTACTTTGGGTGGGAGGCATAATTGTCATCATCCTGGAACAGAGCACCTCCATCACTGTAGAAATGCTGTAAATACGTTTTTTCAAACATGAAGTGAAAGTTTCAGTAATCGTGCAGCGCAAGCAGCACACCTTTGTTGCAACACTTCCTTTACAACAGTTTGTTGCTTTTTAAAATTGTTTTACAAGTGATCTGGCTAAACACCAAACTCCCCACTATATTCTGCAAGAACAAAATCTGTAACCTAGAAACTCTGATTTTGCCAAAATGAGATTAGTACATGAAAACAGGATGAAGGAAGGATAAATGAAAACTTCTGAATGAGTTCAGTTGTGCACTCTCATTATTAGCACAGTGCATGAGTGTTATTACCATAACTGTGTATGTGTTTTACTAGTTTGTGTTTGTTTTTCTGCTTATTTATCTATATATTAATTACTAGTAAGCAGGCTGTTATCTTTCGTCCCCATTATTTCCTTTCACTCATTTTATCCAGTTTAAATGGATTAGGTGAAACCCCTATACATTTATTATATGTACAGTGGTTCATGATTCGTGCTGCCCGAAGGCTGAAGAGGGTGTTTCAGTGCTCTCTAGTGGACATGTTTTAAAATACAAGTGAATCTTAAAGGAAATGAGAAACACTAAATGGGCAAAAGTATTGCCCATTCAGGTGGTCCCTTCAGCACACCAAGACATTCTGGACAACGCCATGCTTCCAACTTTGTGGATCCAATTTGGGGAAGAACCTTTTCTATTCCAGCATGACTGTGCCCCCGTGGACAAAGCAAGGTCCGTAAGACATGGTTGGATGAGATGAGTGTGGAAGAATGTGACTGGCCCAAACATAGCCCTGACCTCAACCCCACTCAACACCTTTGGGATGAACTGGAACGGAGATTGCGAGCCAGGCCGTTTCGCCCACATTAGTGCCTGACCTCATACGTGCTCTACTGAATGAATGGGCACAAATGTCCTCAGAAACACTCCAAAATCTTGGGGAAAGCCTTCCAAGATGAGTACAAGCTACTATAGCGGAAAACGTGGGACCAACTCCAGAACGTCCATGTATTTGAATGCAAGCCCATACTGGTGTATTGTCACGCGTCCCAATACTTTTGTCCATATAGTGTTACTGTATTGATGACATTTGCGTAAAAAACCTGTGAGGAAAAATATCCAAACAGTCAAACATTTTACAAGGGGTTAATACACGATTGCACTTTCCCATTCTGATATATGTATAAAGTATACATAGCAGATGCAGATTTCTTTATTTTGTAATTGTTGATAAGTGATAACTGGTTTCGATTTGAGTTTATTGTTAGTAACAGAAACAGACGGAATCTCATAGGCCTTTTCCACATCACTTTTTTTTTCCAGAATGAATCTGTTGAGTGTCCCAGAGTAAGAAAACGGTGCACATTCAGTTGATCACAGACAGCTGATTATACATATGAACCGTTTTAGCTTTAAATGCACAATGTCTTGGTAGCAGTAAAATGTAAACAAAAAAATAATTTTTAGAATACTACATTAGAACGTAATGCTAATTAATTCCTAACGTAATTAACGTAATTCCATTTTCACACATATAAGTTTATGAAATGTTATGTTTATTTAATAAAAGTAAAAGATTAATTATTATATGTTGACATTATGTTCTTAAATATAACCGTAAGTCTTTCTGTGTTTTACACACACTATATGGACAAAAGTATTGGTACCCCTGACCATTGCATCAACAGGGACTTTAATGAAATTACATTAAATACATAGAAGCATTAAGATTTCACACTGGAAGTAAGGGGCCTACCCCAAACCCTGAAAAACAGATATGTCCCAGTGCTTTTGTTCACATAGTGTGTCGTGCATACCTAACATATCCAACAATAAACTTTTGAGTAGTAAGAAATCAATTCAAACATGCTTCAACGTGGCAAAATTTCAACCTTCGGTATTTGAAATAGCACACTGTTAAAAATAAGTGTATATTTTATTTTTCATATTAAAGTGTGAGATGCTCAGGAAAAAAAATGTAGTATAAATACTTTTCATTTCATAAAATTCCTACATGTCAGGGTTAATTTCTGTAGTGTCCATAATAACTCAAAAATCTAAGTGGTTTTTCCAAAAGTTTGGGCTTTTATTTTGTCCACGATAAACATTCTCGAACAGGATGTGACGGGTCCACATTCTATTTGTTGTCACCCATCCCTCCTCCTCCTGCTCCACTCGCTCGCTGCTCTGCCAGAGATCCTCTTTAAACCAGGACTAATAGTGGAGCATCAGTGGAGAAGCAGTGGAGGTGTGGTCTCTTAAAAGCCTGACTGATAGAGGAGCTGGAGTGGAGCAGAGAGGTGTAGTGTGTTAAGAGAGAGTCTCAGTAAACCCAGACTAACAGTGGAGTAGTGTAGTCTGTGTGCCATGGCTGTTGAGCTGCTGTCTGGTTTAAAGTATGGGACGGTTCTCTCCCTGGCCGCGATGCTTCTGGCGCTCTGGCTGCGCTCCCCCGAGTCCGCGCTGGATGAGCGGCTGGACGCCGTGCTGTCCTCTCTGCTCCGGGCCGAGAGAAAAGTGGGCATGAACAACATCGCCCGACCAAGAGTGGCCATAGGTGAGTCCAGACACACAGTGTTTCCCCTGTAGAGTTACTATCTCTGTCTCTTCAGATATGATTTCTAACAAAATATGCTGGTTGGGTGAATTTAATCTTATTCAGATGTTCTATAAAAAATTAAGGAATACAGTGCTTGTAAAGATTTGTATAGTTAGTATATGTTTTGTCCTGCTGTGACTGCCCTCAATCTTAAATCTTAGATTTAATATATGGTCCTGACTGACCTGTTCAGGTGGTCAAAGCCAAATGGATTATTTTCCTCTCTTTCCATCTCTCTTTCCATCTCTCTCTCTCTCTCTGGCTCCCTCTCTCTCTCTGGCTCTCTCTCTCTCTCTCTCTGGCTCTCTCTCTCTGGCTCTCTCTCTCTGGCGCTCTCTGGCTCTCTCTCTGGCTCTCTCTCTCTCTCTGGCTGTCTCTCTCTCTCTCTCTGGCTGCCTCTTTCACTCTCTGTCTCTTTCACTCTGTCTCCCTCTATTTCTCAATCTCTCTCTCTTTCTCTCCCTCTCTCTCTCACTCTCTGTTTCTCTTACGCTGTCTCTCACTCACTCTCTGCCTCTCTCACTCTCTGTCTCTCCATCTCTCAGTCTCGCTCTGTCTCTCTCTTTCTCTCTCTGTCTTCTCTTTTGCTTTTCCCTCTCTGTCTGTTTCTCTTTTTCTCTTACTCTCTTGCTATCTTTCTGTCTTTTTCTCTCTCTCCCTCTCTTTTTTTACAGGATGTGTTTGTGGTTTTCCCTCACAGACTCAGTTTCTAGCTTTTAAGACAATGATGTGTGGATCTCTAAACTATGTTGTGTTAGACTCTGTCTAAATCACGTCTTTTGTATTCTTTTGCTATTGTTCTAAACCAGACAACTGACCGGTGATTGGCACTTCACACATCCACTTCAGTTGCATAATGAAAGCTTTTAAGCTGTTCAGTCTGGTAGTCTGCTCACTGCAAATAAATCAGAGACTATCAGTAGCCTCATGGTTTTAAAAGTCTTGTTGTTCTTGTTCTATATTGATAAATTCTGCCTGATCTCTGATCATGTGCTTTGCTGGATGGTGTGGTTCAAAGATTACATAATGATGAGATAAGATATGATTCATTCTAAGAGCTTGTAATTGTGGCAAGCATTATGTCCAATTATTATTTACACGGAATTCTCCCTTTGTTGCAATGGAGGGGGTGAAACCAGTCAGGGACACTGAGTGTTGACTAGCTGTGCACCTCACACTCTTCTCTTTATCAGGCTTTGGCGGCTGTGTGGACATTATTGTGGATGGTGTGACATTGCTGAACAAGATTGGACTGCAGCCGGCTGATCAGCCTCTCCACCATGACTACATTGAAAATGCAGAGCAGCTGGCCCAGAGTTTCGCCTACTTCTTTGCTCCTGGAGCTGCTTCAGAGTAAGTAAGCAGAGTACTGAAAGGTAGATAAAACTGTTACCCTTAGCTCCAGAATTCCGGAGATTTACTTATCAGCTTTGTCAGATTAGGATTCTGTGCAATACATTTAAGTTTGCAAATGTCTGTCAGGGGGATAGTTTAGGTCGTCTTCTGTAGTTGGGGGAACTGACCACAGCTCTTCTAGTGTATATATATATATATATACATTTGCTTATACCACAGTACTCAAATTTCAAGAATGTGCAGATGCCTGCAGATTGCTTCATTCCGATGAGAAGAGCAGAAACTTTCACACTTCAGCTAGCCAATACTCAATATAATTTTTCAAAGAATCTTTTAAATATATTAGTGTGTGTATAAGCTATACAAACAAAAGGGATACATATTATATTCATAATATATACATATATATCTCATGCTTAATATGTTCTATATCATAACACATATTACATAATATATAATGTATAATATATCTGTAATATTTCATAGTTACTTCCAGCTGTAATTTATCCCAGGTCGGCTGCTTATTTTGTTGCTTACTGCCTCTTCTTGTTTGGGCTTGCCAGAATTTGAAATGCATAATGTAGTAAAATGAGCTTTTGCTGAAGGCTATACATAGGTCTAGAAGCTGACTCATTTGAATTATTTAAAGAGTGCGTACTGTACTGCAGAACACTAGAGAATTCAGCAAAAAATGTCTAATTTATATTTTGAGTGTGTGAATGGCTTTAAAGTTCCATTTATGAAGTGATAAATAAAATCTCACTAAGTCTGGAACCACACTTTGCCAAATGCTTGCTCTTCCTTTTCACTGGTCTTTATTACAGTTCAAGTTTGTATAACCTGCATTAAGCACTAATAAGAAAATTAACAGGAACAGTATGAGGTGTAATTATGGATAAGCACTCAGGAATACAGGCAAAATCTGACATTTGTTGGTGGGTGTCCCAAAGATTTTGTCTTATTTTAAGGATCCACCTAACACTACTTTCTAACACTACTTTTGCATTGTGAGTCATTGTCTTCATCTGTTCTCCTATCTGTTTGTCTTGCAGGAGGTTTGTGATGAATGACACACTCTTCAGTCAGCTGGTGGAGGCGTCTCGAGAGTTGCCGGGTAACCGCTGGTCGGTTGGGGGCAACGCTCCGGTGATGGCCGGCAGGATGGCCAGTGAAGGCTGTGATGTGCTGCTGGGGGGGAGCTTCAGTCCAGACTTTAATGATATTCTCTCACACAATATTTTAGGTAGGATCCTTCCTCTACTAGCTTGTTTCTATATATAAAGAAATAGAATTAAACAAAGGATTAAATGCATCAATACATTGTTAAAGGTCTGAATACAGCAGTTTAACTGCATCACTTCTGTAGGGTTGGAATTGATTATAATTATAATACTTACATTTCTGGGTTGCCACATTGGTTGGTTCCTGAAAGCAGGTAAAAAATTTCCAAATCAATAAAAACAGTTGCCACAGACCATTTGGAAAGTGCACAGTTATTAAAATAGATTGCAGTTTACCTCTGCAGAAGTGTGATTTAAAGCAATGGTGTTTAATCTCCACAGGACTGTTTGGAGGAGTATTTGAAATTAAATGTTACAATGCAGTGTAAACATTCAGTCCTAAATATTAATATCAGTGAATGAATTGAACTGGGTTAACCTGCTAGGTTCTGTCTCATAACTGTGGTCAGATATGAATGATGGGTGCTTTACAACCTTACAGTAGTTTAAACAAGTGACTGCAAACTGCAAAGCAAATTGAAATTATGATCCTGTATACTTCAGATATCTTGTGTTAATTCTGAATGGGATGCATGTTTGGTTGGGAGTTGATGAAATGTCAGATCTTTCTGATAATAAGTGCTTTGAAGCTACACACTTTGTAGCATGCAGAAAAATACCATTGAAAACAAGATGTTCTGTCTAGATATAAAAAACAACAAATAAACAAGAGTTGAGTTCTACTCAAGATATTTTCTCCAGTTAAAGCAAATTCTCTCCTGCCTATAGGATGATCTATGTTGCTTCAGAAACTGGTGGAAGTGATAAATGGGAATTGTGAAAAAGGATCTGTTCAAATATCGTAAAATCATTGAGATATTATTTTTTGTATTGTAATAAAAAAAGACTGTCTGGATTCTAGTACCATGCAAATAGTTCCTCAAGGCACATTTATCTTTTCATATTCTACAGTATATAATCTAATGGGGATCTAATTAATACAATTTATTTTGTCATTTCTTTAGAATGACTAATGGTACTTCTGACTGTGACCACAATTAAACTCTGTTTATTATACATGTGTAACTGTTCTTCTCTTCCAGTATGTCTGTGGGTTTCTTATATAATCAGTCTTTCTTCTCTTTTTTAGTGGCAGGGAACACAGTGGAGGAGCCAGACATCCACCTGATCCTGGAATATCCCTCTGGAGCTACCTGGGGGCAGTACACCTCTCGAAGGGCCAACAGGTGAGTTTGCTTTTAAGCTTTATTACTGCCAAATATCATGGATAAATATAGTGCACAAACAATTACAAAAAGTTCTAACATTCAGAGGTTTTATAAATCTGTAATAGTGACAGCGTGATAAGCAATTAATCAAAACTTCTCATGCAGTCAGTCACATTTATAGGTTCAAAGGGCACAAGCCAGAACCAGTCAAACTCCATTCTGCTCACACACTGACAATTTACCACATCCTGATATTTGGAAAGTAAAATGTAAGTGATTCAGAAAAGTATTTCCTTAATCTAATGTCACAAAGTGAGTGTTGTTTGCAAATTAAGTTATGAAAATGATAAACCTGCTTTGCATCTATGATCTGCCCTTTCGTAAATCTTGTCATGGAATGTGAGTGAGAGTAACTGGCAAATTCTGTCTATCATTCAGTAAACTGTGTTTGTTCTTGTCTGAGCTGAACAGTGCTGAATATCTCCTCAAGTCCACTTAAACTCAAAAGTATTTTATTTTGTTCCGCCACCTTATAAAACTATAGGAAATTTAATGGGAAGTATCTCAGAGCTATTGCTTTTCAGATGTGTCAGCGTAGATTTGAAGAACGCAGCAGTTTCTTGAAAATTATGCATGTTGTTACTGTCGGAACAAATCCATGAGTGATCAGTGGACTAATGGATATGATCCAAAATAAACTGAACCATGGTACAATAACTTATATTAAAATATAGAAAGTCTGTTCTTTATCCTGCAAAGTTACTTTTGTGGAGGTACAAGGCTTTGTTCAGACAACTGTGATATATATTATTTGAATATAAGAGGAGATAATTCTAATATTGTTACATTATAAAATATAATCCGCATCGGATTATTGGGCATTCAAAAGAATAAATACTTTTCAATTACTTGATAGCCTATTCCAGTGCTTTTACTTGTTATGTGTTGACATTTTGTAATCAGCTTTATCTGTGTAGCCTTGTATTACTGAAGTTAGGCACTGTTGGTTCTTCTCCACAGATACATTGTCCACAGTGATGACCACAACCCCTACTTAGACTCTATGGAGGAGTTTGAGAAGAGGTTGGAGAGGTTTAAGCCTGACCTGCTGGTGGTGGGAGGACTCCAGATGATGGACAACTTCCCTTTTAAACAAGGTAGTGTCAGCCACAGACAATTGTGTGATGAGAGCTTATAATATGAATTATATGTGATAGACTGGACAAAGAAGAATGAACTTTATTTCAGACTTAACTGTTAGGACTGTATGTTTAGTCAATATTAATAAATAGTTCCAGAACAACAAACAGTAAGTTTACTTATTTTGGCAAGATCCTCCCATCTTTCTCTATTCATTTTATTAAGATGCTCAGTAAAGCAGAGGGGTTGTTGTTCAGTAGTGAAATAAGAAAAAAAGACTAACTTTGCAGGAGCAGGAATCACTTGAAGCAGGAGCTGTCAGACATTATTGATCTGTGCGTTTGGAATGTCACTGTTACATGTTTCCAAAATATGAGGAGTTAAACAGTTACTAGGTGACGAGTGATTAGGTACTCTGCTGAAAGATTATAGCCATGGTCTGAACTCTCACTCCTTCACTAATCCTACTGACAAAAATGTTTTCAGCTGCCATGGGAAAGCAGCGATGATTCATAACACTCAGTTGTTTCTGTTTGGTCTGTGCTTTACCATCACCACGCACTGGAACAAAAACAGGATTAGCCACATTTATACACACGTCCACATGCTGGCTTTATCAGCCATGTTTGGATTTCATAGCAGTGCTAAATGGCAAATGCAGGGACATGCTTAGTCTGACTGGTGCTCAAGGTAGAACATATTTTTTTGAAGAAAGTTAAACTATGGACACCTAAGGCCTGTCTCACAAAGCAGAATTTCTCGCTTTGCCAGCTAACTTTGCACAGTTGAGCCCAACTTCTGACCAATCAGGGACTGATAAAGGTGGTCACTTTTTACTTGCCAGAATGTTTGTGGCATCAGTCACTTTAAGAATGTAAATTTTTAAAGGAAGTAAATCACACTATACACGGGGTCCTCAAGTTACTTATGACATTTTGAGTGTACGATGCTCACGTAGGCAAACTAGTTTAGAGGCGTGCGGCGGAGGAATACTCAGAATGCACAGAATACGCAGTAACGTTGAGGACTTACAGATAACCTATAGGAGTTATCAGAATAACGTGTGACCGGTAAAATACAGTGCAAATGCCTAAATGTGAAAATGTCCTCTTGTTTTAGCTTTCATAGATTATTCAATGCACAATTTAGTTTCCTAGTATTTACTGGGCAGGTTTTAGGTGTTTTATTGTAATACTGATCTAATGACCGTCTCTACTCTAGGAGAGCGTGAAGCACTGTTGACTCACCTGGCGCGGATCCTTTCCTCAGCCTCCCCTCAGACCAGCGTCCACTTTGAAATGGCCAGCTTTGTGGATGAGGGCCTGATGTTGGACCTTCTGGAGTTTGTGTTGCCACATGCTGACTCTCTGGGCATGAACGAGCAGGAGCTGCCAAACCTCCTCAGCCTGTTTCGTGGCAGCAATGTGACCGTGCTTTCCGACCCCAATCCTCGCGTGGCCACTGTGCTGGACCAGATGCGCGAGCTCTACCGCATGGTCAACCGGCGGCACGGGGAGGCTGGAACCGGGCGACCCCTGACCAGGCTGCACGTCCACACCCTGGCCTTCCAGGCCATGATCGTCACCCACGGCTCCCAGTGGAAGAACACCATGTCAGCTGTGGCAAAGGCCTCGCTCACCGCCAACCGTCACGTGTGCGGGTCTGCGGACATCGACCCCAGCAAAGCGAGGCTGATTATGGATGAGTCTTTCTCAGTCAGCAGAAGGGAAGGCAGTCAGAGGATTCCTCTACAGGAGTCTCGGCCCGTCTCCTGCTGGACTGAGGATGATTATGAAATCTGTGTGGCTCCTGTGCTTGTGTGCACTGAAGTCTATCAGACTGCTGGAGGAGGAGACAACATCTCCGCCGCTGGCCTTGTGCTGCAGATTTAACTGAAGAAGAAGCTGTCTTAACTCAATCTGAAACTGAACTGAAGATAACTACTTTTGCTGTCTGAACATCCCATATTATATGAAAACTTTTTGTATTATTTTAGCTGCAGTCTTATAGATCACCTTTACCACCAACACTGGGTCCAGCAGTTATTCACCTCTTCATGTTTGTTTTTGTGCTGTCATGATTTACATATGACCTTCATGTCTGTGTTTTACCCTCACTTTAACCCACACTTTGGGGGCCAGTCATCTCTTAACAACCACTCACCTAAATGCTTGAAACCAAAAGTGTTTATTGGTTTAAAACCCAAATCTAGATGGACTGAAATGTCTCGCTGTCTAGCAAGATAATCTGTTCTATTCTTTCTTTTTATTCTTTCCTTTTTTAAACGCTGCTTCCTACTTACCCATAGGAAACTGCATGTTCTTTTTATTTCTGATTGCATAAAGGGAATGCATTTTAGACATTTATGGTTGCTTTATCTTTTCAACCTTATTTCTGTTTCTTTTTTGTTTTAGCTTTTTTTTTTAGTTCTTTTGAATGGAATATGACAAAGGAACCACTCTGCTGAGAACATCATCATTTAAAACTTAAAGCTTGAATGCTTGTGAAAGAGGACATTGTAGTTACTGGTCAGACCAAGGAGACCAGTGGGGAACACCAAAAGCTCAAGCAATGAGTAGCATAGTTCTGGTGATGGGTTGCATACAATGCATATTATGAACTGCATTTCTGGGCTCTGGGTTCTCATCTCCATAGTCTCACTCTCTCTGCTCAGCACCTGCAGAATTAACCCCATTATCATCCTACCTCCTGTGCCTATGGAAGAATATGCCGCATACTTGATTTATCTGTTGAAAGCAAAGAATTGATTAATGTATTTACAGTAGGTCTGTTTCTGAGAGATCTGGTGGGGCTGTTTTTTGTTACCCTCCTTGTATGGGGCACAGTTGAGTGGTGGGAGTTATTGAAGATAACTATTGGAAATGTGCCACCGTGTGAGAGCTATCGGGAGTGTGCTCAGACACTCAGCAGCTGACAAAAGATGCGTCTCAGGGATTAGCTGAGCTCAGATATTTTGAATCCACATCCACTCAGTTAGAAGCGACAGCGCTGCTACAGAGCCGGAGAACAGCTGTCATGGTGACGCTGTTTGTTCCAGCCCTTTGAGCTGGAGAGTTGAGCCTGATAATGACTGACAGTGGGTTCAGGAGAAAGTGTGTTTCTATTGCACGAAGTAGAAATGCAGTGGAACTTTTAGAGTTTTGTTTCTCGTATACATATTTAGACTGATGCACATCAAATGAGTGAGGTTTATGAATGAATTTGTAGCATTGCAATGAGCCATTATGGTCTGAAAGTATAGTTGTCTGTTTGAGTGTGTATTTTGCTGCCTGTGACAGTTGTCATTAACTGTCCTTTTTACCTTGTTAGACTTTCTATCTCTGAACTAAGTTTGGTGAATGAAAAAGGCTTTGTTCAAAATGAGAAAAAAATGTATGCTTCTGAAGTTCTTCTTTCGTATGTAATAAACACGTACATTCCGTTTGTGAAACACTGTTGTGTCTTGCATATGTAAAGATACTGCATGTACAACATGTTCTTGCTTTAGCCTAACAAAAAAGAGCATAGGCCAAAACATGGTTCAAATGTAAATTTGCACTTGGCGGACAATGGCAAAAAACAATCTGTACTGGCAAAAGGCCTACTTAATGAGCTCAGTGAGTAATCCTGTGCCTTTATAATATGTTGTACTCTGTGTATAAACATATGACCAGTCCAGTATGGGCATCACTGATTTCTCCTTAATGCAGAAATGCGTGGAAAGTACAGAAAACATCTCTGTCAGAACAAACAATATCTAAAAAAGGTGCCTTTAAAGGAGAAAGTAATAACAATCTTACCTTTTTCAAACCTTTGTGACCAATTCCTGAGCAGCATTATGAGAGAGCACAAAGGGCACCTGGCGTTGTCAAATGAGATACAAAAATAAAAACTGTAGGACTGACAATATACAGTGCCTACTTTTAAGTAAAATTAACTTTCTAAATTCATTTTCACTTCACCACAGTTTTAACTGAGATTTATAGAACAATTGTTATTTAATAATTATTCATATTATTAAAAAAGTTATTTAATATTTAATGGAACTCTGTACCAGTTCATCCCAAAGATGTTGGATGGGTTTGAGGTCAGGGCTCTGTTTGGACCAGTCAAGTTCTTCCACACCAAACTCATTCCAATCATCTTTATAGAGTGCTGGGACACAGTCATGCTGGATTAGAAAAGGTTCTTTGCCAAACTGTGTCCACAAAGTTGTAAGCATGGTGCTGTCCAAACTGTCTTGGTATTCTGAAGCATTAGGATTGAGCCATTACTGGAAGCATGGGGCCTAGCCCAAACCCTGAAAAACAGGTGTGTCCCAATACCTTTGTTCATATAGTGTATGTTTCCCTTTAAAGCAGAGACTTGTGTTGTGAAATGACAGTCCTTCTGTGGCAAAACTTCACGAGCCAGTCTTATACTGCACTGTGATTGGATAATGGTGTGTCCAATCACGGAGCTGCTTGGTGCGTGGTGCAGGGGCTGTAGGAGCGTTGCATTTAGCTTTAGCCAATGCAGCAGTTTAGCCTGTGAAGCTCTTTTCACAGTTTAGAGTTTCTTACTGTAACTCAACATGAGCTCAATCGGGACCGGGGTGAGTGGGTTAAGTCGGAGCTTTTCTGTTTGAGTTAATTGTTTGTTGAACATGGCTACAGCTTAAGCCTTTCATTTAATGTTTTAGCGTTTTGTCATCCCTGGAGCTTTGACAACCGAGCAGTGTGAGGAGGGAGAGCTTTCTCAGTCTCTCTCCAGCCAAGACTCAGAGTGTATAATGTCTAACAGAGTCTGGGCACATTTATTAAACAACAGTAATCAGAATATATTCTTAATCTTCTTTAGCTGTAGCTGCGTAGCATTATATTTCATTTTCTTTATACCTCTGCTGAGTCACTGCTAGCTAACAATGAATGACGAGTTAACGTTAGCCAGGTAGCTAACAAAAGTGAAAGTACTGTTTTTAAAAGACTAATAAAGTCTTAATCTCATATTCAGACATGTCTATTTGCAGTTATGTTCAAAGAAATAATAGAAAACAAAAGGAGTTCTTGTCCTGTATATAGTTATGACAGAATGTCACCTGTAACGGTGTGGTCTGTTCGGCCTGTTGTTTAAGATAAAATAAAATAAGATAAAACAAACCTTTATTAGTCCCACAAGTGGGTAATTTGCATTGTTTCAACAGCAAAGTGGACAGAACAAAATAAGAAAGTAGAAACAGCATAACCAAAAGAATGAAAGGTATACAGTATAAAATATAAAGTACATCACACAAATAATACAAAAATGTAAATATAGAAATTTGTGTGTGTGTGTGTGTGTGTGTGTGTGTGTGTACGTATGTACACTGGATGCATGCATTTATATATGAACACATATATACAGGTACACATTGGAGTGTCCTCAGTTGTTTTTCTTGCAGCAGACATTGACAGGAACAATATTAATGCACAAGAAGAATTGCATGTTACACACAGCAATAATTTATCCAAAAATTGCTCATTTTCACCAGAGATTTTGCACAGAAGAGGGACTTTCATTTATCAGTGAAATGGTACTATTGAAACAATTTCACGCATCAGTGTAAAACAATATTGAACACAATTTGTTTTTGTTTTAACCTATATCCAGTATGATTTGTCTGCCTCCACGTTTTCACCGGATGGCAGAGTATTTCAAGTTGAATATGCCATGAAAGCAGTAGAAAATAGCAGGTAAGTGTCAAATTTGATTACATGCTTGTGTACAGTAATAACTGGAAGTAACTTGATGTTGAATAGCCATCCTAAACCTGATCTCACTTTGAATTGTCTGTTTAATGTGAAGTTTGCTTATTATAGTTTGCTTCTTAATGCAGTACAGCAATTGGAATCCGCTGTAAAGATGGTGTCGTATTTGGTGTAGAGAAGCTGGTCCTCTCGAAACTGTATGAGGAAGGTTCCAACAAACGCATCTTCAATATTGATCGGCACGTTGGAATGGTATGTGATGTTCTTCATGTAAAGTGCTTTTGAAACTGTACTGGCTTTGATGTAAGTTATTTAAATAAAAAGTTTTAAGTATAGAATGGCTGTCTTAGGTGGGTTTCAAGTGTCATATTGCCAGAACACTGACAAAAAAAGTATTAATGACTAGTTACACAGGACTGTAGCTTTGTAATAAATATGCTTATATGCAGCCTTTTGCGTATTTGTTAGAACCAGAAGGCATGCATCAGATCAGGGTATGTGATTGAAACACAACTGGTGGTGGTGGTAGCCCAGTGAATAGGATACTTGCCTCTGGACCAAGAGGTCATGGGTTTGAATCCTACCTCAGCGTACCACCACTGGGTTCCTGAGCAAGGCTCTTAACCCCAAGTTGCTCCAGGGAGACTGTCCCCTGTAGTTAGGGAATGGAAGTCGCTTTGGATAAAAGCGTCTGCCAAATGCCGTAAATGTAAGTTTTCTTTTTATTTCTAACAATAAGAAGTGTCTTTCTCTGTCTTTCAGGCTGTTGCAGGGCTTCTTGCAGATGCCAGATCTCTCTCTGAGGTGGCAAGGGAAGAGGCCTCCAACTTCCGCTCCAACTATGGTCATGACATCCCTCTGAAGGTAGAAAGAGAAAGTTGCCAGCCATAAAAAGAGGGCTGGAATCATTTTTAAATACAGAGGTTATATAGTAAAATGTTTTAGAGAATGTGCTCTATTTTCCCTGAAAATGTTGATATATTTTCTTAGAAAAATCAGAACATACATAGATTGTGTCACCAATGTAATAACTCAAAACTGAACCAGGAACGTATGGGCTTTGCATCATTCAAACATGCATTCCTCATGTAGTTGGTGTGAGTTAACATTTCTGACACTTTATCATTTGCGTCTGCTCTCTGCTTACACTGCATTTACAGAGTCTGCTACTGATAAACCATCGCATCCTTTACTGTGCTTTTCATAATTTGAAATAATTAATTTTTCTCATGAATGGCCTTCATTCCTGAATAGTTCTGTCATTTCTGAGTTATTCCAGTTTTCTTCTGCGTTTTTTCTTAATTTAAGCCCTTTCTTAAGTTTTAGACTTTTTCCTTAAGTATATCAGTATTTTAACTCACTGCCTTTAAAAAAACGTGCCTATGTGCTCCCTGCAATATATTGGTGTAAGTGCAATTTAATAAAAGTGCTGTTCAGTATTCTCATGATTTTTCTCTTTTTTTGAATAGCATCTGGCTGACAGAGTCGCAATGTACGTCCATGCCTACACGTTATACAGTGCTGTACGGCCTTTTGGATGCAGGTAGGTCTAAGACAATGTTTCAAGCATTTGGGAGAAAATTAACTTGTATCCTGACATGCTACATGTTAAATTAAAACAAAGTTATGAAGCATAATGGAAAAGTAAATATTTGAGTGTATATACTTCTTTTTAAGCATTAGTCTCTTTTTGTCTCCTTAGTTTCATCCTTGGGTCCTATGATGATGACGATGGTCCTCAGCTCTATATGGTTGACCCTTCTGGAATTTCATATGTAAGAGCTGTTGATAATTATACTCACATACTCAATGGAGTCAAGACACTTGCTAGTCCTGCTTTTCAGTGCTTTTTAAAATGTTGAAGTAAATCATTTAGAGTTTTGCTTTCCATGTCTTTTTTTAGGGTTACTGGGGCTGTGCCATTGGGAAAGCTAAGCAGGCTGCAAAAACAGAGATTGAGAAACTTCAGGTGGGATTCCTGTGTGAAATATATAAAACTCCTTGTATGTTGCATTATCATGTATTGTGTCATTGTAATGTATAAAAACCAATTTGAAGCTGGGTTTTCCTTCTCAACAATTGAAAAAGGTCTCCTAACATCAAGATGATCTTAAACAATATTTCTAGATTATCTTGTAGTGTGGGGGTGGACACCAATTCTGTGATGGAGAAAACAGTGCTGACATCTTGCGTGAAAGACTGTTAGCCAATGAGAGCTAAGGGCTAATTTGCAGAAATGCCATGAGCTATTAGTTCATGAGCATAATATGAAAGTGTGTAGTGCCGAACCAGCCTCCAAATTTTCAACAGTGGTTAGGATTTCTTTGTAGGGTGGTAGTAGCCTAGTGGGTAAAATACTTGCCTGTGTACATGATGACCCCAAAGTTGCAGGTTCTAGTCCCACTTTCTACCATTGTGTCTTTGAGCAAGACACTTAACCCTCAGTTGCTCCTGGGGGACTGTCCCTGTAACTAATGAGTGTAAGTTGTTCAGGATAAGAGCTTCAGCCAAAATAAGCCCTTTACCCAATATCCTTGTGGGCCAGGCATAAGCCCTTTCCAAATGCAGAAATTCCTTCACACCCCTGTATCTTTACATTTTTGTAAGTGGCTCAGAAAACATGGTTTTAGTATGTTGTTTTTTTTTTTTCCCTGAACAAAATACTTAACGTTCATAATGTAAAATGTTCTTGCTTCATTATTTGCTCTGATTCAAGTTAAATGCAACATGTAATTATTTGGCTTTTGGGGAAATTACATGAGCCATCTACAGTACAGTCTTTTCTCATCGGTCCTCTCTAATTAATTAATAACATTTTCCTTATTTTATCAGATGAAAGATATGACCTGCAGAGAGCTGGTGAAGGAAGTAGCAAAAATGTAAGTGTAACAATGAAAACTTCTTTCTGCTACACATGGGAGTGGTAGTGATTTGGAAAATGTAAACAGGGTTGAACTGACTTGTTTCTCAGTTAACAGCATGTTTACTCTTTGTATTAACTTAAGTTTCATGTCTGGATTCTATCTGGATGTAATCTGTCCACAGTCCATTCCTGCTTTTCACTAAAATGGGTCTCTATTGAGATCTGATTTCACATTCCTTCACAATGAAGCAAACTGACTTTGCTCAACCGTTTTACTGGTAATCTACTCTAAACGTGGTTTCTTACTTGCTACAACCTGTCACCAGATGGGTGCTTTTGTCAGTCCAGAGTGCAAGAAGGCATCTGGTTGCAGGATAGCTTTGTGTATCCTCCATGTTTTTTCTTTGTTGTCCTCTTGCTTGAACTCAGCAGAAGCATTTCCACTTATATTAAGTGGATACAGAAAACATATTCTGTTTTGATATATGATTTCTTAGGCATCTTTGGTCATAGAGATTCATGAGCTATACAGAATGCACTGCAGTTTGTTGGACTCTGAGGCTCTGTGATGTATATGCGTGCCATTAATTTATCTATTCTAAACTAAACCAACTATAATTGTTCTATTCTATATCATCGTCCATGTGAAATCGCAAAAAGCACTGTCAAAAGCATGCCAAGGCAGCAGGTGGCGATATAACCTTAAATGGTATAGCATTGGTGACCAGTCAGAAGCCTAGGAGCGGGGACGTCATTACCGGAGACTGTGTTGAATATAATAGCATCAGAAGCTGACTGACATCTATGTCCTTCATACTGGATGGACAGTAACTCCGGTGTTGAGTTTAAACATGCCAAAACTTCTAACAAGGTTGAGAGCAGTAGTACTTTATACGATAGGCTTTGTAGACGAAAACCTAATGTAAACACGGCACGTACTGTGATGTCAAATGAGTGGCGCACAGTATGATGTGAAACGTTTTTTCAAAATCTTTGTTTTTCTTGTCCACATGTAAACGCAGAAACTGAGTTTTCCACTTTGGCTGGAGTTTCCAAAAACCTGAGTTCACCGACCCAAAACACTGTGTGTATGAAAGACCAAAACGCATAGAAAAACCTCCTTTTTCAGAAATACCTATGTACATGTGGACATGGCCTAATCATCCTTTACCTTAACTGGTGTGACTTTGTAAAAGGTGAAGCTTTTGAGGAAACAAATACCAACACACAAATTTTGTGTATGACTATAAGGGGCTACTTCACTTTACTTTACAGACATGACTGGACTGTCTAGTTGAAAGTGTAGACATGTAACATTCCTATTTGAATCATTGTCACTGTGTAACAGCAGAGTTGGAATACACAACTGAGCTAACCTCCAGGTTCGCTCTTCCAGTTGCAAACTACATTGCTGTTCAGATGTAACAGCAAACACAGTTGCAGCATGGCAGTAGTAGTGACAGAATGGACAAAATGTTATACCCCGGTGTAATTAAATTTTGATGGTTTCAGTAGATATCATGGTATTGTGAGATTAAGTCATGTGAAATAATTCCATTGAGTTGGAGAACATGCCTGACCCTTTTGTGTCTCACAGACCCCACTGGTGAGACATCTTTAATGGCCCATTGTTGTGTAACTCTGCATCCATGTGGGCATGTGTGTACTAGCCTACTGTCGCTAGCAACACATCAGTGCCAAGCATTTGCGCTGTTTGCAATGTGCCCAAAAGTTCTAGTGTTAAGTGTGTTGTGCTTTGTGGCATACAAGTATATGGGTTCATCCCACTATTACATGGCAGTATTGAACCCAACATGGGAAATATAAGTGTACACTGCCAGTTTGGTCCTAACATAGTAGATACACATAACATGCACAGCTAGCATGTTTGTGAGTAAAAGATCAAACATGTTCAAACTAATGACTGGTGTCTTATGCTTTTCACATGAAGGTCCTTCACAGCTCAAATGAGAAGCATCCTGTGGGCATTTAAAAAAATTCAAAAAATATTTTACTATTCATGTGTAACCACCACCAGTACCGTACATATATTTAATCAGAATACTGTTTATCTTTTAAACATTGTTTGGTTTCTTATATTTGGATTAAGCCTAGACCAGTACTTTTTCTTACTTTTACTTTCTGTTGCAAATCTCCGCGCAGCATGCAGTGTAGTTCAGGACTGGGATTAACCCTGTCAGGGAAACAAACCCATAGGGTTATTATTTTGAATACAATATTGTAACTTTGTATTGGCACATGCCTGGTCATGACCAAATAAAGTTTGGGAATCCCTGCTTATTTGTTAATGCTTAGTCTCAATTTTTTTTCCCCCTTTCTTCTCAGCATCTACATTGTACATGATGAGGTGAAAGACAAAGCCTTCGAGTTGGAGCTCAGCTGGGTTGGAGAAAGTAATAAAATAGATATTTGTTTATTTTTAAAGAGATATGAGCAAGTAAACATGAGATGCATGGACATATGATTAAGGTGCATTAACATTTTCATGCTTCCTTTCAGTCACAAAAGGAAGACATGAGCTGGTCCCGAAGGATGTTAAAGAAGAGGCTGAGAAATATGCTAAAGTAAGTCATTTATCAAGAAGGTATTGCGCTCATGTGTATGATTATTTCAGCTTATACACTGTGTCGGTCTTTGCAGGATTCACTGGAGGAGGAGGATGATTCTGATGAGGACAATATGTAAATCAGTCACTTCGCAGGCTCAGCTCACCTAATGTATGCCCTTTTTCATGCACCCCGATCTCAATACTTCATCTGATAAGTTCTTTTATATGTTTTGTAGTCAATGGAGGGATTGAGTCTTTTGCTTTCTTTTGAGAGTTATAAAATAAAAAAGGTGAAATTTGTATGGTGGTGATTACTGTCAATGTACAGACCAACTCCAAAATATACACAGGGTCTTAGTATAAATCTAGAACTGAAGCAAGATGCTGCTGCACTGTGTCTGTGCACAATCTTTACATTTAGATAGCAGACAAACTGAAGTCTTTAGTAGTACACTGCAAGGACTTGAACCTTGTACTAAGGATTAGCAGTGCCAGCCACCAGTGTAAGGAACTGCAGAGCAACAGTTTGTCAACCACAACAAATTGAATTTGATTCCAACATTCCTTGTTTTGCATCTTATATTAGTAAAAACTTAACATACTGTGACAGTGGGATGGTCCTCGTTTAAACAAGATGGCAAAAATGCTACTCTCAAAGTTAGAATGACTTCAGTGTGTCCTTCATTGGGGTGCAATTATTTCTTTTTATAAACACCGATTTGTAAACATGCAGACGCTTCTACACCAATATTATCTCTATCTGGCCTCAAGCCTGATATCACTTGCGATCCCATTTTGAAAGTGTGTTCAACAGTGGTAGCCTTGGAGAGCAAAGCAGCATTCAGTGTAATTCCTAGTCAATGCAAATACAAAGTGCTTAGTAAGCATAACCTGCAACAGCACCTTAATCATTTGTATCTTTACCAGAGCCTTAGCCAGGCACTGTCCTTAAATGAATGCTTTGGCAAAAAAATAATCTACATAATTATGTAATCTACATAATTTTTCACTTCCCCCAAAATTTATGAACAAGCCAAGACTCTGGACATCTGGAGTCCAAATTTAGCTGCTTTATTTCAGAACTGGAGCTGTGGGGCTCACATTAACAAACACAAAGTCAAGATTTATCCAGACTGTTTCCATAAATACATGCTTCACAACACAAGTCTTCCTTAAAGTGGCACAGACTTGTTAATGTGGTTTAGGACACAGAGACTAGACTACAGTCTCTCTGTCCTAAACTACAGAATGAGTTCACACAAACCACCTCAGCTGCTAATATGTAATCATTTTTGTAGTAACAGTATGATCGCTGATCACCCCTCTCCAGCCCAGGTTTTGTCTAAAATGTCTCTCTATATGGAGGTTTGTTTTTCTAGCTTACAGTAATAAGTCATAGTAAATGTACTTTTTTGCTGAGCCACTATTTTAAGTTAAAAAGAGACATTAAAAATGTCTTCTTGTGTAGAGAATTATCAGTGTAAAACAATAAATGCATTTGCTTCTAACACTGCTTCTATGGTTATATATTAGGGCTGCCACTACCACCTATTTTAATTTGAGAATATTCTTTTGAATATTAAATATTTTAAGGTTAATAAAGTGGAAAATTTTAGAAAAAAGTTACTTATTCTTGCATTTACTATTAGTACAAATACTGTTATTGCAATTTTGATTTTAATCAAATTATACTACAACATGACGGAAAACTGTAATATATACATTTTTCAAAAGAAGTCACATTAGAATAAACTGGCAGTTGTGACCAATCTGGCTTCTACTGAACAAACATGCAAGAGGGCATTAAGGCACAAACTTTGTGAAACGTGCACAAGTATGTACAAAATCTCTTGACAATGTTGATAAGAGTGGAAAAGTAAATATGTCCTTCTGTTCACGTCAAATTACGTTTGATTGACCCTCAAACTAAGACCCAAAGCAAAATGCTTGTGGCTTTGGTGGTTCATGAATGTTTTTAATGAATAGGGAATATGTTTCATAAGTATAACATTTGGTTTTTAGTATACTGTGGAAAAAGTATACGCTGCTATTATCTCTGAAGGAATGCTGGTTATTTAGTTCATTCTTTTGAATTAGATTTAATTCCTCTAAACCATGGATGTCCAATCTTATCCACAAGGGACTGGTGAAGCTGCAGATTTGTATTCAAACCCAGCAGGAGCACACCTGATTCCACTTCGACCCTTTGTGGATAAGACTGCACACACTTGCTCTAAACTCAAATCAACATCTAAATGATGACAATTATATTCACTATATGCCAAGCAGGCTAGCAAAATATGGCCTCATGACCTATTTGAGTATAGTAATGACTGGTTCTCTCCTGTGTAATGGATTACAGTGTTATTAATATTGTGTAACTATACATGTTTAAATAAGATATGCTCATAATCATGCACTCTTTGCAAAAACTAAAAAAAATGTTTTTTCCCCCAAAAAGAATTTGGGAATTTTCTCCCCATTTTAGTCATGTCCGGTTCCATCTAATAGCTGGGACTTCCCCAATCATATGATATTACGAACACTGGAGGGAGAAGTGTAGCATGCAGCACACGCTTCCTCCGAGTCATCTAAAACACATATCGAATCATTTCAAATTGCAGTTAACGCAACACGGGATGAGAGCACTGACTGTCATATGCAGCCCAACTTGTACTAAAGACCAGGGACGACTGTAGCTTCACCGAGGAAAAGACATATGATCTAAAGTGCTTAAAGCAGACAGTTGTGCCTTCTGGGAGCCTGTATTAACGTGTTTTTGTGGGGGTTGTTGAAGGACGAGGAAACTTTCAGCTAGCAAAGGGGTGTGTGGGGCTGCAGGTTTTCACTCCAATAAAGCAGGAGCTTATCTGATCAGTTGTTTAAAGACTGAGATCGATCAATTAACTGCATGGAATTAATGGTGCTCCTGTTCGGAATAAAAACCACATGGAGCTTTTGTGGATAGGACTGGACACCCCTTTGAACTTCTGATTTGTCCAAATTAAACTGAGCAACACTGACTTGAAATACCTGTTTCCATTTTCTAAAAATTCTGAATGTATGCAGAGTTTCACATTTGCAAGTTAAACGATAAACACTGAAAACATAACTGTGCACATGTGAATAACACAATTTAATGATTTACTATGATTTGTTATGTGCTATTTGCCACATTTTAGTACGTGTGACCTACTGTTCTTAAGTTTTTTTTTATTATTCTTTTTATACTCTTTCTATAATAGGCATCACTTCTCCTCTGAGCTCATGCTGAATTTCAGGACCACTCCAATGCCAAAGTGTCCGTTAATATCTGTAGTTGTGCGCTTGCATAAAACTTTATGATCAGTTGATCAGGGGCCGTGTATTGATCATATAAAAATGGTAGAGAGACCTGACACATATTGGGGGAGAGAGACAATGGTCTGACAACAGTTGGTGAAGTCATGTGTACGGACGCTGAAGACCGGCCAAAAAAGGCTAAAAAACAAACTGGGAGAAACAAACACAAAGCAAAACACACAGCATGCTTGTTAAACAGACTTTGGCACTGTGAAGCTCATGTCAGTTATATAAAAAGACATGCGTGTTCACGCAATCACACTTTGCATTTTCTTGCGGAAATGCACCTTCTAGTTTGAACTACTTTTGTTGAGTGTGGAAGTACAGTTTTAAAACTGCCGTTTCTTTTCCACCTGATTCCTGATGATCACAGGCCATACAAGCAAATTGCTTGAATCTTAAGAGTATAACCAAAACACACAACCATTTAAAAATCTGCCACTCATCCTATAACTCAAAGCTTGTGTTTGCCATTATGTTATGCCAGGCCAACACTGCAAAGTTGATAAAAAATCCTTACTACCATAAAAAATATAACAGACATTATGACATAATTCGCTCTTTTTTGTCCTTGTTTGTCCTTCAGTCATCAAGGCCACCACATGACAAGATTTGCCCAAAACAGCACACCACACAGTTTCAGATTATGCTCACATTAAGATTACATTTCATATGAAACAGTCACCAAACTCTCCCCTCCCAACTTCAACTGCTGGATGCTGGGTCACAAACATTAAACATGCTAAATATTTATAATCAGAAATGCTATTATACAGGGTGACACAGAAAAAGGGGAACTTTAGGCAAACAAATAAAAATAGAAAACATTATCGCAAAAGCACGCTGTCTACTGTTCCACTCCTCCATTATTACTGAATGGCGTGATTGTTTACAGCTCACAGTCACCCTTCCGTAGTGCTGCCAACTGTACATGGCTGCCACTACGCACCTCAAAAGTTCCCGTTTTTCTGTGTCACTCTGTAGATTCTAATATAAGTACTTCTTTTATCCAGGAGTCAGCTAGAAAGTACACACAGGAAGGAAGAGAAAACAGTTCAGCAGATAAAAAAGGTATCTACAAATACTGCAGGCAAAGGTTTTTTGTTTCTTTTTACCAAACTATCTAAAAAAAGTTTTACCAACTTTGCGAAACAATTCAATCAAATAATAAAATACATTAAACCAGAACCCTTGATATTGAATAGTGCAGAAATATTGAATCAGCAGAATGCAGTTTGAGTTTACACATTATTATTAGTAATGCATTTCTCTAAAGACTAATGGTTAGCTTTGCATCTCAAGAACTGAGAACATGTGTACCATTTCTCACTTTAATATAAACAGATAAACAGTACATTCATCTGCTTATTCTGTTCCAAACAATCCCTAGAAATTATGTGCACTTGTAATAAAACATTAAAAAACTCAAAGTTAAAATACTGCGAACCCATGTACTGTCGTAGTAGATCATTTGGATTAAGTCTAGTCCTGGACTAAATTTATCGCAAGTGGTAAATCACCACAGTAATTTCTTTTTTTAATCTAGGCTTAGGCCTAGGGAAACCATATGATTCTTCCATTTTAATTAGTCTAAACATTAAGTGTCCTTCTGGAACACATCAAATTAGTGGCTCAAAAGTAATGTCTTGAGATTAAATAGGCAAGTGGAATTTAACTTTTCCACTTTAAGGTCTTGAATAGGTTTAAAATGTATGACCTTAAAGACAAATATAAAGAAGTAAAATGAAGATTTTTTTAAACATGCTAAATGCAGCTTGAGAAGGTTTAATATGTGAAATAAAATGACAGATTCTACTCTCAGCCTGTCCTTTTGGCTGTACCTTAATGATAAATATTAAGAAGTAAATGGAAGATTCAGAAAATGTGACAAAAAAATGGCATATGTTTCTTTTCTATAAGCCTGTCCATCTAACAACTTGTGGCTGTGCCATAATAAATATTAAGAAGTAAAAGGAAAATCTTTTTAAAAACACGTGAAATGTAGCTTGAGTAGGTTTAATGTGTGTAAGAAATAAAATGACTGCTTCTACTTCTCTCAATCTGTCCTTCCCACAACGTATGGCAGGTACTTTGAGAATAAATATTGAGAAGTAAAAAGATTTTTTTTAAACAGGTGAAGTGTAGCTTGAGCAGATTTATGTGCAATATATTGGCATATATGCATAAGTCTTACTTATGTACAATGTCACTACTTCTGTCAATATTACTTATAGACTACCGATCTCTTCTAAGTGTAACCATGTGTGTCGTTAGAATTCAGTGACTTATCTATAGTATTTATACACAACATATGTGTAAATAGCATTTTCATATTTGTTTTTTTCCTACAGATCTTTATTTGATTTATTCAGACATTATATTTCATATTGTTCTTGTCTCTGTGTGTCTTTGCAGTCATTTCTTCCAGGATCAGTTTTCTGTTTCTGATTCTAATATGTGTGAAAAATGAAATGACAGATTCTACTTCTCTCAGCCTGTCCCTCCCTGTCCTTGAGTAGGTTTAATATGGGCGATAAATAAAATGACAGATTGTACTTTAAAGTTGTTTCTCTTCTCTGAGCCTGTCCTCCCGATAACTTGTGGTTGTTCCTTAAATATAAATATTTAAGAAGTAAATGAAAGATTAAAACAAAAAACACGTGACATGTAGCTTGTATGGGTTTAATATGTGCGAGAAATAAAATGACAGATGTTGCTCTTCTCTCAGCCTGTCATTGTGGTTGCAACTTAAAGATAAATATTAAGATTTTTCTTTTTAACTCCTAAATGTAGCCAGGTCTCCGAATAGCTGAGACCAGGCAGTAAAAATTGGACAGGTTAATGCCAGCGTGACGTATCTGGCTGTAACCTCTCCTCTCCTCTTCTTCACCACGTTGTCTTCCGTTACGTCAAATGTCCAATTCTGACGTTCAATTAAGACGCCATTACTCTCGCAGCCTTCAACTGACCTTTTCTACACCGTCATGTTTAAAGTGTATTTCTATCCCCCGTAAGATACACGGGGTGCGTAAATAAACGAAGAGCACACCTGAGGCGTTAAAACTGACTTATAAATAAATCAATGTGGTTATTTTTAATCTGAAGTGGGCTCTGACTCACCTCCTCCTCTCGGGTTCGGTCCGACAGAAAAATGGCCATGGGAACAAAATGGCGAATGAGTCTTTCATTTTGACATGCGCAATAAAGAGCAAAACGTTCTATTTTCCCTCTGAAATGAAGTCCCATTCCCTTTCAATAAAAAAAATGACGGACCAATGAATGAAGCGGGCGGGTCTTGTCGACGACTTTTTAACCAATGCCCGGTTAAAACACTTCGCGACTAAAAACGTCCAACCAATCGCGTGTGGCTCGAGATGTTTTAATTGTAAGGATTCGGCATCACAGCCGACCAATGACGGACGCAGGTTTGTAGCGCCGCTTTCATATTTCCCAATCAGTTACTGAGTTCGGCTCTGTCCTATAGAATTTAACGCATAGATGAGCCAATCAGAATCTCAAGAATGCGACCACAGCGGTCACGCCGGCCAATCGAATTTCGAGAAACACAACCTTGGCTCAACAGCTTGTTATTTCGTTTATGCTTTGCAACCCGAGGCGAGTGGTGAGCAGTCACAGAGCAGTATGTAAGTATCTTCAGCTGAGATATAACACACGAATAACTTTTGTCTCGCCAAAATCAATAGCTCCGTAGTTCGCTGGTCACGAAAAAGTGCGGCTCGGCGTGTTTCCTTAATGTTTTTAGTCAACGGAGGGATTAACACGACGAAAAATTGAATGGCAGAGAGACTGCTTGCTAGCCAGCCAGCTAGTCAGTCGAGCGAGCAGAGCAGAGCTGGGCGGCTGGTTCTCGGGGTGAGGGTAGCTGGGCTCAGGTAAGAAAGGTAACTGGCTTTGGTGGAATTAGTCGAGACTGGTTTACTAGTTTAAGGGCCACAACGAGTCGTTACGGGACACTTTCTCGCCTGAGCTAAAACTTGTAGCTGGAGTAAACATGAGTGTTTAAAAGAGCATTCGCCAGTCACTCGACGTTGTTCTGGAAAGGGCTCTGGCATTTTTTGCCTTCTATACTGACCAGTGAGTTTAACTGAGGCGGTTTAAATCGCCATAGTAACAGTTAACCGAATCAACAAGGTTACGATAGCCAGTTAGCCGATTGAGTGACTGTGTTTTAGCTTCTCCTGCCTCAGAGCTCTGAGCTCTCGACCAGACATCTGTAGCTGGAGACTTTGTTCCTAGCTTTGGAAACGTTGCGATGTTGAGGCTTTTCTAGGCAGAATTGGACGGTAGTTGCGGTTAGTTGGGACACACTCGTCTTTCGGCAGTCTGGTGAGGAGAAAGCTCCTGACATGGTGCAGAGCTGTGAGCTATGATGGCGACGTGACACACTCGGACTGTGAGTAAAGCGGGAAGGAGCACGCACTGTTCTGCCTGTTCCTCCTCCTGGTCTCGGCCTCACAACCCCTTTGGAGATGTTAAAAGTTAAACAAAACGGGAGCTGTCGGTTGTCGTCCACAGACTTGTTTTTGTGAAAAGGCACTTAAGAGCTTGGTTCACATTTAGCCGAGAAGGGAGGGTGTGTGTGTGTGCGCGCGCGCGTATGAGTGTGTGTGTGTGTGTAGAGGGGGGAGGCTGCATCGAGCTTGAAAAGAATGCGTGAGTAGTAGCTAGCCCGTTAGCCTCTTAGCGTTTCCCTGCTCTCTGTTTTGCTCTGTTTGTATGTGCATATCGCCAAAAATTGTCACGTTTTCACTCGATTCTCCACTGCTCTTGTTTTTTCAGCTCTCAAAACCAATCGAGCTGGACTCCCTCAAATAGCCATCACAATGAAGGTAAGCCAGTAAAGCCAGAAGCTGAAGGACTGTAGCAGTGTAGCCGACGCCTCTCAAGCCTGAGCCAAACAAGCAGCCCAGCTCTGAGTTCACAAATTGTTTATCGACCAACACGTGTTCATAGTTGTAAATCTATAATCTGCATTTGTTTATATGCAGGTTTCACACTCACACTGCATCACTGAATTCCAGATAATATGGTTGAACTGTCAGTTTTGTGAAAGGCCCACCTTTTCATGTCTGCACTTTTTGTGCACCAGTAACAATACCTGTACCTGGTCAAAAGAACAATTGTTACTGTTAGAAAGGGTCTGAATTATACTTTGACAGATTCTCATGAGCATGGTGTTAGTTATAGTAAAGAGTTTAAGAGGTGGCCAGTCAGCTACAACGTTTTTGGAATATCAGTGCTTGCATTATTAGTACTTAACTGTTTTGCCTTCTGTTCATTTTGTGTGTCCTTTATGTGTTATGTTGTATTTCTTTGTGTCATGCAACTGATGAATTATTAATTTATTTAGGTAGCAGATGAGCCTGCCTACCTGACTGTGGGAACGGATGTGAGCGCCAAGTACCGAGGTGCCTTTTGTGAGGCAAAGATTAAGACTGTTAAACGGATGGTGAAAGTTAAAGTAAGTACTTAATACTGTAAATTTGTTTGTGTTCGTGCTGAATGAACATGCAGATTACATTAGAGTTGGGGGTGTTTCTGAAAAAGCTTTATTCTTGTTATAAGAATCTGTCAGTAAACCATATGGTAGGGTAACATTTTGATTTTCAGCCTGCTAAAGCTCAGGTGACACTGGTGTGACACCACTTGTGTGCAGACTTGTTCTGATAACTGTGCTCTTGTTCACTGATGAGAACATGGTGCACTTTGCACTTGGAGGGCATTGTTAGCTTTGAAAGGAAAGTGAGATGTTCTTTGGTGATTCACTATGTGCTTTCGGGTATGTTAGTTAAGGTCTCATCTCACTTGTGATTTTAAATGCCTTATTTTAGATATGTGCTCACCTAGTATGAATACGTTGTTAGTAATTATTCATGTGTTGATTTGAACAATTCTCACTTGCTGGTTATCTTGGTCTTTTTCTATGCGGAGCGTAATGAAAACACACAGCCCTGTATAGCTCTTTGCTAGTTCAGTGGCTTAAAAAATGAAAGAAAAGTAAAAATGCGCAAACTAAATCACTCATTGGGAAGCACTGGCTTGAGCCAGAGTTCCTTTAGACAGAGAATTCTTGGGAGCCAAGGGCTGGGCTCTTCATGGGAGCTCACTAAGAAGACCTTTGGTGGCAGATCAAGTGCAGTGTGTGTCCGTTACACAACCAGATTATTTCACCTTGAATTAACCTACAATTTTCTGTCATCACCTCTTCTATATTCCCGTCCTCCATACTTTCAATAAACATGTGCACTATTTGTTTGTAGGTGGTGCTCAAATCAGACAATTCTTCACAAGTTGTACAAGATGACCAGGTCAAAGGAACCTTGCGGGTAAGGAATTTTTCAGTAGTCATCAAACCAGTTCCTGACATGGGAAATCATCAGCGTGTCAAGTTTAACAGTGTTGTACTATATTAGTTAAATTGTGTTATTAGTTATATTTTGTGTATTTATGCTCATTGATGATAAGAGGTTTTAAACATGTTTGTTTCCCAAATTGAGTCCCTGCTCAGCTTTACACGTTTGTGACATTGTTTTTACTGAGTGGTTTCTGCTTGTTGAGTAACTTGCCTAGTCAAATGATTCAGTGCAGTGGTGTAATCTGTGTTCATGCTAACAGGTTGGATCTACAGTGGAAGTAAAAAGCCCAGAAGGGGTGTTCAGTGAAGGTGTCATCAGTAAACTCACAGATGCCAGCTGGTATACTGTGGGTGAGTACAGGCATTCCTGACTAAACTGTTCTGTGCAGTGACCACTAATGCCATGTTACTGCCCCAACTTCATCTAGGGCTTTTGTGTGCTTGTATTTTAGCATGTTAATAGTTTTTACTTGTTAAACAGTTTGCATATCCCTTTTTTCAGTTTTTGATGATGGAGATGAAAAAACGCTTCGAAGAACTTCACTCTGTCTTAAAGGTGAAAGACATTTTGCAGAGAGTGAGGTATGTTCCGAATGGGTTGTTTGGTGTGGCTTTTTGTCTTTTTTGGTGGTGTTAAGACATGGACGGCCATAACTCTCACTTTCTATAACAGACCTTGGACCAACTGCCCCTTACTAACCCAGAGCACTTTGGCACTCCTGTCATTGGGAAGAAGACAAATCGAGGGAGGCGGTCTTCTCAGGCAGTGTAAGTGTTTGTTTTACTCAGTCTTGCCGAGTGTGGACCTTGCAGTTACTCTCAGTACATTTTAATAGGCACATTCTTTTTTGGGCTGTTGAACTTAATGTGACCGAGAGTGGTTTTTCATGTTTGGTAGCAGGTGTGCTGATCTTTTGTCAGTTCTTAGGCCCTTTTCTCAGAAGTATCGTAGTATAAATCATGTAAAGGCAATATGTGTCACTTAACAGATTAAGGTCTTGTTTTCTAAGGGACAGTTATTGCCATCACTGGTGAGGAATTCTGGGGCATTTTTATGCACATTATAAAAACATTTTACCTTAAAAGGAGTTCTTACTGTTAGTTTAATCCCAACAGAGAACATTTTTTTCCCATTCTTTTCTGAGGTCAAATGGTTTATAATGTTGATTTATTGCAGTTATAACATGATTTCTGGGTGCATTTCCACACTTCGCTATTTGTTTTGTTATACTTTTTAATACTCAACAATATTTTAAGTGGTCTTAAATCTGATGTAACTTTTTAGAACCCAATTCACCCTCCTGAAACTAGTGACATCTGATGTTTGTAGTGTATTATTCTAAGACTAGTTTCGACAGCCAGTAAGGTTTGGACTAGATTAGTAAATCATGCTTGACGTTTTTTGTGTGCATACTGGCCCAAATTTCAGTTGAAGACACCACATGGTGTGGAAGGTGTGCTCACATAACCTTTTGCTCATGGTAGCACCAGTGAATCTGTGTTTTACCTGTTTTTGAAATACTGTTATTAAACAGTGATCTGTTATTAATTAAAAAAACATCTTTAGTATTAAACCTAAACTACATGCAACAGTTAAACTATATACATGTACAAAGATTCAACATTACTCATAACTTTGAATTTTTAATGCATTGGTTTCTGAGGTTTCCTTTACCACTGAAATAGCTACAATTTTCTTTCACCATGCTAACTTTTAGTTAAACTTGTTTTTTGAGTACTTGAAAACAATTTTAGGTGTTTCACTTTGTGAGGATTGGGCTGTGCCATACTAGTGTGATTTTGGAAGTATGAAGACTGTCTAGAATTGCTTAAAACGTCACAAGTGCATTATGTGGTAGTCATGTTTTTTATTTATTTTTTAGAAAACTTCTTTGACTTTCTGAAGAAATAGATTTCCATGTTGCCCATGTCTGTCATCTCAATAGTCAATCTAAACTTCTTGGATACAATTTGTCATTTTTGCACAAAAATATGTATTTAGTTTTTGGTAAAAGCTTTGGTACACATTTTGGAAGCCACTGAAAAGTTCACAACACAAGTAAAGCTGCTCACACTTTTCTCCACTGTGTGTTCAATATTTTGTTTTAATGATATGAGCGGCACATATGCAAATTTTTTAAATTTTTTTGCTGTGCTGAGCAAATAGTCATAAAGGGCTGAGAACCAGGTCGTCAAAACATTTTTTGTGTAACACTCTTCAGGCAAAGTACATTACAGCTGGTACAGTCTGTTTAGTACTGCCTTTAAATAAACATGTATAAACTTCCTATTTTTTGGTTTCTTGGCATAAGGAATAAACATTAAAATGTAAACATTCCAAGTTTGTTGTTAAAATTAACACCAGCCAAGAGAAAGCACCCCCTGAAAGAAAAATACAAGCTAACATTAGCTAGTTATTTTACTAGGGCAGAGTCTTGTCAGAAGCTTCACGGTGCGGCACATATCCCAAAACTGGTGGCATGATACAGTATGATGGTGTGCAATTTACCTTTAGTTTTGTTTCGAAACCTTCACTGATAATGAACAAATACATATATTGGCGAGAATGATACAGACAAGTTTAAATTGATGTACAACAGTCTCGACATACGACGTTTCAAGTTTACGACACTCACTCCCACTCCCACTCAGCTTACACCGTTAGCCACGTATTTACTGACTACGGACTACGCGGCAGAGGAATACGCAGTAACGCACTTTTCCTTTTCCTTTTCCTTATTCTGTGGCTTAGTTGTGTTTATGATTTTACAGCTGTGTTAGGATCGGTAAGTGACTTGGGCTAGGGTGTGTTTCGACTTACACCAAAATTCGGGTTACATCACTATTGACGAAACGTAGTTTGTAGGTCTGTGGCGTAGCTCGAGGACCCCCTGTAGTTTAAAACAAAAATGCTAATGGATAACCGCTAATCACAGCAGGCTACTAAGCATGAATCCCTTCAGCCTTTGAAACTAACAGGAGCATGCTACAAACGAGCATAAATGCACTGATAGTATGCAATACTCACTTAATACATGTACACAGCAGCAATGTCAGACTTGAATGTAGTTTTGAGTTAATTTACTGTTGTATTGATATTTTGCACAATAATGGCAACTATCCGGCATAAGGAACAGTAACCACTCGTGTCATGAGGTAGTGACAAAACACAATGGCAGAATAACTGTAAAGACATTGTAGTGTGTGTGTGGGGGGGTGATTTCCTCTCAAGCAACATGCAAATCTTCTTCATATGAAAATGTAAACATTTTTTTATCCTCCATTTGTGAACATTTTAGATCAAAAAGACTTCAGTGCAAGTGTTACAACCCTGTAGACAGGGTTAATTGTAACAGACTGAGGAGATAGTTGCTAGAAAAGTCTGGAGTTGATACAAACATAATAAACAAATTCTTTTTGTACATGATGAGCTACCCAAAAAAGCTTGCAAATGTATTTTGACCGAACAACAAATTAAACAGGACAAACGGTTTTGATAAATTGAGGATTTTCCGACTTGTCCACAAGTATTTATTTAACTTTATAACCTTTATTGTAAAACCATTATGCCCAATCCGAAACCTGGACATTTTTTTTAAATTATGAGTTTCAGTAGACAAGTGGAGCCTCCTCCACTTGGTTGTGGCTGCCTCAAAGTGTTGAAAATTTTTTTTCTTTACTCTCCACTTTCCGTGATTTTGACTGATTTAAGGGCCAAGTGGATCCACTTACTAAACAGCTCTACCAGTATATTTAGTGAAGCCACAGGTTTTAGATAAGGACCAGCAGAGGAAAGGAAGCTCTTTGTGAGAGTTGGAAGTAACACTGTCTTCTGTAGTACATTCTGACACCTCTGTTCCTCAACATGGTTGAAGAATAACTATTTGTGTAAACATATAAGGTTCCTTTAGCAAGGTTAAAATCTGGGCTATTTTGACTACGTTCACCATTGCAGAAAATTGCCTCAAATAAAGGAAGAAAACTGTGACATAAAATGAAGGAGATGACGCTGAACACTAATGTTACAAGCCACAGACTCCCTTTTCTTTGTGTGCCCTTCGACTCTGAAAACCTTCACCCTGGACATAGTTTTCCAAAAGGCCTGTTTTCAGTGACCGAAAATGACTTTCACATGCGGATGCAAGACCAAAACATTTAGAAAATGCGGTTTGAAAAAAATTGAGCCTACGTTTTCAACCATATACATTTGAGCATGACTGTATGCACACTTTAGTATTAAAAAAACCCCATTTAATTTATTTTCATAGTACAGCATTCAGTGTGGATCAATGAAGAGGTTACATATGATATGCAGTGTGAATTATGAGTGAGTTTAAGGACATAAAAAAGGTACATTACCTTTTACCCAGTGTTGTGTCCCATGCTCTGCACTTTATTGAACACCAACACATCCAATGTGTAATAACAGTTAGCAAGACATGAATGGATTGCCTTTTCAGAGTCACAGTTAAACTTTCTGTGGTTTTTCAGGGGGTTGACCATTGCTAAACTCCAAGTCTCTTCATTTCTCTTCCCTCACTCACTCTACAGAGGGCACCGCACACTTTTATAGCTCTGGAAAAAATAAGAGACCACTGCAATTTCTTTTAAAATTATTTAAAAAAAAAAAATTCAAACCCTGCTGTAATCAACTCTCTCCTCTTGCAATGTGACCAGTTGGATGGCAAAACACTACTAAAAGCAGCTGGTGGCCTAGTAGTTAGGGCGTTCACCCTGCGATCGGGAAGTCGTGGGTCCGAATCCCAAGACTGCTAAGCACCTCTGAGGTATCCTAAGCAAGATACCTTCCCCACATACTGCTCCCCGGGCGCTGTGTTACTGGCTGCCCGCTGCTTCACTTGGTGAATGGGTTAAATGCAGAGGAACAATTTCGTGCTGTTCACACTGTGCTGTGGTGTGTTCACGTATGACAGAATGGTCACTTTCACGTTTTCTTTCACTTTAAAAGTACATCAAAGGTAATTGCCATTTTGTTTAAGAGTGAAAAAGAGATTTGTTTTCTTTGAATTATTTGAGTTCTCTAAGGACTGCATCATTTCACTTATTTTGATATATTGTCATTTAAGATTATGCTTTAAAGAGCAATAATTTTGTCAGCAGTTCTTAAAAACTAAGGCAAAGCTGTTCAGTTCAATACTTGCACCTATGAAAGATAAAACCTGAGAAACTGCACATTCTTACAGTGGTCTTTTATTAGTTTCCAGAGCTGTATGTCCGACTGGTGAGTGCAGCACATACTGCAAGAGGTGTGAAAAGCAGCTTGTGGTGATGTGACTGGCGAGTGCTGCACATACAGTATTCAGTTTGAGCAGGTTCGGCCATGCCTGCTGAAACATGAATTGTATATTTTACCTTGGATAATTATGTACCCATTGCAGGTCTAGCTGTAATTTTCAGGGTCATCCGTGTGACATGTTTTCCCAAACTACTATCTAAATTTCCATCGTAATGGACATCATCTTTGTTGACGTAGTGCAGAGGAGGAGAAGGAGTCTTCATCCAGTGAGGAGGAGGAGGATGACAGACGGCGACTGAATGATGACCTGTTGGGTAGCGTTGCCTTCATTCAGGCTGGGTCGGAGCGGGGGTCCTGGTACCATGCCCTGGTGAGTTCTTTCAGACTTTCAGAGCTTGTGAATTTTTATTTATTTATTTATTTTTTTAGACCATGTTGACTACCAGCTAAGGGATAAAGCAGGCATTATGTACACAGAAGATATCAGCATTAGAGCTTCTTATTAAATTATTCTTATCAAATCCTCAAGAGTTGTTGCTGTTTTTAAGGAATAATAATCATTATAGTTTTCGCTTTTTTGAACAACCACAGCGTGTACAGCCTGGGTATTTTATATGATCTGTTTTCTTGTTGAGGCTTTAAAATGATAGGTTGACCAAAAATCTAAATTTTACCCCAAAGATCAGCCAAGATACACTGAGTTGCTATTGTTGTTTATTATAATCTGAAATAGACTTATGTGGTCTATAACATCGTCTGACCAACCATCTACTAGTTCATGTTACTGTAGTTCATCCATGAGCCATTCAATAAGAGCTATAGACTGCAGAAGGGTTGGACATGCAGTAATGTAGCAATAACTGCCTCCTTTAGTTGTTGGTCAGCATGCATAAAAAGATGAATGAGTGCATGGAGCCCTAATAGACTTTTGCTTCCTAATAGATGTTGCTTTGTTTTCTGTCCTAAGGTGGTATCTCCTAGCTGCAATGATGACTTAACTGTCAAAAAGGACCAATGCTTAGTGAGGTCATTTGCTGATTCCAAGTTGTAAGTTAAACCCAATTATGTTGTACTCTCTTGTTATCTATATTGTTTTTGTTTGCCAGCCTGCAACATTGTCTTGATTATTTTCCAACCTTATCTCCCCCCCACACACACCCTCATAGTTACACTGTGGCTCGAACTGATCTACAAGTAATGAGTCTGGACACAATCTCCAAATCGGAATACTCTAGCAAGAAAGGTATTGCATATGTCTTTCACCTAAGGTCAGTGCATTGAGTTTTCAATGCCCAAATCCTACTGTAGTCTCTTTCTTTTTAGGATTTGAAGAAGCTCTGCCCTTCCTACAGTCCAAGCAGATCCCAGATGGCTGGAAAATGGATATGAGTGAAATTCTGGATTCTTCCAGCAGTGATGATGGTGAAAGCAAGGAAAGTGAGGAAGAAGAGAAAGAGCCAGAGCCAGAGGAGGTATGATACTGTCTGTACTGGATAAACGGTAGAATATCGTTTGATGTTATTGAATTATATGACTTTTTAATTTAATGTGTACCACTTTGTTTTATTATTATTAGTTCATAACAGAGTAATATTATCTAATATAATGTGCTGAATGTCTTCGGCTGGTAAGATGTTAGATTTAAAGTACCCCAGTCTGAAACTTTTTTTTGTAGCAGTGTGAGTAAATATTGATATACTGTTGGACTGGTATTTGTGTTGATTTGTAAAGTAATTCCTTGGCTTTGGCATTTTGTAGTCCGAAACACCTTGAGTGAGGCCAGTGAATGGCCCCAGCATGTGGGAAAAACCTCAGTCTCAGGACAACAATGCCCCATTCTTCCTGCTTCCAGCACTCGGACAAATAGCCATTTGCTTGGTTTCCGACACTGCTCCCATGGCAACCCCTACTTCCTATAGTTGAGAAAAGAGCTGTGCATGTTGGCTGAGGGCCAGTGGAGGTGTGCCAGCTGGGTTTGTGGGCAGGTCTGAATCTTAGTACTGCAGCTCATCACAAGAGCTCCTCTCTCTCTTCACTTGAGTAATACTCCCCTCCTGTGCAGCCCTCAGTGCCTGGGGAACACAGCAAATTCCCTGTGATGGAGCCTTCCTCACATGGACGGCAGAACAAAATGCTTACTATTGCTTGTATTTGAAATAAAGCAATATTCTAAAGTTCAAGCCAACTGTCTTCACAGCTGGTTTTGGTTTCATTTCCTATGATAAGTTTGTGGTGACAACCAGCTGAGTACTCGTGTGGTTTCCAAGGTCCCGCATTCTTACAGCCAAAAGCAAGTTTATTTTGTTTTCAGTGGAGCAGCCAAGCATTGGTTGAGCATTTTGAATATTTTAATTTTTTAGTAGTACACAGAAGTATTTTTAGAGCTGCAGAGCTAATAATGCTTTTGCTGTGATCAACTGGTAGCTTACTGTAGCTCACTGTTTTGTACCTTACTGGTTTGTTGCCTGATTTTTATGTACAAGCCACTGGTTTGTAGCTTATACAAAAAAACAAAATGTAGATTTTGTTGTATTTGTTAAATGTTTGTGAAACACCAGCACATTGGGTTAAACATGATGATAGCAGAGAATGGTTTCGCTTACTTGGCTGATGTCATGTGATGTAACATTTCTCTTGGCTGTCTGATTTAACCTTGAGCACTGGATTTACATTTAGGTGGTGTTTATGTAGATCAAATGGAAATTCTTATGCTCTTGAGCATGTTAAACAGCCTGTTTTATCATGCTTGATTTTGTGAGTAAATTGGAAAAAATGGTCATTTAGCCTAATAATCTTGTGTTTAAGCAACAGCCATGCTTCATTGCATTTTAGGTTTTCTTTATGCAAATAGTAGGACTTCATTTTGCTCCACTGCTGTTCACTCAGGCAGGCAGTCATCTGCTTACTTTTTGATTTTGTTTGTGAAACCCCTCAGCTAATATAGCTCTTGCTTGCTGTCTTTCTGTCTTGTTCAATCTTTTTAGCCTGATGATGAACCAGACCCAGAAGAGAGGGACCACTTCCTACAGCAGCTTTACAAATTTATGGAAGACAGAGGTAAGACACACCACAGGCAGCCACCAAGTCTACAACCAAGAAACAACTAGTTACAGTTTTGCAATGTGTTTATGTTGCTTTTTGGGTGCAGTTCAGCTAGCCAGTTGTGAACAGGGTTTTTATAGGGCTTTTTGTGGTGGAGTATCTTACTACCTGCATTGTCACATGCTTTATTTGTGAGATGCACCTTGTGAGTAATTCTGCAGTATGCATCCTCTCTGCAGTGCTTATGTGAATTTCCTCTCTCCCCCCAGGGACACCAATTAACAAACCTCCTGTGCTGGGCTACAAGGACCTGAACCTCTTCAAGCTCTTCAGACTGGTTCACAGTCATGGGGGCTGTGACAGTGTGAGTATCCTTTGCATGTTCATTGATTACTCTTGCATCTCTGGTTGTCTTTGCTCGTTCTCATACACAGAGATTATGAATTGAAATGTGAATTGAGATGTAACAAAAATTATTTGAAAATTACCACTCATTAACCCTATTGAACAGTGTCTTTCTGACAGTTCATTTAGAAAATTTGGTGATGGCCTCTTTAACTCTTAAATTTGCTACCAGAGGGATTGCGTGCACATCTGCGTTGGCCACAGGAATACATGTTGAAGTGTAGAATTAGACTTTTTTTACTCCTTGAAAATGCATAAGCTGCAAGTGCACATTAACTGAAGAGAAAATTACACATCAGAGTCAAATTGTAGTTGATTCAACATTGGAAATATAATGAAAGAGTTTACATATATATGTCCAAACCAGTGGTGTGCATTATTAGGATGGGAATTAATGATGATCATAGATGATGGTCTCGCTTGTTTGACTTATGTCAAGTGATGTTACGTTTCTCTTGGCTATCTGATGCTCCCTTGATGCATTAACCACTTAAGTGTGTCATGAGATATCTTATCTCAAAATGATTTCTGCTGTTTTTAAAAAAATCATAATGTGGCGTTTGTTTCTGTTACAGATTGAGAGTGGTTCTATATGGAAACAGGTCTATATGGATCTGGGAATTCCTGTACTAAATTCAGCTGCCTCTTATAATGTGAAGACAGCTTATAGAAAGTAAGTTGCAGTGTGTGTGTTGTGAATGTTTAAAAAATAAAAAGTGTGGGTGATGCTCACTTCTTTCTTTAGAAATATTGCTCGAGCCAACAGGAGTTTTTTACCTAGCCAGTGGTTAGGTGTTTAACCTGTTCCCAAGTCAGTGGCTAAATATAGGTACTATTATTTGCAAATCTTACATATGTATTTAAGAAACCAGTTAAGCTGGCTGCCTTCATTTATTCTTTTATACATGTCAAATTAATTTTGGGGGGAATAGTGGCTTAAACTAAAAGTAGTTGCTGGCTGAGCCACCCACTAAACATTTTTACCCAAAAACATAACAGTGATTTTACTGGTCATCTTTTGCATTTAACTTGCATTTTGTGCTACGAAATATACTACAACAAATGTTTTAATGCAACATGGTATGATACTACTGATTTGTGCAACAAAATGTCTGTATGCAAGCCACATCGTTTGTATAGCATAAGCAAATTATTTTCTTAAACCAGGTTAAGGCATATTGACATTTGTTCCTAGTCTACAAATAAGTGGAATAGCTTGTTTGAGTGTTGTAGTATTCTTTCCATTAAATAAGTCTAAT
This sequence comes from Hydrocynus forskahlii, assembly GCA_037974365.1. Lineage (NCBI taxonomy): Eukaryota > Metazoa > Chordata > Actinopteri > Characiformes > Alestidae > Hydrocynus > Hydrocynus forskahlii. The sequence continues at coordinate 33,351,676 of JBBPCX010000001.1, forward strand.
TTAGGCTGACTGCATGGATTCTGTTTAACTGTATTGGTTAGCTCTGGTATAGTTTGGTAGTATCAAGATGGTTGTAAAGTAAAAATTAGAATGAACAAGAGCCCTGAATGAACAAAGAGTAATTGCAATTTTTCTTTAAGGTACCTATATGGCTTTGAAGAATATTGCAGATCAGCAAAGATCGAGTTTAGGACAATTCACCACAATGAACCTCGGCCGGTCACCCAGCCAGAGGTGAATGTTGCTAAGCAGGAAAAGGAAGAAAGCGAGGAAAAAGAGGATCAGACCCAGCAGAACAAAGCTGAGCCTGAACCAGACAAAGACAAAGCAGATGGTGATGAGTCCGACGCAGAGGATGAGAAAAGCCGCAAAGATATCTGCTCCCCTAGGGTGAGTGACTCTGTTTAGGCTGTTAATTTTTATTTATTTATGTATGTATGTACGTAAGTATGTTTTATTATTAGAGAGGGACGTCAATTTATTTTAGCCCTGCATGTTGACACAGATCATTAGTTTCTGCATGTTTCTTCAAACTCTAGTTCGTTAGGGGAAACTTCACATGATGATACCAGAGAATGGTTTCGCTTTCATGACCTGATGTCATGTGATGTCACATTTCTCTTGGCTATCTGACCTTCCCATATGTAGAATAACATTCGAGCAGTGCCTAAACTGATGTTTTTGAAGTAGTAAATGTTTTTTGTGAGTAGTTCAGTATTCAGAATATCCATTTGAATGAACACTGCAAGATTAGCTCCAGAAGTATAGCACAGTAGATTTTTTTTTTTCCTATAGAAGCTGTACATATTTCTACAACAGACTAAAATGTTGATTATAATCAGTTGGTCATCTGTCTGAGAAGAAAGACACCATGGAGACAAGTGTTTGGCAAGGACCTTTAAGATTCAGGGTGTTTTACATTTTAAAGTTGTTTGTGAATGACTTATTTGTTAACAAATTAAGGTCATCAATAAAAGGAAGCATAAGTCCAATAATGTAATTTTAGGAGCCTTACAATCTTGCCTCTCTCTTGTCAGGGCCGGCGGCGTGGTGCAGTGACTCCTGGGAAAACTGAAGGAAAAGAGTCTGTCAAACAAGAGAAGGTGAAGGAGGAGAAAAAAAAAGAGGAGATCCATGAAGGAGGAGAGGGCAGTGGAGAGGAACAGAAGGAGAAGCCAGAGGCAGATAATCCAGCAAAAAGACGTAGCCGCCGCCTTGAAGAGTCTGACAAAGACTCTGAAGAAGAGGATCAGGAGGAAGAGGACGAAGAGGATGAAGGTGAAAGATCCAGGCTGAGAGAGAGGTACATCATTTGTTGGTTATAAATAACTGAAAAAGTAGGAAAAATTGGTACTTTGTGAACAGGTGTGGATTTGTGATGTATATAATTCACCAACAAATGTAGCTTTTTTTTTTTTTTTGCTTAACCGAGAAAAGGTGTTTTGGATTTCAGAATATAAATGTTTTTTAGAGGTCAATAATTTGTCCTCATATCAGGTCTTTGCTGCTGTGTGCATCTTATGTTGTCTGTCATTCACTTACTAGACTAGCTGTTCATCCTGCATTTTTGCTGTTCATTTAGCCCAGCATTTTTTCTGAGGTTTTCTAGAATGTGAAAAGGTTTAACTTGTTTGCAGTTGTTCCAGAAATATATGCTTGGGGATAAAGCAAACGTATATGGTATGAAATAGACTATTATACCTTAGACTTTGATACAGTCCATTGGCTCATTTATTCTAATGGACATTGTTCAGTTTGTCACACAGAATCAAGTTTGTGGTCTCTATAACAGCAGTTGTAGTCAGTACTAAAGAGCTGGTAAATTTTCTGGGTCTGTTCCCACATCCACAAATACAGAGATGGTCTGTTCAGTTAGAGATGGTCTGTCAGTTGCTTCTGCTTGAAAATTCTTACTCTGTTTTTCAGAGATGAGAGGGAGGGTGAAGACGGTTATGAAGATTCTGAGCACTCTGTCACAGGAACGAAAGTCAAGGTGAAATATGGCAAGGGAAAATCACAGAAAATCTATGAAGCCAACATAAAGAACACAGAGACTGATGATGGAGAAGTCCTCTATCTGGTCCACTACTATGGATGGAATGTGAGGTGAGTGAGAAGAAACATTTAGCTTTAAAGCCTGTGTTCATTGCGAAAAGAAAGTGTGGTTGATTATAATTTCACTTATCTGCCAGATTGTATGTTATGCAATGCTTTATTGTTGAATTATCCTCTGATCCATACTTCAAATATTTGTTCAACAGCTATTGTAACCAAAATTGAGGTTAGGATTGTTGAATTCTGATCATCTTTGCTTATGCACTGAGGATGTTTGGATCTTCTTTAGTATTCAGTCATTCAGTCAATCATTCTTTCATGCGTTAATTCATTCATGCATTCGTTCATTCATGCATGCATGTTTTAAAGATAATGGTTGCTTTTGCCATCCCACCAGTAACTTTTACATCATGTTTTATCTGATGTTCTTTACTTGCTTTACAGATATGATGAGTGGGTCAAAGCAGACAGAATCATATGGCCTGTCGATAAAGGGACGAAGAAAAGGCAGAAGAAGAAAGTCAAAGTATGTGGATTATGTTCATGTCTGAAATATGGATAACATTCTTCTGTAAGACATGTCTCTGATAAAATCCCTACCACTTTTAACAGAATAAAGATGACTGCGAAAAGGAGAAAGATGAGGACAAACAGCCCAAACCAGTCGTAAAACGTGGCCGTCCTCCACTGAAGTCGACACCTCCTGGCACCTCCCGCAGTGTATCCAAAACCCCCAGCAGTGATGGAAGATCAGGAAGCAAAATCTCTCGTCCCACAGACCCCTCCACTGTGCCCAATGGAGAAGGTAAGACTATACTAAATTGTAGTGAAATTAATTGCATGTTTTAAGAACTTTTAGTTATTAATCTCAGTGTTACATGTGACCTGGCAGGAACTCCTCGACGACGCACAAGGAGAACTTCTGGAATGTACGATTCAGATAGGGCATCCAATGGTATGTTGGACTGTTTAATATGAAATTTCACAATTTCACTCCTGCCCACTCAACTCATGAAGTCTAAACCTTTTAATATATTCAGTTTTCAGGTATAGAGTGGATGCACTTGACCTTGCAGCATTGGAGTTCAACACAATGATCTGAATTGTCTTTTTGTCTTTGCAGACTCGGGGAATTCATCAGAGGAGAGTGAGTGTGAAGACTCTCCTGAGAAGAAGCCTGAATGGACAGAGACAACTGATCCTGCCACAGCACGAAGGCAGGAGGAGGAAGAGGCAAGGCAAGAGGAGAGAGGGAGGCTAGAGGCTGCCCAAGCTGACCCAGAGTGTCCAAGTAGCCCTCAGGAGAAACTCCTACCCCAGGAGAGAAGTGAGGTGGAGAAGCCTGAGGAGGAAATGGCTCTGTCACCAGAGTCTGATGACAAATCTCCCAAATCTAGAGGAAAAAGAGCTCGCCAGAGGGAACCTGAGATTGAGACTCCCACACAGCTGCCTGTCACTCCCAATCACACTGAGCCTGAGGTGCCCTGCTTCCTCTCACGGCAGGTTAAGAAGCCTCAGGAGATTGTACACAGCAGCCCTGCAGAACGAGTTTCTGAAAAGGCTGACTCTGACACCGACTCTGCTACTGAGGACATTAGCCCTCCGGAGAGAATCTGCATAGCCAAGCGCAAAGCCACTGAGCAGCGGACACCTGACAAGAAAGTTCGTCTTGATCGCAAAGATGAACCTAAGACTCTGTCACCACAGAAGAGTTCAGATACAGAAATACAGGCAGAGGCTGTGGAAAAAATAGAAGAACCACTTGCACCAGCAGCACCATTCTCAGAAGCAACAGTAGTTGTAGTAGAAGCTCCTACTGAAGAAGCAGAGATCAAAACCGAAATGCCCTCTCTTACCAGAGAAGTGCAGGTAAGAGTGGAACCTCTTCCAGGCTTGTGCACGATAGAGGACAACTCGGGTGTCACAGATGAGGAGCTGATGCCTCAGATAGGCCCAGAGGCACTGCTCTGCCATGAGGTGGATCTGGATGACCCTGATGAGAAGGAGAAACCATCAGAAGAGTTGGTTATTAGGGAGGAGAAGGGGCCTGTGTGTGTTCCAACTCCAACTCAGCCCTCACAGCCTCTACAGCCTTCCTCCATTCTCCCTCATAGCTTGGCAGGAGCTCCTCAGCTCTCCTCACCATCCTCCACCCCCAGCCCAGATGAATCTCACAGCATCAAGAGCGAGAGTGATGCCACTATTGAGGTGGACAGTGTTGCTGAGTCGCAGGAGGGGCTTGGGGAGAATGGATCTCCACATGGTTTTGATGCCAGTGCCAGCTCCAGCAACTCCAGCATCTCACTTCAGGAGAGGGACAGCAAAGACAGAGGTGGGTTAGAACATGTCCTGTATCAGTTTCTGTTTGCAGCTAGAAACTCTTGATATTTTAACAGTTTGCCTTTAAAAATTATGCTTAGACTGTTTTCTTTTGTTACTGTAGGTCAGAAAAGATTGCTGGACTGCAACATTATATCGCCTGCCAAGAAGCAGAAACGCAACCAGAAACGGCTCAGCACAGCTTCGGCTGCAGAAAAGAATGGAGCAGGTGAGTAGAATATAGAAACTGTGTTTTAGCAGAAGTAGTCTAATTTATTTCCTAGTGTTTGGAAATGTCATGGGTACTTTGAATGAAACATGTTGTAGATCAGTGTTTCCTATCTATCAGGAGCCTGGTATGTTTCACCACTACGATAGCAGGAAAAGGACATTTGACCAGCATACAAAATAACAAACCACAGCCCGCTGTTTTTACATTTCATATAGAGGGTAGCAGTTTTTACAAAAATGTTTTCTGTCTCATGAATATACGCCCAGCAGCTGTAACATAAATGCCAGTGATGGGTGAAGTGAATAACATCATCTTGTTAAAATGATACCTGTCAAGGGGTGGGGTTTATTAGACAACAAGTGAAGTCAGGACATTTTTCAGTATGCATTCTGCTCTGAACTCAGTCATGTCGCAAGTACAGTTCCAGTTCAAAGTTTGCATCTAGCAAAGCATGTATCAAATTAAAATGCAGGGAATCAAGGATTTGAGCCAATCTGTGCTGTGATGTCAACAACACTGCTGTTCCAAATGCAGACTGAGTGTACTGCATTCTCCTGTCCTCAAGAGTCTGGACTTGCTCGGGCTTGGGACAAACTCCGAAGAACTAGTCTGTTCTTAATGTACTCTTGGGCTGAGAAATGCCAGTAGTTCTTGAAGTTGAAAATGGGGAAGCAAAAGGATCTGAATGACTTTGACAAGAGCTAGATTGAAATGTCTAGACTGGAACTGGATCGGAGCATCTCCAAAACAGTTCCCAGTCTGCAGTTATTACGGCCCAAAAATGGTCAAACGAAGGACTACTGGTAAACTGGCAACAGGGTCATGGCTTATTGGCTCAGGCACCCAAGGCTCGTTGATGCATGTGGAGATTGAAGGCTGGGCCCCCTTGTCCAATCCCACAGAAGAGCTACTGCTTCACAGGACTGAGATCTTGTGGAGGTTATTCATCCACAAGTCAGGGCTGTTTTGGAAGCTCAGGGGGACCCACACAATATTAAGAAGCTAGTTTTACTTGATCAGTGTATGTAGCAATGAAAGGCTCTTTTTTTTTTTTTTCTCCCTGTTCAGACAACTGTTCCCTAATTCTGGCTGTTGACTGTTTCACATCGAAATAATACAAATTAATGCACTGAAGTGTATGTTGTCAAAGTATGCATCTGGCAAAAACAGTAGATGTTAGGCCACAGGGTATCCATTATGTTGGCTGGCATCACTGAATGGGAATGAACAATCTTGAAAAACCTGAAGTTGTTGCTACCAGAATCTTGGTTTGATGTGTTGGCAGATTCTGGCTTCTGTAACTGCTTGTAACGTTTTAATAGTTGTTCTAAGAAAAGTGTGTTTTAGTTGTCAGCAGTTAGATACTGGATGTTTAAAAGTCTGAAGTGTAAAAAAAAAATTTCCAAAATCTTATTTATAGCAGATAGTTTATGTGGATCAGTATGTAATGATGCTGACCTACACCCTGTATCTGCCTTTAGCTCACAGCAGTGATAGTGAAGACCTGCCTGCCATGGACATCCCTAATAAGGTGACTCCAGTAAAACACTCCAGCCTGGCCAAAGGCCACAAACTTCCACGCTCTCCTGGAGTTGCATCTCCCAGCAGCAAAGACATTGAGAAAGATAAGCACAAAGACAAACAGTCCTTCCCCTCTGCACGGGCATACAAGTGGACGTTTCAGCTCAGTAGGTTACTTTTTGTATTTAATTTTACTGTGTGTTTCATAATTTTTGCAGGCTTTAAGGATTGTTTACACATGGGGTACTTGTGTCTTTGACAGACTCGATTACATGCTCCTAGGAAGCTGTGTGTTAAATAGGCACTGATTCTCTGAGTTTGTTGTGATTAAAGATATTTACCTACCTGACCACCTATTATTTTGATTTTTCAGATGAACTAGATAACATGTCAAGTGCTGAGAGAATTGCTTTCTTGCAAGATAAACTGCAGGAAATCAGGAAATACTACATGTCGTTAAAATCTGAGGTGGCCTCCATTGACAGGAGACGGAAAAGATTAAAAAAGAAGGAGAGGGAAGGTAAGATGTTGACATTTTCTGTCTCAAGAAAGATGGATGTAATTAACTTGGCTGGTGTACATATGAGCATTTGACTTATGTTTTTAATTTGCTTTACAGTGTCCCACACCACAGCCTCCACATCTGGCTCATCTGACACAGGCATGAGCCCCTCATCAGCCTCACCCACCCAGAACACTGTTGCTGTCGAGTGCAGGTGATAGATACCACGCCTCTTCTCCCCCCACCCTGCCCACCTCTGCCTTCTCAGCATTCTGCTGCCTCCATGGAGACATGCATACTGATGAGTCAGAGCAAATGGCCACTAGCACTCGACTGCCTCGCCGCCTCCTCCATACTTTCCAGAATCGCAATCTCACGTCGTGGCCACTCCCACCTCCTGCACTTTGTAAACTTGCCCTGCCTCTCACCCCCTCTTGCCGCCACTTTCAACATCAGAAAATGGACTCCATGTGAGGGTTGAATGTAATCTTTAAAAAAAGGAAAGAAAACAACTAAACACAGACAATGGCACTTTTCTGTCTCTTCTGAACAAGGCCCAACTAGTAACCTCCTTTTACAGCCTGGGTACCATGGGCTGGTTTGGATGCAGTAATCAAATATTCATGTGTCCTGTTATCACAACATGCTAAAATCCCTGATTAAAGTCCCTGTATAGGTATGGTCACGTAACCAGCTGGATATGGTTAGCAAAAAAGGTCAATTTTGTGCGCTTGCTCCATCAGAACTGCCAAAGTACATGTTACAGCAGAGTGCCCTATTTTGGAAAAGTGGGACAAAGTCAATTGCAAAAGGGAATGTAGTTTACTGAAAACTGCAGCTGGTGTCTTCCACTCTTTGTAGTGTGAGCACAGATAATTATGCAAACATTTTTGTCTTTTTAAGAAAAAAAAACTAAGAAAATGTTTACAGTGGAACATGGGACAAAAAAAATGTTTTCAGTGGACTAATTTCCTTTGCGAGTGTATTTTGTCTTTTTATATGTAATTGCAGAGTTTTTATTTTAGTATGAAAAATTTCAAAACGTATATATCAGCCATGAAATTATTTAATGAAATATTTCTAGGTCTGAGATTTTGTGTAAAATAAAGGTATTATCTTGCAACTTAAGTATATTTATTCAGTCAGTGGACAGCATTTTTGTATTTTTTACAAGATGAAAACAATCTTCCCACATCACTTGGTCCATACAGTTAGCTAATGAAAGAATGTTGTGGGTTTCTCTAACAAGTTTAGACTGTGAAGTCACAATTGGGTAACTACTGTGCAGTAAATTGCTCCTACTCATTTCTCCCCTTTTACCATTTGGGCCCAATGCTCTCAATGCAATTTGAGACCTTTATGGAACACCAATAACTTGGTGACCTGCCCTGCCTGTTCACAAATTTCCTGGTACTTGTATTATTAATTTAAGCATCTTATTCTTGTGTTCCATCATTGAATTCTCAACCAATTGAATAAAAGTTGCTTAATGGACATGTCTGTTTAGCCCAGGGCTTTCTTACTGATTGTGTCTTTTGTATATAGATCTTCCAAACCATGTATTTGAAAAATACATTTTACACAAATTGTAAATGATTTATATTATTTTTAAACAATACAGCTTTGTATATTAAATTTTTTTTGTATGTCAGGTTGGTAGAAGCATTACCACATCATTACTGTATATAATCAACCACTGGTCATCAGCAGGAGCCTAAACCAAGACCTGTAGGGAAAATGAACCCACTAGTATATTGAACCATTTTATGCTATAGGCATTTACTGAAGATGAGAATTTGCTTCCCTGTAGGGTTTATTTACAGATTCCTGGATGAAGGAATTGAGGTATTAGGTTCCTGAGCAAAGCCATTGTATCTTTGTGTAAAATAAGCAGAGCTCTTTTCATTTCTAATAAAGTTTTGAAATATTCTTGTGCTTTCATTTTTATTTTAAGCAAAACAGGTTAAAGCTTCCTTTTAGATGAAGCATATTACTAATGCATTATGCTCTCGGCTTCTTATTTTAAAACAAAATTCTGTATTTGCATTATTTGTCTAGTCAGTACAGCGGTGGACTGTAATGCTATACTTGAGTCAGCAGTAACGCAGCAAATTGATAAAATAGCATAGTATAGTGCAAAAAGTCGATAAGAAAGGAATGCCTGTATCTTCACTTGACTGTATAGCATTTAGTCAGAATTACCGTGGGGACACTTGGATCAAATGCCTTTTAGTTGCATTTGCTTATCCAAGACTTTTTGGAGTCTTGGATAAGCAAGAATTTAAACTGACCAAATAAAGGGTTAACTCAAGCTGTATTACACATAACTTCAGTCTCGATTTACCCTCTTTTGACTTCAAGACCACTGACATGTCTTAGTCTCCGTTGTGAAGTTATATTCAGACAGATGACTGTTACCGTAGATAGGACATCTTACCTTTATTTTTGTAACGCAATTATTACATAAAAAGGAAAACACTTTCTTCAAGTTTTGACCAAGGTTTTACAAAGAGGTCGACTGAGTCTCAGCCTCCTGGATCATAAATGTCCCACCAGTCCCAACAGTAGGACATCTTCCGCCAGTATAACACCAGTGTCTTCTGCTTTGTCATTCCAGTATGGAGATTCAGCCTCCTGGTTGGCATGATGAGAATTACATCCTGAGGATATCTTGAGTCCATTCAAAAACAGCAGTAGACTATCGTGGCTGGCCCAGTAAACCAGCTTTGGCTGCCAGAGCCTCATTCTGCTGAATATGGTATTCCTGGAAGCGCATGGATATCCGCTGGGTCATTTTCAGATACTTCTGTAGACAGCTCTCAGAACATGAGGTCTGAAAGGAACAGGGCAAATGAGTATGTTCTAATTACATTTTATTACAAGGTGAAGAGACTGATATTCATGTAGAAGAAACTTGGTAAAAAGGCAGTCAGGATAGAATGGAGTGAGTGATCTGTTAATTCAAAACCTGAAAATGTTTATAGAGGCAGCATTAATTGTGTTATACCTCTTCTGCCTTCACCTCTCTGGTAGTGAAATCTTTCACGCAGTCCATAAAGCAGTTCTCTGTCAGTTTGTTGTATGTGCCAAGGAACTCTTTAAACTGAAAAACAAGAATCCAGCAGAAATTCCAAATGATGAAGAGGTCCTAATGAATGAACTACATGCTGTGCACATAGGGTTGGTGGCTACAAGATACTGTACCTGTTTAATCTGGTCTGATTCCGTGACCTGGGCAGCCATAGCTAGAAAAGTGGTCAGAATGTCAGAATGGTTTAATCAATAAGATGAATACAATCAAGAACAAAGCTAAACTGATCCACGAACTCACTCTTCATTCAGGCTATTTGTGTTCATTATTGTAGACTTAATGTGAGCAATTATTTTGTCAGTGATTACTTACGTCAGCCAAATTCCATCTAAAGCACTACAAGGACAAAAGTATTGGGACGCCTAAATATTACACCAACTGGAACTCTAATGGCATTGCATTCAAATACATAGATACTGAATTGGTCCCTCTCAGCAGCTATTCCAGCTTCCACTCCTCTTGGAAGGCTTTCCAAAAGATTTTGGAGTTTCTGTGGGAAATTGTGCCCTGTCATTCTGTAGAGAATTTATGAGGTCAGACACTGACGTTGGACGAGAAGGCCTGGCTCACAATCTCCGTATCAGTTCATCCCAAAGGTGTTGGATGGAGCTGAGATCAGAGCTCTGTGCGGACCAGTCAGGTTCTTCCACACCGAACGTATCCAACCATGTCTTTATAGAGTAAAGTTATGCTGGAACAGAAAAGGGCCTTCCACAAAGTTGGAAGCATGGTGTTATCGAGAATGTCTTGGTTTGCTGAAGCATTATGATTAAGCCCCTCATTGGAAGTAAGGGGCCTAGCCCAAACCCAATACATTTGTCCATATAGTGTAGCTTGGCTAGCTCATAAACACTTGCTTTATACGCCACGTCCTTATAGCAAAATGTGTTAAGGCAGTTGTATGAGCACCAATAAACTGAATTCAGAGAGTTGTATTACCTGAGTCTCTAAACGTGGAGCCTCTGAAGGACGAGCAACGAGGAGAAGCAACGCAGCAACACTCCACTGCAGCACTTTCGTAACAAGAGACGCCTTGTGATTTCAAAACGAAAACTTACGCTGTAAAAAAATAAATCAACATGGAATGAAAATTATCAGTGAATAAATGGTTACATGTTATTCAAAAGGTAAGTATAATTCACACACATACACATGATTGTTTCTCGAAAATGTCATTTTGAATCACGTTTAGAAGCTTCGTACGTTCTGTTCTGATAATTGTCCTTTTTTGGGTGATTTTTGAAAAATCCAATGTAAAACAAGCTTAATGAATTTTAACACGCCTGTTACTGAATCTGTGCTGTAGGCAGATCCTGAACCATTTATTTATTTTTGGGTTATTTTTAGATATTCCAGTATAAAACTATTTAAAAAACACTTTCTGGTAAATTTACCACACTGGCGTTCTAAAATGATTCAAAATGTAGTTCTTTATAATTAAAAATTGAACGAGACGTAATTATTGATAACACAGAATGTTGTAAATTTTCATCTTATTGATTAAAACGATTCAACTGATTTATTTATTGATTTGTTTCCACCATTTACCATGTGAATGTCATTCGGTGCAATTTTGTTCAGTTCTGTTTCATGTCTCCAAACTATTTAAAACAATTTATTCTTAATACTGACTTGCTTGTATTAATAGCCATACTGTTAGTTCTAGTTTTTTATATTTAATTATCATATCTATGCTGATAGGTCTTAGTCATTAATTACTTAATGTATTAATTTATTTATTCTATCTCCTGATCTATTCTGGTACAGCTGCCACATTCTCCACTTGTTGTCACACTTTATTTATTTGGTTTATATAATTTATGTGTTTTGTATGTTTAAAAGAGATGAGCATCTCTGCAAACCATGTCTCGTTGCACAGTACATTTCTGTGTATTACAATCTCAATAAAGACATTCTATTCTTTTCAGGGCACGCGAGCCTGGTACTTTTATTTTGAAATTAAACACAAAGCTATAACCCGTTTGAGTTAAGCAGGACAGTTTCTGACTTCGGTTGTCATGGGTTGAGTTCCAAATAACATACTTCCTCACTTTGCATACTACACTACTGAGTGCACTTCTAATGGGGGCGCCTCCTTCTGAAACGTACTAGCCAGTGTGGTAGTGTGCAGTTTAGATCGTGCCCAACTTTGTTGTCAGCAACAGTTGTTGTGGGTCCGGTCTCTTTTAGCTACAGCGTAGTATTTGGCAACAACAGCAAGGGGAAGCGTATGGATAGTATATTAGTTTCAAGCGCCAATCCTTTAAGAATACGTTTCTGTGGTCGTCAAAAAGGAAATCGTAACGGACTGCAAAAACCGGGTATTCCTTAGTGTCGAGCATTGACTGCACAACCGGCGCCAAATTTAAACATACCGTAAACAAAGACTGCTTGAAGGGCTACAAATGTTAGAAGTGTCTCCTGGCAGGTGTGTAGGTGATGACAGTGCCCTCTTATAGGCAGCACAGCAGATTTAAAATATAATACATGCACTTATGACACTACCAGAAATAGTCTATTACAGGTTTAGTTAAGACAACTACCCAAAATAAGCGAGTAAACGAACTTTATTTCACAGCTTGAAGTGCTGCAGTTGTTAGAAATGTCTCCTGGTAGGTGTGTAGTTGATGACAGAGCCCTCTTATTGCCAACACAGGTGGTTTAAGATATAATACATGCATTTATGGTACTGTCAGACACAAACTATTACAGCTTTAGTTAAGACGACTACCCAAAATAAGTGAGTAAACTACCTTTATTTTAGTATAGTGGGACACAGACTTTTCACTGTGGCCGGCCACAGATATTCTTATAGATAAAGAGTGTCTGCTTTTTCAGTAATGGATAATGGCACGTCTGTATTGCATGGCATCCCCTTGGATGATTCCACATCAAGTTCTGAGGCAGCAGATATTTTAATTCGCTCAACTAAAGTTGTTTCGGGGCAAAACAGAGGTTACAGAGGGGGCCAAGGAGAGGTGTCAAAGTCACCAAGCAGCAGCAACGTGAATATCTATGTTCGAAGGCTGTCAGACGCAGCCCATGGTTCTTGTTCTGTGGAAACATCTAAGTACGAACTGATGGAGAAAATTGTTCCACCTGTGCTTCCTGTAAACATGCCTTCAGCTTTAAGCAGAGGTATTTATCATTATACATGAGAAATCTGTTGCTGTTGAAGATAACATTTCTGCTATAAAAATATTAATAATGTCTCGCAGGGTTGGAAGATGAAGAAGGTGGTCAAATTACACCAGGTCCAGGTGTAAGGAAAAGCCATGTGAGCCATATTATGTGCATAATTTACTGCACTTTTACTGTGTGTGGAAAGCATCTTAAATGATATATTTTTTTTATTTTTTCAGGTACCTAGGGCAAGTAAAGTCATAGAGAAAGCCTCGATCAGCCAAACAAAGGGCAGTAAAGAAAAAGGTACTTTCATTGTTACCCGTTCTGTGCTTTGGGATGTGGTGTTTATTGTTTTTAATTGAACTATAATTTAATTTAACTTCAGTTAGTTAAATTGTTTAAACACTTCACAGGGCATGATTTATTAATATCGAGATTCTCTGCCGATGGGAGGGGTGCAGTTGCAGCCGCACTGAAACTGAGGTAAGTACATTGTCACAGCGTCCTAACCTTTAAACACTGAGCTCACAATTTCAGCCACAGCCTTGCTTGTTTAGGCACTCTGCTTTGCTGATATGTGGTGTTCAAAGACTGTAGCTAATCCTTTTCCATACACAGTTCATGTTAGTCATGTTTTAACCCTTCACTGGTGGTCAGTTTCTGACCATGGGAATGTTTCAGTAAATGACAGATTGTGCTGAGAAGGCCCAAAGCTCTAATAATAGTTGTAATAGTTATAATAATAGTTATATCAAGATTTATTTTGTTTGTAAAAGTACGTTAAGTTTTCTGAGCTGGTTAGAAGATCCAGATTTCACCTTGATACCTTCAGTCTTTGCGCTGATTTATGAAACTTCATCAGCAGCTCACTTGATTTGTTTGGCCATAATCAGGTATTCGAGATATTTGATGAGAACTACAAAGGAGAGGTCTGGAAATGAAAAAGCAAACTCATAGACATACATAATCACTATCTACTGTATTAATATTATTTGTATACATTCTAGTATTAGCTTTTAGAAACAAACTGCACAGCTAAACGGATTTTAAATATAATTTTCTCAGTTGTCAGTAAGACTTTTGTTTTGTACTGTATAAGCAAACTAGGAATGTGATGTACTGACTGAAAACTGAAAACTGAAAACCCATAGATGCCACAGTGTACCACTAAGGCGGGAGGTGAAGGTACATTTTCTGGACACAGAGGCACCTCAGAGCACTGAACTGCGAGGTCCTGAGGTTCAACCTAACTCTGCTGTTCCATCAGGGAATACTGAGTCGGCTACAACTGTGGCAGCCATTACAGCTGCTGCCATTGCAGCCACAGTGCCACTTATCAAGGTAACCAGTATATAAATGTTTTGGCTACACTGTTTTGCATCACTGCTTTCACCACTAATTACAGATTCTGATCGCAGAATAATTGCAAAGGCCGTATTGTGCATTATTACTTATTATACAGGCTACAGGCTTTGTTTGGTAGTACACCGTCCGTGTCCTTGCTCTTGGTTTATGTGTTGTATTTGAATGACAGGCTCAGAGTGACATGGAGGCTCGAGTGGCTCAGGTGGCCTCTGAGCTGAGGCGACTCCAGGAGAGCGAGGGTCGAATGGAAAGGGCACCAGAGAGCAGGGCAGGAAGTGCTGTGAATAGAGTGACCCAGCTGGAGGAGCAGCTGACCACACTGACACAGGAGAGACTTCAGCAGCTGGAGAGGATCCAAGGTCAGCAGCTTGAGCTCCAGGTACACAGTCTCTGCACCTGCAGTGTGCCTTCCATTTACACCTCTCAAAACATTTGACTGATCTGACTATTCAATTACTAACAACAAAATAAATCTGGTCTGAAATTTCTCAATAAATGTGTAATCCCATGACTGAAATTCTATTCTTTTCAGTGTCAGTATTTCTTTGCTCTATTCTCCGTCAGAATCGTCTCCTGGGCTCTGCACTACATGCTGTAACAGCACGTACCAAGCCTTCCTCACTGTCCAGACAGAATTCAGGATCTGATATAATTCTGCCAGAGTCCGTACAAAGGCCAGTTTTTAGTGCACGTCACACGGTGGAAAAAAACGCTGCTGGACATGGTTCTACAGGTATGGAGGTAGACTCTTAGTAGACATATAGTAGCATTCAAATGCTAAATCATGTTTTTTACAAAGTGTTTTTTTACAAACCACACTGACCATGCTGTACATTTTCAATATCAACAGGGAAACAGACATCAGAGGATGAAAAGAATGATGCACATTGTATGGCATGTATGTTAGCTGTGTATTTCTTTTTAATTGTAGCAGAGTGTTTGAATAGTCTGATCATGAGCCTGTTCTCAGTTGTTCTTTGTAAATGAAGTGCATCGGTTAAAAACAGCTCATTTTAAACCATAGTAGTTTTTGAGGAAATATATAGAACAGAATTTAATTGTGGTGTTGTGTCGTCTCTAGAAATGCGCATAGTTTTTTGGTAAAATGTAAACCAATATCATACATGTAAATATGTACTATAGTAATACATTGAGTATCACCACACATTTATCTAATAATTGTAAGTTCACCACTCAAACCTTTTAACTGCTTAAACCATCGTTAAGGAAAAAAATATCTTCAACAGAATTCCCAGTGCATTATTTAGACAGCACCTTCTCTTTATACATACAGAGATAATTTGATGATAATGATGCTTAGGGTTTTTATATCCCACTGCATTTTGCCTTGTTTTATGTTTGCATATATGCACATGTGTGATAATGTTCTGAGTGGGTGTTGGGTCATTTTAATGGTTTTGCTGTGCTGGAATAAAAAAAATTACACTGGAGGTTTTTTTCCTGAGCTGTTTATCTTTTTTGTGTTATTTCTTTTAATAAGACCAAAATCTCTTTGTCTTTTATGCAAAACTGGAAAAGCCCAATTTAAGGACTAGCTTGACTGTTGTTTTGTTTTCTGTTTTTATTGATTAGTTGTCCAGGATCAGATCAGAGAGACTCAAACAGAAAGGGAGAAAAGTCCTCTGGGGACCCCTGCACCTCGTAAGGTCATACCCAGACCAACCCACTGGAATTCAGCAGCCCAGAGCGGCAAGCGGAGCAGCAAGATGCACAAAGCCAGCCAGAAAATCTACGGTTGGTTGCATTTTACTTAAACTACAAACCTTAGGTCCGTGTGAATGTAGAAATTTCAATCTGTGCAATTAAACACAAAGAAATGAGTCAAGACACTGCGGTAGGCACTTGCTGGGTATAATCAATGTTTGATGGTTAAGTCGTGTCTGTTAGGTTCAGCAAAAGTGGTTGTCAGATCTATAAAGCCTCCAAATTAACTTCTTGACTGCTTTTTGACCGTCATAATGGCCTCATATTCCAGCAATTCCTTGACATTTTGGTTATGACGGGGAAACGGTGCCAGCGAATGTACTCGATTTGAATTGGTTATATGTAGTAATCTGTAGTTCTCACTGAAACCACTTGATGGCAGTAGCATCATTTCCAAATTCTGCTCCCAGAATAAGCTCTGGTAAGTGTGGAGGACTGAGTTATTGGCTTTTGCTGTTGACTGGACGGTAGATTTTTAAGCTTGCAGAGAAAACAGTGATTCATAACAGGTACACACAAATATTTGAATACAATTAGCACTGTGTAAAAACATTTGTGTATTGAATTTCCTTATAAAATACAAATATGTTTTTTGCACGTATTATACATTTTTGCATGTCTCATACAAAACAAAATAACGCTGCTTAAGCATGTGAAATGTATCCATCGTTATTATTATAATTAATTTTTGTATTATTAAATTGGTTATGTACAAAGTTCTGAGCATGTTTTGTTTGGATTAGATAAGAAGAATAACGCATGTACTTATGAAACATATTTAGGCAAAGTATGGATATTAATCTTCTTTCCATACTGAACACGGCTGCCATGGATCATTCTGGTTAAGAATCTTTGAGTCACAGGAAAAGACACTTTAAGACAGTAACATTTATACGAGGAAATTACGTTCCTTAATTCCTTACAAATTGCTCATTAAGCCACCAAAGCGCCCCCT
The DNA here is from genome assembly GCA_037974365.1 of Hydrocynus forskahlii. Classification (NCBI taxonomy): domain Eukaryota; kingdom Metazoa; phylum Chordata; class Actinopteri; order Characiformes; family Alestidae; genus Hydrocynus; species Hydrocynus forskahlii. The sequence continues at coordinate 33,368,567 of JBBPCX010000001.1, forward strand.
TTTATATGGCACACCATTATGGTGCAACTCTTGGATTGAAGGTACGTGGCAGTCTCTTCTGCAGCAAAAACTAATTAAGGGTAAAACATTTGTTTTGAACGAGGGCTTGATGCTGAGCAGCTGTGTAAATACGGACAGTTGGTGCAGTTCATCTTAACTGTGCTGTTTTGCTTCACATCCGGTCCTCTCAAAGACTTGAGTGGTTGCTTGAGAAGCTTGAGATGTGCTAGTGCAGGTTGACCAGGAGTATGCGCTGTCCGCTCCAAATAAAAGACTTTGAAGCATAAAGCCATGACAAAGTCTGCGTGCCACCCCAGAGCCTTAACATGCTTGTGCATGTATTAGCTGCCCAACTGGTGAAGGATTCATTGTAGCATATTGGCAGTTTTCAGGCGATCTTATCACACTTCCATTTCTCCTCCCTCTACCTTCATCTTTTGCACTTCTTTCCAGTATAGAGGTAATTATGCTGCTAGCACCATGTTCGGGGGATAGAGGACGTTGGCTGCATCTCCCACACACTTGTCTGTCTGAAGGCTGGGACAGTTTCCTCTCCACCGAATCTAATCTGCTGCCTTCTCTCTCCCACACTAACATAGGGCTGCTTCAGGGAAAGTAATCCTGCTTCTTTTTAGCCCTCCATCATAAATGTGTGTGTGTGTGTGTGTGTGTGTGTGTGTGTGTGTGTGTGTGTGTGGTGAACAGAGAACTAATTAAACACATTTTGGGTTCAGTGTTAAAACTGTTGTCCCTGACATAACATACATTTCTTCATCTAAATATAATGAAATCAGTTTGATTTGGAATTTCAATTTGTTGGACTACATGAGTTTTTTTACTATATCAAATCGCACTGCAGTCAGATGTCATCATTGCTTGAAGTTAATAAGAACATATTTTGCTTGAACACTTTTCATAACACAACGAGGCATTTTTTACATTTTAAAGAATCTTGTTATTATTATGTAATAGAATGCAGACTGTTCTTTAATGAGAGTCTATATATATAGCGTAGGTGTATATGTACAACTAGCACTGAACTGAATGACGGCACATTTGGAATTATTAGGCATATTTACTGTATACTGCTGTCATGACAAGCCTGGGAAATAAGATTTTAATAGCTTTGTGGGAACTCTCTGGCTGTCGTTTGCCTTTTTTTTTTTGCACTCGCATGTGTGGACAGGAGAAAAATCCAGCTTAAGATGTCTGTCACTACTGACTCCATTTTGTCGCTGGTGTGCATCTGCCTGGTTGTCGTGGCAACCCTGCTATTTCTGCGGCTCCATCGCTCTCCCTGTCCCCGGCTGTCAGACTGCTCTCTATGGGAATGGGCTATTTTTAGTCGTGCTGCCTTTTGTTTCTCAGGCACATCATCAAAAGCCACATTAAATCCATGCTGTATGAAGTTACACATGGGGTTTGAGAGGTGGGGCGGGTGTACAGTAGCTGCTGAGCATCTGCAGGATATTTTAAATATCGAAATGCTTGTGTATGATCAGGGACAACAGAGATAGTGGATTATAAAACGTTTGACATTTTTTCATAGAGGTCCATGTCCAGCAAATTCCTCTGACTTTATCTATATTTTGGTTGTGTGTGCTCTCTTAGTGAAGCACTGAGTAGTAAAACATTGGGCCAGCCCAGAGCGGTTTGTCCATATCTAAGTGAAGCGCTCTTTAAACATGAGAAAATTAAGCACATCTTTTCAGTGCGTCCGTATAAGAGGGACATTATCGGTTATTTGTCCCAGGATATGCATGACTTCAAGTGCCCTTGATATATATACTATTATACACTACTTTTTTACTGTTCTCATGATATGGGTAAAGTAATATACTCATGATATCCTTTCCAAATGTCCTTGCTTGCTAGAAATGGAACGGCACACACACCGGTAGCAGATATAAATCTGATAATTATCTGACTGTTTGAGCTCACCTAACTACCTCCTACTGTGAATACACATACACATGCATGGAGCCATAGTGTTAAATATTGCCGCATTATTGTCTGATCATACTTTTAGTCAAAGTGAACTACATTTAGACTGTTAACAATGTGAATGCTTGCTGCATTTTAGACACTGGACAAATGAAGGCCTTCACAAGTCTAACGTGACTTTTTTGCTTCAGTAAGGAGTGAGGTGAAAGGTGGAGAGTTTCTTGTCTTTTTTTTTTTAAATTCACACCTGCTATCTCACCTGGGAGGAGTCAGTGGGGTTTTCTACTCTCCCCTGTGATACCCTTTGTGCAATAAATGGCAGACTTTATAATTAGCCTGTTCTCTTACCTGCCAAGGCATCTAGCACTCCAGATATTCTCTAGGGGTGGTGAGGGGTGGCATAAGTTAAACACAAAAAGTAATTTAACACAACAGTACAAACAGTACAAAATGCTCAAAGTAAGCGGTGTTACATTTGACAGCCATTGCTTTTAGTAATTATTAGTCTTAAAAGTCATCAAATACTAATACAATATATTTGGGGAAGT
>JBBPCX010000001.1:33377566-33396554 GCA_037974365.1 Hydrocynus forskahlii
TGCGCGTATATATAGACTTTATACTTAGACGTAATTCGCTGATGTAAGCATTTTCCCGCACTGTACAGTGTTAAAGTGAACAGATGAGTTGAACGGCAGCAATACTCGAGCTGGCGCTGGTGACCGATTTTACACACAGTCACAAGGATAGCCAGAGAGAGGGGGAGTGAGAGAGAGAGAGAGAGAGCTTGTTTTCCCACAAGCCCTCCTTGTTTCTAAGCGAAAACTGCTCAATGTGGTGCGTGTAGACTATGTGTGTGCGTGAGTGTATCAGTCCATTCAAAAGATTTAGTGGGGAGTGGTTGGCGCATGCGCACTCGCGCAGCAACAAGTGGCATGTCGATGTGTAACGGAGAGGAGAGCGTTGCTGCTACTGCTGACGTCACCGCTCCGGCCAGGTGGCATTCCGCGCGCGGGGAGAGAGCGCGCGCTCGCGCGGAGGACGTGGAGGCACCGTCAGGAAAAAAATAAAGGAAGCAAAAAAATAGAGCGAGGGAGAGAGAGAGAGAAAAACAAAAGTGTCAATCTGAACGCCGCGAGCGCGAGACAGTAAAATGTGAGGCGCAGCCGAAGCCCCGTACCGCCGCCGAGGTCCCGGAGCTCGAGGAGAAAGACGAGAGCAGAGATACAGTGAGGCTTCCTTCCCGTTCGCTCGCGCTGAGCGGCTGAAGCGCAGCAGCGCGTGCAGCATGTCTTCCGCGCAGGTCGCCTCGTCGCGGCGGCAGTCGTGCTACCTGTGCGACCTGCCCCGCATGCCGTGGGCAATGATTTGGGACTTCACCGAGCCCGTGTGCCGCGGCTGCGTGAACTACGAGGGCGCAGACCGCATCGAGTTCGTCATTGAGACCGCGCGACACCTCAAACGCGCGCACGGCTTCCAGGACGGCCGCTCTCCGGGTCCAGGTGGCGCCGGGGTTCCGCTGCCCGTGCCGCCGCCTCCTCCTCCACCGTCTTCCTCCTCGCTGCCTCCGCCGCCGGTCAAGACACACGTGAAGGAAACCGTGCAGTTGAACCACGTGGACGGCTCGAGCAAGCAGCAGGCGGCACAACAGCAAGCGGGGCTCGAGCGCTATTCCTCGCGCTTTGACTACACCGGCATGAGCGCCCACGCGGCGCGCCTGCCCAACGGCCTGAACGGCTTCCCGAAGACGGACGACGGGCCTCCGGAGCTCAACCGCCAGAGCCCCAACTCGCGACGCGGCGGCCACGGACTGGTCTCGCTTCCCGCGCAGATGAGTGTCCCCCCCAATCTCCTGCCGCAGACCATGCTGAATGGACCCGCCTCGGGGGGCGCGTGCACGGGTCTCACATCGCACGGCCTGGTCGCACGCGCACCCCCATCTTCATCCTCATCATCACAGTCATCATCATCATCATCATCGTCGGCCGGCCTGGGCCTCGCGGAGCCGGGGAAGCGGCCCGCATCTGTCTCGAGCACTGACCAGGAGCGCGATGCGCGCGAGAGGCAACGCAACGCCGAGGCACTGGCCGAACTCGGGGAGAGCCTGCGCAACCGTGCCGAGGAGTGGGCGAGCAAGCCCAAGCTAGTGCGCGACACGCTGCTCACACTGTCCGGCTGCGCACCCTTCGACGTGCGCTTCAAGAAGGACCACGCGCTCGCGGGCCGTGTGTTCGCCTTCGACGCTGTGGCGAAGCCGGGTTCTGACTACGAGCTGAAGATCTTCGTGGAGTACCCGAGCGGCTCGGGCACCGTCTTCTCGAGCGCTTCGGGGGTCGCCAAGCAGATGTACCATGACTGCATGAAGGACTACGGCCGCGGCCTGTCGTCAGGCTTCAAGTACCTCGAGTACGAGAAGAAGCACGGCAGCGGGGACTGGCGCCTGCTCGGCGACCTGCTGCCTGAGCCCGTGCGCTTCTTCAAGGAGGGCTTAGGGGCCGACATGTTGCCGCAGCCGCACGTGGACGCGGGCTGTCCTCTGCTCCCGTCTACTGCCCTCGCCGGCGTGCTGCCGCGAGCCTTACCGGCGTCATCCGCGGCCGCCGCGAGCGCTCTGCGGGCGGGTGCGCGCAAACGTAAAGCCTCGCCGGAACCGGACTCTCTCGACGAGCGCCAGCAGCAGCAGCAGCAGTGGATGGCGAGCCAGAGCGCGGCCGCGGTGGGCTCGTTTGGGGCCTGCCATGGAGGACCACCGCCGCTGGGCCCCGTGCACGCGAGCCGAGCCACGCCTCCAGAACCCGCGCAGAACGGACAGTCACCCATGGCTGCGCTCATGTCGGTGGCGGACGCGCTCGGAGGAGGGGCGCACTCCCCCAAGGACGCGAACTCTGTACACTCCACCACCTCCGCGCGCCACAGCAGCACCGGCAGCGGCGGCGGCAGCAGCCCCGTCTCTCCGGCCTCGGTCTCGGGCCAGCGGCGCCTGGCCTCGCGCAATGGCGACGCGCAGCAACAGCAGCAGCAACAGGCGCACGCGGATCACGGCGGGGCGCATGGGACCCACGGCGTACCGGACTCGCCCATGGCTGGCAGTGGGCCGCTGTGCTGCACCATCTGCCACGAGCGCTTGGAGGACACACACTTCGTGCAGTGCCCCTCAGTTCCCGGCCACAAGTTCTGCTTCCCTTGCTCGCGTGAGAGCATCAAAGCGCAAGGCGCCACGGGCGAGGTGTATTGCCCCAGCGGAGAGAAATGCCCCCTAGTTGGGTCCAACGTGCCTTGGGCTTTCATGCAAGGGGAGATAGCGACCATTCTGGCAGGGGACGTGAAGGTGAAAAAGGAAAGAGACCCTTGAACGTGACACAGCCACGTGCACCCACACAAATAAATATATATATTAATAAATATATATATATTATATATATATAAAACCATGTTGTGAATAATGTGTACAGAACACCCCCTTCCGTGCGTTTCTGTGTTTGGGGGCTCGTGGAGCTCGTGCCTCATGAGAAGGAGGAGGTTGTTGGCCCAGGACGGTGGGGAAGCACTTTGAGCTCACAGTCTGATTTTCCTTTTTTGTTAATCCAGTTCATGCACTTGGTTTAAAGTGATTTTCACATAAAAAAGAAAAACATAAACTCTCCTACCTGACCCTTTTGTTACCGGTCATGTTTTGTCATTTCTTACGGTAAGACGACTGTCAGTTGGTTTTCCACGTTGATCAGTGGGGCATTTCTTTTTTGTTATTTGTTTGCGTTTTGCTCTACACATAACAATGTCTCACTTTTATATCTCGTGCTCTGAACGTATGACTATAGTTTACTGCGTGTTTTTTCGTTCTCCTCCCTTTTTTTGCTTTGAAGATGCACGGATGCTTAAGAGTAGAGCAAAAATACTGTACATTAACTGCTCTGTTTGTTTATACGGTTCTGTAGTAACAGAAGACTTGTAACGTGCCTTGGAGCTGAGTCAATTGTAATAAATTCATTGGTATGAAGATTTTGTCAAGTGTCAGTTTGTTCAGATGTATTAGCACTGTTTATGTATGTTCTCCAACATAGCAGAGCTGAACTGGTTATTTTGTAACATATAACAGTTGTTACATGACATTTTATAGAATTTAGAACAAAATGGGGGCGGCTGTGAGATTTGGCAAAGCCACTAGTTCTTATGAATGAATGTTATTTTCTTGTCACACTGTTCTCAATGTTTCAGTATGTTTTATGTGTGTGTGGCCAAGTAATGCTTGTGAGTGGATGGTTGCTGTGCTTGCTTCATCTATTTTTTTCTTTTTGCAGTCTCGGTTGTATACTTTAGCTTACTGCATGTCTCTCGGTTTTATAGCAGGAGATTGCAGGCATTTTCTTAATTGCATCTTACATCTTATACAATCATGTTGGCATTTTGCTTGTTCTGTGCTTGGCTCGTTCACCTTGACCTAAAAATGGAAACATTTAATGCAACTAATGCAGTGCAATGACAAAATTAGGACTAGGCCCTGATTTTCTCTGCGGATCATATCACAACGGTGCTGACCAATAGTAGAGTTTGAGGGACACAACTATTGTGGTGATTGTGGTCTTTGAACGTCAACCTGTACTTTTGTGCAGTGTATTTGCAGAGGTTTGTATATTTGCAGCAACATGTTTATTACAGGATGAATGAAAATTGAGCCGATCTGCTGGAAATGTGGAAGAAACGCACATGTTCTCGTCTGTTGTCATTTGTATTAGATTCTGTCATCTTTCATGTTATAGCAAAAGGTGAATGTTGTGTACCTCATTTATTTTCTGGTTGGTTGTGTGTGTGCGAGCGAGTAGGGGAGAAAGGGAGGGAAAGTGCTTGCACATGCCAGAGACTGCCCTGGGGCCACATTCCTCATTTAGAATTCAGCTGGTGGTCATGTGACCCGTCACTCGTATTCTTGCATTGGCTGCCGATGGAGGGGGAGCAGTTGGCGCGTGGCTGTTGCCATGACTCAAGCTAATGCTCTATTTCTCCTTCCAGCGACTCAGACAAATGGTTGGTAGCACAATTCTTTCATGGCGACCAGCCATGAACGGACCTCCAGACTAAATAACAAGGGACTTTAAGGTCAGGGAGCTGTGCATATGCCAGCATGTGTCACCCACAGCCCCCTCTCTGCTTGAACCCGTCTGAGGCTATGCGCTCAGATGTGATGGTATGTGAAAGGGGAATTGTCCTGCTGTTCTCTGAGCTTGTCATTCATTACTAAGCTCCTGCCCAGGAAGAGGCAAAGTCATGTGTCTGTTAAAATGTTTGAGAAAGGTGATGTGTAATATATTTATACAGTAGCAATGTAAAAGAATTCTCAATACCCAACCTTCATAGCTTCCTTTTGAAATGCTGTATGAACTCATTAACAATCTAAAAGCGTACATTACTGGAGCCTGAACAGTTTACAAAGGGCTGCAGTTACAAATCTAGCTGTTTTAGGACTCTGGTGCTGTTTGCTATGTTTTCCTTCTTTGTTAGGCCACACAAGACCTGGTTAAAACTGCTGCATAGAATTGAGCTGCCTTTTACTAGAAAGCCATTTAAAACCTGTTAACCCTGATTCATTAGTGTCTAGTAATTTTTTTTAAACGCACAACAATTTTAATCAAGTCTGAAAGCGTAGTCCTTTTTAAAATTCCCATACAGATTGATCTTTTTACTATTGTGCTGGTAGGATTAGTGTCTGAAGCACTTGTGCTGTGCAGAGCAGTGGTGCATTGCAGAGATATAGCAGCAGCAACTGCCCTGTCAGTTGGATGTGTGGTGACTCGGTCAAGATGGAGAGCCTCATATTGTAATGCTAAAACATGTGAGAGTGGTGCAGCAATATCCCAGAATGCATAGTGAAGAGAACCACAAATAACCTCAGTCCACTCCATGAAGAGGGCCTTTCTTGCTATGCAGCTTGTACATTGTATATTTGGTGTTCTGACACCCTCCTGTGTAGGAAGCACAGTCTTTAGCATGCCATACGTCTCCTCTTATAGATCTCGCTGTTTAATGAATGCAGACACCTCACTTTATGGCCGATGTTGCACTGCAGACAGATCCCTGATCATTTTTGCCTGTGAAATCTGATAGGACTGCGTGTGTGAATGCTAGTGTGGATTGCTCCGTCATTGGGAATTACCATCATATGACTCGGAGAGGGGGGCCTCTCAAATACCACCAGACAGAATGAAGACATGGTGACTCCTAGTCCGTTGGCTTCATTATGATTCCAGAGTATCTGTATCAGCAATACGGTTTTACGTCAAGTGTCTCTTGTAGTGCAGCTCATGTAAAACATTAAGCGTTTCTCACGCTTCATGGCATAGCAAAACCTAATCCGTTAGATGTCAGAATAAATTATGTTTGTAATACACTGGCATTCCTGTTCCTTCTCGCCCAGCCAGGCTGTAGCCTGTCTGTTTCGTATCTGTAGTTTTATGGTCCCATTGTGAAATCACTGCAGTCTGTTCTCTGTCTCCTGGCCAGGGAAGCCCCCACACTCTTCCCCCCTACTCAAACCCCACATGCCTCCTCTCTCTTGTCCTCCTCTCTTTCCCTCACTCCCTTCCTCCATCCTTCTGTACCAGGGAGAAGTTTTCAGCAGATAAAAATATAGACACTCCAAAGGTTACTCCGCAGTGCCATCGTGCACGGTCGCCCATGGTAACCAGCCTTGTTCAAAACATCATTTATTCAGGAATGTGTGGACACAAAGGGGGGTACCGCGGATCACTGTTAACCCTGCGTGTGCTGGACTGAACTCTGCCTACAAGAATTAGGCTTGGACATACAATTCTTTTTGTTCTTTTCATGTGTTCTAAGTATAGTGTTATGTTTTGTCCGTTTTGGAAATTTTGCTCTTGAAATGGTACTGTTTAACATTTTAAGCCAGTGTTGTTGTTCTAAAGCACAAAGGACACTGCAGCACTGAAACAGCAGACGCTCCTCTCATGTTTAATGCTAAAAATCCTAGTGTTCTGTCTTTAGAGGTGTTTCTGCTAAGAGACATTCATGTGTGCTATGTGTTGGAAAATAATTTAAATAGGTTAGAATTAGTTATGCAAGGTGAACAGTTTTTACTGGCTTGTATCCTCCGCTACCAAATGAATGTTTTTCATACTATGAAATATACGGTTATTTCTTTTTTTTTTCTCTTTGTCCCTCTTCTCCCTGTCTCTCTCTTCTCCTGTCTGTCAATATGCGTTGCCTTGTGTAGACTGAGGGTTTGTCTGGAAAGGGTTATTCCCATCTTGTTTTCATTCACTCTGCCTCTGAGCACAGCCATTTATAGACAGTGATGTCAGCACTATCTTTCGTAGCCCAGGGCCCCCTTGGCAGATAATGTATGCAATCTCAGACATTCCATTCCGTCCCGGCGAATAAGCTGCCAGCTGCTGCAGGCGTGAGCTTCCTGCCTCCTTCTGCAGATATTAAAGCTGCAGAGACGAATTGATTTTCTGTCTTCCCCCCACACCCCCGCACACTACCACCCCTTTTTCTTTTTCTTGTTTTTAGCTTCTCTTCGGTGCAGAGAGTACAATCTCTCAGGGCTGCTGCAAATGTGAATTTTTAAGGGATGTTTTTTTGCTATTTGTGGTTTGCGTTGTTTTTGTTGTTGCATTTGTTGTTTTTTGTTGTACCCATATTACTCATTAATCATATTTGTATTTTTACATGGAATATGTATATTCCTCCCATTCAGGTTGAGTTCTGAATGCATTTGCTTGTGCGCATTGTGCTGCAGTCTTTTTGAAGGGTTAACTATGTAGAGCTCCTTCTTATATAACTGAAAAGCTCTGTGATACAAAGCCCACATGAGATGGAGCTTGTTTGGGTCTACCGTTGACTAATGACATTAGGCTGTTGGGGGGGGCAGTTTTGGCAGGGTTCCAGTCTGATGTTTTTCATTTGCTTGTAAAGGACTTCAATTTCTTGTGGAATTCCAATTTGCATTTCAAGGCCAGCCCCCACCCTTGAGGGTTAGCCTGTTAGAGCTTCCTGTAGTTTCCCGCCAGAGCAGGCTGGGGCGGGGGGTGGGGGTTGGGGGTTGGAATGGAGGCTCAGAAAGGGGGGGGTGTTGTTTTTGAGCACATGGAAGCAGACTATAGGGCACCATGGCGACTCTGTCCTTTCTGAAAAGCACCCTGGCTAGATTGTTCAAGGCTGGTTTCACTTGATTGATTCAGGCTATTGAACTGGGAACAGACAGAATACCTGTCTGAGCACAAACCGAGCTTTGTATTAAATGTTGCACACAGCCTTTGAGGATCTAAGTGACCAGTTCTCTTTCTCCAGATTCTGACCTACTGTGATATGCACAGAGAAACTATTTGCACTGGGCAAGAAATTCTTCCTTGAACTCTGACGCTATTATAGACAGTAAAATAACTGGCTGAATTATAGACATACAGACAAATGTAAACATTCAAATGCTCATGAATATACAAAATACATTAAAAGTGAATATTAATGTTACTTTTTTACATGACTAATAAAGGCTTTTATGTGTAATGCAGTTACATGCTTTACAGCACTATGGCTACAACTTGCATTTTGCAGTTGTTTGTAAGCATGTAGAATTGTGGGGTTGGAAAGGGTTAACTGCAAACCCTGGGGCTGTGCAGCTCTTGGCAGGCCAGAGAAATGTAGCCCCTTTCATTCCTCTGGGTTGTTTACACGACTCTCTGGCAGCCATTTTAGACTGGAGCTCAGCTACCACAGGCGCGGGAGTGGACTCAGGTTTCTGAAGCTTTCACAGTGCAGCGAGTTCAGTCAGCAGCTTGTCCCCTCATCCATCTTCTCCTGGGGGGCCTCGCTCCAACCTCATATTCAACCTCCCTCATTCCACAAGCTGGCCCTTTTTTCATTTTTTGAACAGCCCACTGAATTTTAGGAGTTGTGTATCCCTCACTAAGCACTATATTGTTTATTGCTCACTAGTTGCTTGATGTTTAAATGACTGAGCTGTGATTCCTCTTTCATGTTTTTAGGTTTGCTTCACCGGAAAATGTTTCTTGTTCCACTGCTTTTCTCCTGCCTTGTTTTTTTGATCCTTTCTTTTGTCTTTTTGTTCTGTAAATTAGGTTTATATCGGTGTTGCTTAGAAGCCGTGTGTATTTGTGTCTTCTTGACCTTGACCTTACACAACTGATGGTTATCCATGGTTAAACCTGTAACAATCATGAAATGGGAACTTCCTCAGCAGTCTGGTGGCAAAATAATATAAAAAAGACAGCGAGCAAAGTAATTATTACTAATAATTAAGAAGGCATACATAAAGGATGCCAGCAGCTGTTATGGTGAGTCCTGCTTAGTCAGGGTACTTGCATTAGTTGGGCAAATGTGTCAAGCCTTTGAAATGTAATTTCAGTAAGCATTCAGAGGAATGTACTCCACCTTCTGAACAGCCCTAATTAAGTGCTCTGCTGTGAAGACGCTCAACCCCCAAACCAGCCACACCATTCTTTACCATTCTTTACCATTCTTTGTTGTTCAACTGCCTTGCAGTGAAACACTGGCTTCCAGTGGGAGTTTTACTGTAAGCTAGTCAACCAGTACACATTAATCCTCATCATGTAAGAAGATATGATTGACCTTTTGTTGAATCAATAAGCCGTCCATGCCTCTGTGCTGCCAACACTCATTTGTTGGGAAAGATTTTTCTGAGCTGGCCGACATTATTGACATTTCTTCTAGTATGATGAGAACTCCAGGTGATTTATACACATTTGTAGCCCATTGTTTTTGACCTTTTCAGGCTGATTTTATAATTTTTTTAAATCAACAGTACATAAAACAAAGATTTTGTCTGACATCAGACTGCCCTTTCCTCATGCATACGCTGTGTTATCCATTAATAATATGTAGCTAATATGTAGCAACATATTTTTCACAACAAAGCCTTTTTTCGCAGACATTGCAGGAATGGAAAACATACAGCTACATTCCTGAGATAACATTAATATTTAATCAAACGCGCCTCTCATGCAGAACTGCTGAGCAGTCATGTAATCTCTGTTGATACACCCTCGTTATTTTCTGCGCATCTTGTTTCATTTTGTCTCTCTCATCTATCTGAAGATGGATAGGTTTGTGCGCTCACCCACCTCCGGTGCTGAGCACGATGTTGATTAGGTAAAGGAGACATGGTCACTCAGTATGACTCTGTCAGAGGCCTCTGTGCTGTTGGTGATGGTTTGAATGGGTGCAGTTGTTGTCACCACCCTTCCCCCCCAGTCACCTGGGCTGAGCGCAAATGCCTCCTTCTCAGTCCCACAGGCCCATCTGTTGCGTGAATGGGTTCTGTGACGGTGCTTCATTAAGAAGTGTTAGATGTGTCTGCTGTCAACAGATGTGCCAGACTTCCCCTTGCACATCCACCTTTAACTTCAGATGTCTGAATAAGTAAGAAAAATCTCTTAAAATTTTCTGCATGTTGACTGATCTGCACATGGTTATAGAACTCCATTTGATACATCGGTTGACTTTTCCATTGTGTTCATTTGTAGCAACTGGCTGGACAAGCCTTACAGAACTTTGGCCAAAGTCTCATTCAACTTAATGAGCTTGGGCCAGAGTTTAGAGTCCCTACAGAAGGCTGAGTTACAAAATTTATGAAAAGGGGTAATGAAAAGTTTAAATCATTTTTAATGATTTTTGCCAGCGGCCTGTGAAGTGTATACAAATGCACGATAGTTGTTATGAAAGAATTCATGTGTGGGTGGAGCACTGATAGGTGAATTGAAACTGGATGTTTACGAACACTAAAACAATGGTCTTCATAAACAATGATTTCCAGTAAAAGTTTGGTTGGTAGAGAAGTATCAAGAAACAGTTTCTGGCATAATTTTCCCAGCACATGTGCATATTTAGAGGAATGATTTGGTAAAGCCCACATTTACTGTTTTCTACATATGGCAGATGCACTTGATCAGTTAAGACATGTTTAAACATGTCTACATGGTGCTTCTTTAGAACTGGAACTAAGAGAATAATGTAACAAGCAGTAGAAGACAATAGTAACTCAAATACTTTCCACAAATACATCCTCAGACTTCTCTTAACCTGCTCAAACTATACTGCTCATTAAGATAATCCAGACTGGGTTAGGACTCAGTCTGACTTACTGTGAGTTATAAAAATAACAAAACATGACCACTACAAAAAGCACCCTTGGACAACATCAGGGTTAAAGAGGTTTGATCTTGGATAAGGTTCCTTCATATTTTAGAATCAGATTTATTGGCCAAGTGTGCTAACTCACACAAGAAAGTTAGTTTATGATGTTTGTGATGTTTATGATGGTCATTGCCACAGAAATAACAATTTTAGGTCAGCACTCCTATTCCTGGGGTGCTTTGCGAAACCACACTGTGCACTCTAAAACGGCTACCTACACTGAACTTTTGTGTTTTGTTATAGCTCTCAGTACAAATAAACCACATAGACAAGTCTGTGCCACCTTAATGAAGAGCTGGATGCCTTTTGAGAGGCTTGAGAGACGTAGAGGAAAAGATTTGGGTGACTTGACTTTTAGTGTTTGTTGGCTACATTAGTCTCACAACTCCAGTTCTAAACTAAGGAATCATAATTTGGAGCCATGGCTTGTCTTGACTGATCAGATGCATCTGGTATGAGTGGAACATTGTTTAAATGAGATGTTTTGTCAAACCACCCATTTACGAGCTAGCAAAGTCTATTGGGGCCCTTGTGGTCTCTGATGTAAAACCATTCTAGAGTGTGAGACAACATAGACTGTTGCCCATTGTTTGCAGAATAGCTCAGAACTGTCACACACATCTGTGACTTGAAGTGGTAGACTAAGTAAACTTCACTTTGCTCCTTTTCCTTTATTGCTTTCTTGTTGTTCTTGCTAAAATATTCTACCATCTTCTCTTGCTACATATTGGAAATAGTAGTTCCAGAAAATTTGTTTAGAAAGTTGGTTTCGACATAAATGGGCTAAAAATTATGTAGGGTTCACCAGAACTTAGTTTGCACAATCCGTATAAGTAAGTAAAAGCTCACTCACCTAACATCTTCTTTGTGACATTGTAGTGAGCTGTTAGTGTAAAGTGAGTAACAATAATTGGCTGTGCCTTTTCTGACATCTCCTGCAAATGTTGTGGCAGTCTGGCATGCAGTGTGGCTTGTAGTCAGATGTCATCACTCACCAAGACATGAGAGTGATCAGGGGACTTGGCTTGTACTTTAAATAGAATGCCAATGAGGGAGTGCATGGTTTGATTGGCTCTGGCAATATATAATTCAGTTCCAGCCCCCAGGATTCAGGGTGAATCTGTGATCTGATTACTAATCAGCCGACATGGCAACCTCTCCCTCTCCTCCTCCTGCTCGTCCTCTGAGGCACAGCAAGAGCGGCTCTCAGCTGCAGCGTCTGTCATGAACTATTGCACACCAACCTGGACCATTCAGCAGGGGAAAAAAGAAAGATGAGCTAGTTGCCATGGAGACGGAGACATGGAGTGATGCTGATTGGATGCAAGGTCTCTCTTTCTCTTTCTTCCTTTCCTGCTCTCGCTTCCCTTTTCTCGCTCTCTCCCTCTCTCAGTACTCAAAAGAATTGTATTTTTCTATCTCCGTCCTCCAAATCCTCTTGAATGACAGGGTAATTTATGCATTATGTGCCCTGTGGTCCAAGGGAACATAGCAACATATGCATTCGAGATGTGATTATTGCTGGATGGAGGATGGAGACATATTTTTTTCTGAAGCCATTACAAAGAAAAATATAGTTTTTCTTTAATATGGCTTCAGCGGAAATGCAAAAGATGTGTAAGGAGGTACTCTAGTGCCATCTATCAACAGTCTAAGGGACAATTGACTCAAGAAAAGCATTTCAAATGTTTTTCTTGCTTTCACGTTGGTACAGTATTGGTATTGCTTGCTAATTGCTGGTGCTGTCACCACCAGGACCATTACCTTTCTAAATATATCCAGTTTAAGTGACCTGGTTAAGGTTAATTTTTTCCCCATTGTAATTTTCTGCAGTAAAGACTGCTAATAGTAACATGCTAAGAGTCAAGTTACGTGCAAAAATGTGACTATGTCCAAATGGTTGTAATAAGTGAATTCAGCTACTTTAAAAAGCATTCACTGTATAATGTGCAAAGGGAAGCCTTGTTAATAGAACAAGATACTCTTGAGAAGCTGCACATATGCCTAAGGTCACCATGCCTAGTGCCTTTGCATTGGCTAGAGGAGTACAAAGGGTTTCCAGGAATGGGCAGTGGAGCAGTGGAACTATGTTCTCTGGGGTGAAGAAGCACCCTCAGATACATCTGGCATGAGCTGGAGTGGTATTTGTGATCCAGAAGTAATACTCTAGCGTCAGCACCTGACCTCACTAAGGCGCTTGTGTGGAATGCTATTAAATCTTCACAGCAATGTTCCAGAATTTAGTGTAAAGCCTTCCCCGATGAGAGGAGGCTGTTACTGTAGTAATACCCTTGATTTCAGTAGGGTAAGTTTTTGTGCAGGGTTTTGTGGACATAGATTATGCCTAGACTGGGTCTAAATTGTAACACTGATTTACATATGAAACACATTTGTCAATAATCAAGAAACCACTCCACAGTGTATACCGAGAATTTCTTACATTCTGTTCTTTACTTATGTGAAATTTACACATAGCTGACAACATATAACACTACATTTTCCCAAGTAAAAAACAGTTTACCTAGAAATCAGTACACACCTAGCAAAGGGAAATAGACTACATATGCACTCGGAAATCTAGGATATCTATATTTATCCTTTTCTGATCAAGCAGTTTCTCATGCTCCACTGTGCCTCTGGGCTTTTTTTGCATCCAGCAACCAGTCTCTCTTGCCCTCTGTGCAGCAGCCAAACCAATGTGTTTTATCAATCTTACCCATAGACATTTCTAGTTATAGGAACCAGAACCACTGCAGGGGTCTGAAATGGGCCACAGGCCCAGGAAGGAGCAACTCCCTTTGGGCTCAGTCTAGTGGTTAAAGTCAACTGACTCAGCTATCTAGCTCTCTTTGTTCAAGATTATTCTAAAAAGCGTACAGTGCCTCTGCTACACTCTTATGACTTCTTTTATCTCCTCCCTCTGTGTCCTTGGCATATTTTAAACACTTTGCCAGAAAACATGACCGACTTTTCTCAGGTTTAAAACTCATTACTAAAATACAGCCAGTGGCTATATGTACCTACTGCCAAGTTGTCTGAGCTGAAGGAAGATGCATCTCCATAGAAGGAAAGGAAGATATCAGAACATAGCTCTCAGTTCATGGAGTTCAGAGGCCTCATTCATCTCTGAATAGTGCTAGCACATTTTGTCATAGAGGTACACACCTACAGTCCTGGAGAGCCTGGTGTCCAACAGTTTGGCGATTTCCTTGCTCAAACATATCCGGTTCAACTTACCTGTTAATTGCCAGGTTTATTAAGTGCGTTTGAGGAAAGGAACTACCAAATGGTGCTGGACACCAGTCCTCCAGTACAGGAGATGGGCAGCCCTGTTTGAATGGTTGTGTTTTTCTCGCTCAGACACCCTTGTGCTTTATGAGCTACTGTCAGGAGGACTCCTGCTGGTCAGAGAGTGGTAGTGCAGGCAGACTCTTGGACTTGGCATATCCCTGCCTTTGTTCAGATGTAATTACTTTCTTGTGTTTGTTTTTGGAGTAGCTTATTGCCTTTAATGGGTGATGACTCTGCTGTTTTCATCCATCTCCCTAACCAGGCATCGGTTCTTTATTAATTGGCAATCCGAAGTGTAGCGCTCAACCCACCCAGCCTTAATTGTACTTTTAGACATGCAGTTGTTGCAGAATGGTAATAAGCTTCAGTTTATTTGGCACCGATGAGCCACGTGGGTAACAAATGCTCGTCCAAACTGCTTCACTTTTACAAGTCATCACCCGCACTGACTGGGCCAGATGGCTTTGTCTAATGTACGGAGTGCCTGGTTGCAAACGGCTGCCATCAGTGCTGGCACAGATGTTGGGCTGTGGAGACTTGCTGCACTGCCCAAACTCCCTCTTCCTTCACCGTGATTAATGAAGCTTCCAGTTCACCTAGCTCTTCAGTCAGCCTCCACAGGCTGCTTCCATCTCCCAGGCCCCAGCAGTATTTCCTTCACCTGGTTAGATTTATATGGGGACATGGTGCATATTTATGAAGTGTGCTCCCCATTTGTACTTACAGCCCTGGTTTTCTGTCCATTTTCATGTCTTGAGCGACTGTATTAATCGTATGTCATGCTTGCTGGGCCTAGAAATCGCCCCTGCCATGCTGCTATGAGTCCTGGAGTGTGGTTAAAGGGCACTTAAGATTTTCAGGATGTGACAACTGCAGTAGGGGCCAAAACGATTCCTTCTGATGAATATGACCATTATTTCAGCCGGAGTGTAGTATTTTTTCCACCACGAGCTCACGTTGAGTTTGTTAGCACTCTTTGACATTATTTTCATGTGTGGAGCCCAACCTGATGGGAGGCAGTGGCTCTAAAATGTTACCCTGATGTGACAGAAGGAGGGCAGAGAGATATAAATACATGGCCCGTGTTGTGTTGCCCTCTGGTAGTCCGCTAAGCCTGGCCAGGGTTCACCACAGAGCCCAGAGGTCAAACCGTCTTTAGGACAGCTCGCGCCTGCCTTTGTCATGGAGATTATGGAATCACCTCTGCTGTCAAGTGGACTGACCTGCGGTTTGCAACTCATTTTACTCGCCCTTATGCGGCTCGGCACAGACGGTGGCTGTCACGGTGACACTGTGGCGGGGAGAGATCAGATGTTAAATGCAGTCTGAAAATCAACAGCTTAAATGTGAAAGATCGGTACAAGCGGAGAAAAAAACATCTATAACACGCTCCATTTTCTCTCCGTTTGTCTGCTGCTAGTCAAGTTTGCCTAGATCTCATCTGACAGAGCAGAGGCTGTGAGGTAAGCTCGTGTTTTCGTGCGAGTCGAGCTCTACTGGGGGATCGTTGCTGTGCGCCTGGCCGCTGCGGGTGTTGCTGCTGCTGCTGCTGCTGCAGATCGTTCCGGTCTGCTACCCTTTCAGTCAATGGGCAGGCTGTGGGGGAGGAGCGCCGCCGCCTGTCGTTCCGATGTGACGAGCCCGTATGACACGGGCAGAAAATAGCCCCCCGTCTCCCTTGTCGAAACCCGCCGGCTCCCTCTCTCTCAGCCCTCTACCGAACCCACTTTGCCTTCTGAAGGAGGCAGCCAATCACAGGCCGCCCTGTTGCTAGGTAATGGCTGGCCGCCCCCGTGCCTAAGCATGCTAATACAGTGCGGTTACGTTTCCTCGGTGAGACGAGCAGTCTCACACCACGGACGAGAGTGTAGTTTTTTTTAAGCAAGAGAGGAAGGGAGAGAGCGAAATGTACGGCGTTATGGGGAACCAAACGTTAACACTTTTTCTAGCTGACATTTTTGAAGGTTTATTGAAGGAGAATTAGGAATTAATCTGCCATTCCCAGACATACATGTGCCATTTGTCACGTGTAGTAAGACATAACACTAAAACTCAGCATTTTTAAAAACATGAATTTCTGTCCTGTAAACATACTAAAACTGCAGTAAATGTGCACCAAATATCGGCAGGAAATAGCGAGCCGCACATATGATATTGGGCAATTGGCAGAGGTCAAATTAATGTTTCAAAGTTTGTGGTATGTAGTGGTTTTATATTTAAGGATGTATAAAACTACTACATATAACATACTTTGAAACATTTATTTGACCACTGCCAATTGGTCAAAGCAGAAACAGAGAATGCTGGCCAAAACAAAAACAGCACTGAGATAGATATATATCTCAGTGCTCTGTTTCTGTTTTGGCCAGTATCCTGGGTTCTGATGTTTGGAATCCGTATTGGAGGATATAGTTGCACTGATGCGTCCCCATCTTGAAAATAATAGAAAAGTTTATCTTTTTTACATTTAGTGACTCATAGGGAGGGAGGGAGACTCTGAAGTGATGAGGAGAAGGAGAGAGAAACCAGGAGCGACAGGCAGACGAAGGGAGCGGATCAGAAGGGATGGCAGACTGACTACTTCCCTAAGACAAACATTTAGCACCACAGAATGAATCATCTTGGCCAAATTAGCTGGCAGTGGATGGGCCTTTCCTCAGAGCTGGGCTGACATATAGATCTGACCTGTCTGCCATTTAGAGAGCAGGTCTACTGCATAAAGGAAGAACAGAAGGGGACCTGTCGTCTCCTTTCGCCTCTCTTTTCTTTTCTTGTCCTACTTCTCTCTCCCTTGCTGATAAACCTCTGCTCTGCCCTTCATTTCCAAACAGCCTTTTCAAAAATGCTGTTTTTAGACAGACGGGCCTCTCTCTCTAAGCAGACTAGAGACTCTCTTTCTACTCTCTACTTTGTGCAGCTATTAAATCAGCCCGTCTTGCACTCGGTCAAACTACTTGGCTCCCCATGCTTAAATCTGGAAGCTATTAGAGTAGCAGAGGTGAAATATAACTGCAGCTGAGTGAAAGTGTACTGTACTGTCACTGAATAGATTTTCCGTTCTTTCCTTTGTACATGAACATACTGCTTTAAGGAGTACTCCAGCAATTTTTGGCTCAACCTTTATATTCCACATCTGTAGTATGTGGTCGATTACCTCTGACAATTATTTTGACACATTTTCTTGGATGTATTAGAAGGGCAGAAGATCTGTTCACTCAATAATTGTGCCAAAATTATTGTCCATAGTAATCAAACATACACTACAGATGTAGCAAATAGAGATTAGGTAGAAAGTGCTGTAAAGTATGCGTTCTAAGCTAAACATTTGTTTTCCTTTTTGTTGTAACAGAAATATGATTAGCTATTTCTTATGTAAGACATCTTGTGTTTGTGGAAGGGAAACAGACCAGGGACGAATGTGTGTTATGAGTACTGTTTTCTCCTGTGGTCGAATGTCCTGGACATTTATGTGCCTCTCAGGATGCTGCAGGTGTACCTTCTGCACCGTGAGAGCTGTGTAGTGTAGAGTTTGATGAATAAGTGTGGCATCTGGGCAGCATGTTGGAATGGCAGCCTCCACAGAAAACATTGCACTCACACATCAGCATGCGTAACATGTCCACATGCCCCCAGTTGTTATTGGAGAAAACCTTTACATTAATAAAAAAAAATGCATGAGCTCTGTGTTAAGGGGGATAAATATTAATGAGGGAACGCGGCACGGGACAGGCTGATGTGTTTTAATAAGAAGCGTATGTGGCGGTGCTGGGTAGGGAGGATGCAGCCTGGGTGCTGGGCCACAGGCCACTGAGGAGAATACTAATGCTGCTGCATAGCTTTGTTCCACTCCAGCCCAGTTCTCCTCACTCATCCACGTGCATCCACGCTTGCAAAGCAGGAGGATGGGAGGCTGTCAGCCACACACAGAACATTCATGTTTTCTCTTTTTGTAGCTGATGGAGAGACAACGGATCAGCAACACTGTATACAGTCATCATAAAATGGTTTACAAATGTCACAAATGTTTTTTTTTCTACTGTAAGATTACAATTATAAGATGAGATTTAACAACAGTATGCGATTAGGTTTTAAATGTTCAAGAAGCAGCATGAGGGTGCATGTGAGTTATGCATTGTGTTTATGCATCAGAGGGTGTGTCAGTCTCTGCTGATTATGTACTGGTTATGTGTACGTACATGTATGGGTGTATTTGGGGATGTGTTTTTGTCTCCGCTGTTTTGTGCAGGCCTACGGGATCTGATTCCATTATTTTCATGTGAATGTGTTTGCACATGCTATTGTGGAGCCCTTCAAATGTTTGGGAGCCTCTAGCTTTTCAAAATGTTTTTAACACAAATGAGCAGCTTTGCTTTGTCAGTTCACTGTGACATACAACATATATTCTAAAGGATAAGAAGCTTTATTTTGTGGGGACACAATATGGTGCATGAATACACACGATACAGTTTGTTTGATTCAAAATAATCGAACAACCACATTTCACTAGTATTGTGATCTTAGAACTCTCAGGCTAAGAGATGATCACTCTCAGGCCAAAATATGTCCTTTAAACAACTGTTTGGGGGAAAAAAAACTTTTTCTAATGGATGAACACAAACACAATACTGAATATAGAATATGTGTTAGTATTAATTTATGCCTTGCTATGTTATATACACACACACACACACACACACACACACACACACACACATAGTAGTGGCCAAAAAATTAAGGTCACCTGCATGTTTTGCAACACTGCAATATGTTTTTAAAAATGTACGGAGTAACATACAATTAACACTACGTAAAATCAGTATTAAATCAATAGTCTACGTCTGACAGTTCTTGCGCTGATCTCGATGCCTTGCTCGTGAGCAAGCTGTACTATCCGAGACGATGCAATTTGAGGACTTCCTGTGACAGTGTTTTTCAAATATCGATCCTCGCACCTCTATCGATCCTCGCACCTCTTTCAATCTTTACTGATCCCAGTGCCACCCAATTTTTTCCAGAACCTCAATAAACATATTAGACAATTCATATGGAATGGCAAGACTCCAAGGATATCGTTAGAAAAACTTACATGGGACTATAAGTTGGGGGGTC
>JBBPCX010000001.1:33428279-33444993 GCA_037974365.1 Hydrocynus forskahlii
ATAAAATAAAATAAAAAATATAGATAATTCTAAAATGAAACCAACGTGTTTCCTTCTTTTTTTGAATCAACCTTCCGTGCCTCCCCTCAAATCGCGCCTCACAGTTTGGGAACCTCTGATCTAGACAAAAGATTACATAGCACATCATCTTCGCAAATTTAATACATTTATTTCTGGTACATGATCTTTGTATTGGGTGCCTTGAAGTACAGTGAAATGTCTCCTGCTGTCTGTATCCAGGTTCAGCCCAGTGTGAACATTGAGAGTGTTGAAGGCCCAGGTCCTGATCTCTGTCCACTTCACCTGCCTTCTCCATCCATTCAGGTGAGCAACAATCAAAGACTCATAGAATCACCCAGTTGTCTATTGTCTTACACTACTCATGACTGTTTTATTAGGATCTCTCATCAGGATGCAATAATCTGTACAAAAAAACATTTTCATAGCCCCCTTAAAGAAATGGGAAAAAAATGAGAAAAGACCTGATATGAGTTTGCACTGAAATCATTGGGGTGGCATTTTCACCTTTTGTCCATAGCTAGGACACAATAAAGCCTCAGCCTACTGCATTCATCACCGCTGAAGAATCAGCTTGACTCTGCAAATGTTAACAACCAGAACCTCTTGACAGCTGTGCTTGAGCTTTGTAAATTACTCATGGCTGCTGAAATCTTCCTCTGAGCTCTGTACTTGTGCTGAGATATGTAAATAAGGCTGCTGCTCTGGGGTCAGGCTATTTAATTTCTCGAAAAGTGCTGTAGAACTTTTTGAGCCCCTATCCATAGAGTACCTTCAAAAGACACTAAAAACTCTTTGGGATCACCATTTGCTCTGATTTTTGTGATGCTATAATATGATCCACATTCAGGTCTGTCTGCCTGCAGTCATTAGGCTAGATTAGTGTGCTAGTGTTTTAACAGTTGACCAAAGCTCTTGTTTACACCCTCCCTGCAGAGTTTAGAGTGTGGTGTTGAAGGGTGTCTCTGTTCCAAAGGCTCTGGGCAGATCTGTCTCCAGTGTGTGAGTTATTGCAGTACAGAGGCATGGTGAATGGAAAGTAGAGCACTACAGCAGATCCTGCTGCAACATGAGCGCTAATGTTTCTGCAGCATCATAGACTGATCTTTCAGACAGGACCCGCACTGTTTCTGTGGGATGTGTGTGTGTGTGGGTGTGGGTGTGTGGGTGTGTGTGTGTGCTGTTAGTGCTTAGTACAGACAGAACGGCCATTAAATTTCTTATATAGCAACCCGCCCTGGCTCCAGTCAGTGAGATTAGATGGATAGACCTTTAGCCATTACATTTTGGCCAAAGTCCAAACAGGACTTTCAGTAAGGACGTTTTTTCCCTTGTCCCCACGTTAGCATTTCTCACTGACTAGCTACTTAAATACACATACATACATTTGTGTGTGTGTGTCTGTGTTTTCAGGGCAGAGTAGCTGCAGTGCTCTTCAGCAGCTTCCACTCACACTCTTGTTATCTCAGCCCCCGCCGTTCACATCCCGTTGCTAGGCAACATGTGCGGCTTGGCAGAGGTGTGGGTTAGATGATTTGGAGCGAGAGCCAGGGCTGAGAAGATGAAACAGTAACGTATCCCACTGCAGTCACATCACTGCTGGAGAAGCAGCTCCGCTCTATAGACTCTAACATGACTAAAACCTATTTACGGAACTGTTCATTTGGAAGAGCTTTGGAAATTAGTCACGGGCGCTGGAACTTTCTCTGAGCCTGGTTTGGGGTGTATGAGAAAAGTGTTTTGAGGTCACCACACCTCACATATCAATAATGTATCATCAACAAGACAAAGTGTGCATATGTGTGCGTGTTTCAGACAGCTGTGCTGTTAGCAGGCTTGGCTAGCACAGACATTGTCTGATCCTCAGCCCAGTCCTGAGGAGGCGTATTGCTTTGCCGAGGGCATACTTACAACATGGCTGCCCTCATTCCGCTCAACTCTTTCTCTGTCACTCTTTCTCTCTCGCTCTCTTTCTTTCTCTCTTTCTCTTCTGCCCATGACTCATCAGCCTGTCAGTATTCGACTTCACTCATGCACACACAAATTCACACAAAAATTCATGCTTTGATTCTTACACATAGTTTTAGGTCGACCCCCCTCCCCTCTTCTGTGGCCTGTGCTGTGTTGGTCAGAGGGAATTGAAAATGACCATACCTCAGTAAGCATGCCAGGATGACATACACAGTGTACTGAAAAATAGATGAGTATATCCTCGGAGGCAAGTCCGCAAGTGCAATGCTCGGCACTCTGTTTTCCAGAGCATAGCACATGCACAAGACAGGAATTCATTTCAGCTGCAGCCTTCGTGCTCCCCATGCTGTATTTCCCTTGTATGGACATCTAATTCATGAAACAACATAATAATTGTATATTAAGTCTTCACGTGTATGTGTGTGTGTGTGTTTCTGTGAGATAGAGTATAAGTCTTATATTTCTTCAGTAGTAGTGAACCGACTGCTTATTGACCTGCTTGTCTCCCTTAGCCAGTTTTGGTGCTGCGTGTGTGTGTTGTGTGTTTGTGCATGTGTGAGGGGAATAGTAATGAATAGTGTAACTCCTGGGTCCACTGCAGCAGGCTGCCTCTGCTCGCTGCTCTGCAGTGCTGTTTATTTCTGCAGCACACTCTCAGTACCTTCACACTTTGTTTAAAACTCTTCTCCATGGCTTTTCCTTTTTCACTGGTCACTAGTCTTTGACAAAAAACTGCTTATGTCGCTAATCCAAAAAGGAATGTTAGAAGTTACATTTTTTCTGTACAATATGTAGTACAGCATAGGACAGCAGCGATTAGTGGACCAGTTGTCAACATGTGCCATTGACCTAAAAACAGAAATACTGTACAGTGCTCATTATAAAACACTACAGGAAGCACTGAGCCTTTATTATTATTTTTAGTAATAGTAGTAGCATTAGTATTATAAGAAATGATGTTGTCTCTTGTTACGGTGATATTGTCTAGTGTGAGAGTAATATTCACTATCACTGGAGTGATATTGTTTATTTTTACCAATATTGTCTATTAGAGTATGATTGTCCTTTGTTAGTGTACAGTCTAGGGTTAAAGTGATATTGTCTGTTGTTATAGTGCTAATGACTAGTGTGGGAATGATGTATAATGTTTAAGTGATACTGTCTGTTGTAGTGATTGCACAGTGTAGAGTCTCATTGTCCGCTGTTAGTGATATTGTGTGATTTAGTGTAAGTAATATTGCCTGTTGTTATAATGATATTTTATAGTATTCGCGATACTGTTTAATGTCAGTGTGGTGTACTGTATTTCTGTTTCTGTGTGTTATATATGAGCCCCCCTTTCTACATATGATACAAATGTGAATGTAAATACTACTGAGAATATGTATAAAGTTGTAATTAAAAAAAATAAAGTCCTCTGAAGAGGGGGCTGGTGGGGGGGTAAAAAAAAAATTTAAAAAAAGAATAATGTCAGTGTGGTGTTGTCTATTAGAGTAATATTGTCTAGTGTTAATGATGTCTAGTGTTAGTGAGATAGTCTAGTGTTAGAGTGATATTGTTTCATGTTAGAGGGATGTTTTTTAGTGCTAGAGGGTTGTTCTCAATTGTTAAAGGGACATTGTCTAGTAGGTTTTACATTTCAGCCATATACACAGTATGCAGTGAAACAAAACAGCGTTCCTCCAGAACCATGGTGCAACACAAAGAACAAATCCAGAACAGTACAAACTACATATGTGCAGGCAGGTCAGGAATACACAGAGTGCAGAAAGTGTGCAAGAAAATCACAGGAAACATTACAGTATTACAGGACAACATACATTGTAGTTGACAGGAGCAGTAACAATACTAGTGTGCATGAATACAATATGATGATATGCTGTACACTAGCAGCAGTCATTGAGTGTGCAAAAATGAAATGATTGAGGTACAGAACAATAAATAAATACTTGTGCAAACAGCAGCAGCGGTATAGAGAATGTGCAGTATATAATAAATAAAGGGTATTTACAGGATGTTTTTTGTTTAAAGCAGTGTGTATATGCGTTGTTCAGTGTGTATGTGTGTTGTTTTAGAAGGATGAAGAAGTTCAGTTCAGAGGTGTGTTTGTGTTAGTGTGGGTGCAGTTTGTGGTTCAATTCTGACTGAGGAGTCTGATGGCCTGATCTGTCCTGTTCTGTCAGTGGAGGTCTGGATGCTACAGAACCTTTTGTCAGATGGAAGGATGAATAAGAGCGTGTGTGAGGAGTATGTTGGACCATCCATAGTAGTGGTGGCTTTGCGGATACAGTATGTGTTGTAAATATCTGCAACAGATTTGATAGTGTAATGGCCGGTGAGAAAATCATCAAACTGACAAAAGATTCTTCGCTTAGAATAAAGACTTTATTTTCTTCTGTATTCGGAAGTTCTCTCTAAAGAAACTGGACCTTCGCAGAGGTCTTATACTCAAGAAAACCATTCACCTTATCAAAACAGGGCAGAAACAATGTCGCCTCCCCCTGAAGAGGTTCCAGCCGGAACCTGTTATGGCATTTCACAGTGAGGCTCCATGACAACAGGCCTGAACAAGGACTTTCTGGTCTGAACAAAACACCTTATCTAAAACTCATTAGCTCAGAAACAGGGTTTGCATAAATAACAACCTTGATTTAATCATGTCACTGTGCCCTAACGCCTCATATAAGTGAATAGATTGATTTTTCTCTTACAATAGAGAACTGGACGGTCTTTTCATCTGTCCTCACTATCCTCTGTAGGGTCAGCAATCAGAGACGGAACAATTCCTGTATCAAGCAGTGATGTAGCTACAGAGAATGATCTCTATAGTCCCTCTGTATTTCTTAGTCAGCGATATGGTTTGAGCTGTACATTGCTGTCCAGTCATGGGTGTGAGCAGGAAGGCTGCTGTGCTCAGTGTGGTAATGCTAGAGATGTTGCTCCCAATCCTGACTGACTGAAGTCTCCTATTTAGGAAGTCCAGCATCCAGTTGCACAGGGAGTTGTTCAGGCCCAGCAGTCTCAGTTTTCCTATCAGACGCTGAGGAATTACAGTGTTGAATGCTGAAATGAAGTCTATGTGCAGCATTCTCACTTAAGTGTCCTATTTGTCCAAGTGGGTGAGGGCGGGGTGAAGGGTGGCGGTGGTTGCATCATCTATTGAATGGGATGGGGTGGTGTTTATTGCGCATATGGAAGGAATGCCTCACTATCACAGGCAGGTGGCAATGACCTACAGTTGATGAAAGCCCGGGTGTCCTGCCTCATGCTCTGTGTCACCTGTGTTCTAAAAGTATTAGTGGATTTTTTGAACATGGGCGCGCTTCACTGCTCTGATGGCTCAGGACATGTTTTCCCTTGCTGTTCTCAGGGCAACTTGATCACCTGGCCTGAAGGCAGTGTCTTGAATTCTCAGCTCCATAGTGGCATGTGGTGATGGTCTAGGAAACAGTAACATCATCCTTGCACATGCTGATGTATCCAGTTAGAGGTTTTGTGTACTCCTCCAGGTTGGTAGAGCCCTTGTAGATCAGCATAAATGACATGTGGTCTGACTAGGACTAGTGGTCACTAGCACTAGGTCTTAGCGCAGTATGCACCATCAGTGTTTGTGTAAACACAATCCAGCATACTTGTCCCCCTAATTGCAAAGTCCACATAATGATTTAGGAACAACTGACTTGAGATTTGCACGGTTGAAAATTCCAGCAACAATAAACATTCTTTCTGGGTGTGAGTTTTGGAGTTCACTGATGGCTCCATAAAGTTCACCCAGCATATTGTTCGCGTAAGTGCTAGATGCATGTATATCGTGACTATGAGCATGGTGGTGAATTCCCGTGGTAAATAAAATGGTCTACATCTAACAGTCACAACCTCCAGCAGCAGTAAACAGTAACTAGAAAGTAGCATAGTATTCATCATCCAGTCAGTGTTCATTTGAACACACAAGCCCCCTCCCGAAGGGATGTTGTCTAGTTGTAGAGGGATATTGTCTATTTTTAGAGAGATGGTGTCCAGTGTTAGAGGGACGTTGTGTAATGAGGGTGAGATTGTCTAGTATTAGAGGGACATTGTCTTGTGTTTGAGGGATATTGTCTGGTGATGAGTGATATTGTCTAGTGTTTGAGGGATATTGTCTGGTCATGAGGGATATTGTCTAGTGTTTGAGGGATATTGTCTAGTGATGAGTGATATTGTGTAGTGATATATTATATTGTCTAATATTTGAATTATATTGTGTAGTGTTAAAGGGACATTATCTAGTGTTAGACATGCATTGTCAAGTGATAAATAGATATTATCTGAGGATATAGTTATATTATCTAGTGTTAAGAGAGATTTTTGTCTGTCATGTATCCTGGTTACTTGCTCCAGTACAGTGCTGTCTGTCTTCCCATCTGTCGGCATGCCGTCCTCCTATTTTTCAGTGTGACTTCAGCTCTGTCTCCTGCACAGTGTAAAGATGAGTAGAGGAGCTCTCTCTTTCTCTTTCTTTGTTGCCATAGAGATGAGGGCAAGAAGGCAGAAACAGTGTGTGCAACCCCCCAGGACCAGGTCATGACCTTTACAATCTCTAGAGTGAGGAGTCTACTCTAAAGGAGAATATCTTCGCCTGTATATATGTGTGTTTGTGTGTGTGCGTGTGTGTGCGTGTGTGTGCATGTGTGTGAAGATTTAAGTATAAGCCTGAAGAGCATGCTCTCTTTCACCCCGCTTGTATTGCACACGAAAATAAGCAAGCGCAGCTGAGGGAATAGTAATGGTGCCGTGTGTCAGCATTGAGGATATGATAGGAGGCGGCAGGGATTGGTGTGAAGCGCATCAGGAGATGATGAGGTGCTGTTGCCGATGGAAGACACTACTTGATAATGCTTCACATCACCGTTTTATTGTGTGCTGTCAAATGTAATCAATGTTCTGTGGACCATCCTCAGTATCTTCAGTAATTCATACTAATATAAGCTCATAATCTTTCAGCTGTTAATGGCATAGGACTTTACTGATGTTTTGTGCCTTGTTGACCCTCTCCTCCTCTTTCCTTTTTTTCAGGCTGGAGCAGATACCCAAGCACTTGGAGTAGAGAATGAGGAGGATGATATCTTCCCTGGTACAAATTTCTTGGCGGTTGCCGACATCCAGGTAGATCCACCTAAAGCACTTGCTTGTTTTCGCCCAGGCCCACGCGCTTCACAACACATCACAAAGGTCATTGGCTTACTTGCCCAAAGGCATGGAGCAAGAAGCCTGTAACACCCAGCCTGCCGCAAGAACAATGATTCTAGCCCAATTTAAGGTTTGACAAAAATGCAAATACATATTTGACTTTACACTTCCTGCTCAAAAACCTCAGTCGTTAAGCGTTACACGCTCCATTAATGAGATTTGCAGGGCCAAAGGGTGAAAGAGAATGGCGCTTTCATTAATCACCAAAAGGAGGGAATGAATTAGAAATCATAATTCTACGGAGGATGTCGATTAAGACGATTGGTATTGAAAGGGCGTGGTGTGTGTGCGCGTATGTCTGTGTGCATAGCCTGTATCCCCCCTTTGTTCAGTTCCACCCCACCACTGACTGTTCAGGAATTCCTCTCACATCACAGTCCACTCAAGCATACACACAAAGCCATAAGCCTGCCATATTTATGGCTAACAAGCGACGCAAGCTGCTCAGCATATTGGGCATTAGGCCGATTCCAGTGTGCGGTCGGACAAGGGCAAGCCGTCAGTTAGCACAGAAATAGCACAGCAGTCATTTGACTGAGAGGAAAGCAGGGGAGCAGAGCATATCTGTTTTGTTCTCACAAGCTTTTGTAGCTATTGAAGAGAAAAAAAAGAGTACCGATAATGAAAATAAAAGAGGGTTGGGGGTGTTTCACACTCTAAATAAGATGAGCTATTCCACATTGCCCCCTTTTGGTTTTTGAAGCAAATTGCATACAGAGTCAATGCATCCTGATCCTTTCCCCCAGGGTAGCAGAGCAATTCTGGTGAAAGGAGTTATTGGTTATCTTATTGGTTAATTTTATTTTGGCCAAAATTGTGTGCATATTACAAAAACTAATGCTGTGAAGCAAATGTCAGCCTTCAAGTTACCCCCTAATTTCTGTATCTCGTTCAAGCCAGGCAGCATGTTGGGTTCTGTATAATGGTAGGGAAACACTGTACTGTATGGACCAGCTGTTTTCTGACATTTGTTGAGTGAGAGCATTAAACCTAGAAATATTTTTGAAATGCATCGCATCAGAAAAGATCTGATCATTTCTTCAGAATAAATAGTGTAAAATGTTGCAGTCTGTTGTACCTGCATTTCATAACCTCTCAGTACTCTGGAACAACTGTGAGTCACTGAGCATTTTTATTATGTGTTCCAACTTGTTGGCAGTAATGATATCTCTATTAAATAGTTAATGTCCAGTCATTGTCAGTGTTATACTGCCTCTCTAATTGTTTGTGTGTCAATTAGGGCCCAAATTACCGCTATAGCAATGTAAACATTTTCCAAACTCAGAAAACTATAAAATACTTCTAGTGCTATGTACCCGATTGCCTATAATTAAGCTTTTTAAAAATTCCAATTATGGCTGGCGCTCTTTCTCCCACTCTCCCAGTTGCCAAATAAAGGGCTCAGCCACTCCTGTCCAGACCCCATCAAACAAACCCTCTTGCTAAGAGCAGCCAGGACCACATGCCCACTCCTAAAACGTCATTCCTCTTAGTCTCCAGTGTCTCGGCTCTGATAGGCCTGTTTTTGATGGAGCCATAAACTTCAAACAGGCTCAGTGACTTGCCAACAGTGCCAAGTCCCCCCTGTTGCCCTCCCTCCTGTTCTTTCTCCCTCTCCCTCCTCTGTCTCTTGCTTTCTCTTCCTTGCCATTATTTCCACCCTTACTCTGTCTCTATCTCTGGAGCCTGGCCATTAGAAATGAGCTGAGTGGTCTAGTCTTACCCAAGGCCGTCTGACTCTGAGCCAGAGGAATCTGCACGCAATGCAAACCAGTGGCCAAAGTGTTCAGTGCTAACACATAAAAATTGAAAGAAGAATAACAAAATACAAATGTCTTTCTTCACTGCTAAGACAATAATGACCACTGTGAATTCACAATCT
The DNA here is from genome assembly GCA_037974365.1 of Hydrocynus forskahlii. NCBI lineage: Eukaryota > Metazoa > Chordata > Actinopteri > Characiformes > Alestidae > Hydrocynus > Hydrocynus forskahlii. The sequence goes on from JBBPCX010000001.1 coordinate 33,437,377, forward strand.
CTCTAGCATGTGTTAGCAGTTATCACATTAATTGTATATGCCCTTACCAGTAATGGTTGGTGAATTTATATCCTGCTTGGGATTTCGCCAGAGACCAAAAAAATATTTCCAACATTTCTTTCTGTAAGGAGGTCAAGGCAGAAAGAACATATTGTATTACATCATAAAATGTTCTTTGTTGCGGATTTCATCTTGTGTTAAAACAGGGTCCTGGAATGGATGAAGAAGCCCCTGAAGAAACCCCCATAGAGCTGAATGGGATGCCTTCTCCTCCAGCTGCACTCTACCATGGCCCAGCTTTCCCTGTGCAACCAGCCCAGGCTGGCCCTCTCACTGAGCCTGTACTTGCCACCATCCAGCACAGAGAGACCCTTGAGAACAAGCTTGTGGACTGGTGAGGATCTCCATTTTTTTTTTTTTTATAAAGTTACGTATTAATAAATCATATATTGTGCAACCTTATCATGAATATTGGCCGTTTCAGGTTTTGTGAGTTAAAGTGTTTTATTTTTTGTGAAGGGTGGAGCAACAGCTCATGGCAAGAATGATCAGTGGGATGTTTCCTCAACCAGCCCAAACAGACCAAGGCAACCCATCAGAGCCAGACGATAGTGCAACCTCAGATATAGGTAAATCTTGAGATTAAGTGTAGGATTTTTGTCTCTTTACAGTGGACAGTATGGTGGTGCAACAGTTGGGTCACCCATCACTGTCAAATCTCATTCCATAGTCCTGCCTCTTTCTGTAGTGTTACATCAAATACAGGTGATGATGAAATAAAAGTATTTCATTCAAAGTTTCCAGAAAAATGGCTAAAACATCTAGTGTCAACCAGCGTAATGGCCGAGCTATATGTGACATGGTCTTTCCCTCTCTTGGGTCATAATTTTGATTCATAGTTTGTGCGAATGCAAGCTGTGCGTTTGCCAAGGCCGCTGGAGCTAGGAGATTGTATTTCCTCATTATAGTGCGATTGCTCTTCTTCATCCCCTTCATTCCTCCTCTCTTCCATTTCACTCAGCTCACTTTAACTTAGCCCCGTGCACTCTTCTCACCTCATTAATCCCCACTCTTGTTTAATAGAAAGATCAATGATGTATCAAATTTGCAGAGGAGGCTACAAGTCTGTGATCAGCAAACCCTAGTCAGCACATTCGAGGACTGACTGGACTCTTCCCCACTAAATCGGCCACCCTACTCCCCCCAACATTACATCACGTCCCCTTGGACAGAACAGGAGAACTCCCCTGCCAAGAGTGCCACTTCACTATAGTGGCCTTTTTGTTTTTTTAATAGTTCAAGTCAGAAAAGCTGACAGTGCTCAAATGCAAAGTAGTTTGGGTCAGCTGTATAGGCTTTCAGTTTGCTCCTTTAAAATTATTTGGCTTCTGATGTACAGCTAGGATCCAGCATGTCTTAGAACTATGGCAGAATGCCTGCCCTGTGTAGCCTGTATTGCAGGTACACATTTTATGGAACTTTGTCGTTGAATTAAAGTAGCACTGGCTGCTTCACACAGGGTAAGCATTTTTCTAGCAGCGGCTTTGATATGGTAATGATTTATCAAGCCTAGCAAGGCCCATATGCTGGCAATCAAATATGTCAGCCTGTCATCAATATGCTGATTACTTTTTACAGAAGTTCCCTGCACAGCTACCAAAAGAAGAGTTGTTTGAAGTATAAATCATTTTTCTTCCGGCATTTCACAGAGGCACGAACTAACAGTTGCCAGAGGACGTTGCTCAGTGACTCCGAGTTTGCTGCAGTTTACTGCAAGAAATGATGTTCCATCAAAGTAGAATTGCGCTGGTCCGAGTCATCATTACAACAGTCAGGACGGATGAAACTGAAATTAGACAACCTCCTAATGGAAATCATAATCACCACAAATCAAGTGTATGATTTGGATGCCTCTCATGTGTTTTACTGCGGGTCAGTGGAGTCAGCGGGAGGCGGAGGGTTGCAGCTGTTTGTGGATGCCGGAGTGCCAGTGGACTCAGAGCTCATCAGGCAGTGTGTGAATGAGGTACTGGCTGAAATCATCACCCTAATGCTCGGTCAGAGAGAAGACCCCAGAGAGCCCGCTTCTCCTGTCTCAACACAGGACGCACATACTCAGCAGGTAGGAGATGGCACAGACTTGTGCAGTTTTTTGTTCATTAAATATTTTATTTTTTGATAACTGCTAACATTCTAACCCTGGAATGATTGGATTTTAATGATGTTTAGTTCTGCAGTGACAATTGTACTCTTATGGTTTGTTAATGTTGTGACAGAAGACTCCAGTACCAACACCAGTGCCCACTCCTGAGCAAAATATGAGAGAGGGCTCTCCAGTTCTGAGGGACATGCTGTCTCCGGTTGGCACTCCAGATCTCTCTGAGCAACCTTCTCCTGTTCAGTCACCTGGAGACAGTCAGCCTGTGCTGCCTCAGCCAGTATTACCAGGTCACACAATATTCTTTCAACCTCTTTAAGGACAGATACATTGTAGGCAGAGGTGACAGATGAAATTTGAATGGGATAGTATGATTGTATTGTGGGAATACAATCATATTCAGCAAGTGACTAGTTTTGACTGATGACTAGTGTTGAAACACGAACATGTGCAACCTGAAATAATCTTTTAATGTGTGACTCAAGCCAAGACATTGTTTTTAATTATGTTTATTCTTTAAGTTTTACCATCACTTCATGTTTGTTAGCCTACCTGTTAGGTTTCAGGTTTGTACATCTCTCCTCATTCAAGTAGATAAAAGCCCAATCTTGTGTGACTAGACATAACTGCCTTTTTATTCAGTTATTAATCATAAGACCTATTATTTTGTTAATTATTTAAAAAAATATTTATATTATATATAATATTTATACTTAGGTTGCTATATGTTGTTTGGTATGAACTAGAAGTATGAACTCCTCAAGAAACCTTAGGGTCGAAAGAGTATTTTTAGCCTTTATGGCTCAACACACTCATTAGCTCAGCCCTGCTAACTTAGTGTCCTTTATGTCCTTGTTTCAGAACCAGAAAAGACTCCAGTTGGGACACCTGCCAGCACGCCCCTTCCATCCCCCCGCATGGTTGCAACACCTTCCCCTGCTTCAGAGCTGGCAAGCCAGCATAACCACCCATGGGGAGACGCTGAGCTTCCTTTGAAAGAGGAGGAGCCACACAGTGAGGAAGAGGAGCAGCAACCACCACCACCACTGTGAGTCTTTTCCACTACACTCTGTCTGTCTGGCCATCAGAATGATTAAAGGCTGCTCTGATGCAACTGTGTCGCTTTGTATCCTGTCACAAAGCTTTATGTCACATATTTCTCAAGGAAGGATCAAGTTTTGGATTAGTCCTACTTTGAATATGATTAGTAAACATGCAAAAGAAGATATTATGAAGGTGAGTATTACACTCTGATGGAAGATTACAAGAAAACATTTCCTTATGATACATCATCACGGACACAAACTAATAAGGTTAGAAATTGTGTTTCCCAGTTGTCTGTGATCAGTAAAGACCTTGAAATGCTAAACATCCACAAGTAAACATACAAACTGTGAATGCTATGACGTCAGGATTTTTTTTGGTGTTTCTTTTAAATTAGGAAATTACAAGAAAAGTGGATTGAAATGTATGAGCTCAAATTTCTGTTCTGTTAGATAAAAATGCACAGGAGAAATGAGTCAAAGTACAAATATTTGAAACCACAGTGCCTCCTGCTGGTGATGTGCGTAGAAAAGCATGAACATGGTAGTGTTTCAGGGACCTCTATATTCACCAGGTTTGAGCTGACCAATGTTTTAGAACAGCTCAATTCAAAAGACTACTCTGCATCACTGAATGTAATTCCCTAACCTCTACTGTACTCTACTCTGCTACTACAGTAAAATCAATTTGTCAAATGGATTCTGTTTAGTCTACACTTCTCAACTTGTTCATGTACGCTTTTCATGAACCAAGTTGATGATCCTAGATTACCTTTAAGACCAAGCTTAAACTAAAGATAATTATGTTGTTTGCACTTATTTAAACACTGCACTGATCGTGCATTTTAAGATACCACATTGATATTCACTCTTAATTTCCCAGGATAATTTCAACAAAATGAAATGTCTTGCAATGTTTTAAGGCACTGTTCACAAAGAGTCAAGTCACCATTGCAGAACAAAACATCTGCTCTTTTTATTTTCAACCCGTAGTAAGACCTTGCATAATGAAATAGCTAGTTAGAACACTACTCATCTCTCTCTCTCTTTCTCTCTCTTTCTCTCTCTCTCTCTCTCTCTCTCTCTCTCTCTCTCTGTACTCAGCAATGTGCTGTCAGTAGCTCGTGAGGAAGAGGAAGAGGCAGTTAGACCTCTTGCGCCAGCAGTAACTGAGCCTGCCCCTGCACCTCCTGCACCTCCAGAGTCTCTCTCTGTGGAGGACAGCAGCTCACTCCTCAGCCCCTCCCTCACGGAGACTGAGACTGAAACTGCAGCCAAACACATCTCAGAAGGAGAGCTGCTGCTGAGCTGCGGCCAGATGGCTGCAGTTAGAGGTACTAGCCAGCCTGTCAGACACTTACATACAACACACACACACAAACACCCAAATGAAGATGATGCACGTTCCTGTCACCATGTTACACAGTAAACTCCTGAACTACACATTGGTACAATACTGTAAAAGATTGTTAAAAAACCACCATTGACTCATACGACCTGTGTTTTTTCCACAGCTTTGGAAGAAGAGGGCTTCACACTGCCCAACCCATTAGCCAGTTTCAACAGCTCACTGCATGGAGTCCAGGATATGGTGAGTGTCTCACATCAACATCTATTAGCTGTTAAATAATAATAGACATCTAATAATGTCCATTAGCAACAGATACATATTCAGATTGCCATGCAATTTTATCTAAATGTTGTTTTTCAGTAGTGCTAATCCAATTTAGTAGTACCAGTTTCTACATTATGTAAATGTTTATTTACCAGCCTTGCTATTAGCATCAGCAGATATGTACATGAGAAATATTGGCATCAGTCCACAGCTCCCATATCGGTGCAACCCTAGTAATTAGGAATTTTGTGGTTGAAAGCCAATATACCTGGGGAGCTAATACAAAGTAATTTGTACTCATGCATAATAAGGATGACCAGTGCTTTTTATGTCAGTAGAGATTCATTGATTTGTTTTGCATCGTTGTGGTTGTTAGGACTACGACCCCCCAAGTGAGGGTCAGGTAATTAGAAGGCCCCTTGTTCCTGCCCACCACGATCCAATCCTCTCTCTACTGGCCAGGATGGAGAAAACCCCAGCCAGTCAATCACATCAACCAGAGGTATCACATAACCTGTTTCAAGAAATGTTGAATGACCCACAGATAATGAAACTGTATATACATTTTGTTAGATTAAGTTCTTATATATTATTTATACACACATTCAGTGAAGCTCATTGAGATTTCATTGTATAACTGTGTATACAATGACAACAATATCTAACTGTCTATCTATCTATCTAGTAGTTCAATGGTTTCCTTATAGGAAAGGGAGCATTTGGCTGACGGTCTTATCCAGAGCGACTTGCAATCATTAGTTACAGGGACAGTCACCCTGAAGCAACTGAGGGTTAGGTGTCTTCCTCAAGGACACAATGGTAGAAAGTGGGGTTCGAACTGGTGACTTTGTGGTCATCGGGTTCACAGACAAGTGTTTTATTCATTAGGCTACTACCACCTTATGTATATAGTATTCACTAGTTCCTGTAAGAATGGATTTGTGAATTTATATTGTGCATTTTTATGACATTGCATATCCTTGTGTCCTCTATATTATGGGTTAGATCTGTTCTCGGTTACACTTTGTTGCACAAAAAGCAATTGTTATCATGTGGTGATGGTAACATTGATCTAATCTTTCTTTCTGTAGGGTATTGATCTCTAGGTATTTGAACTAGCCATAAAGAAAATGTATTTATTTTTGTGATTTAGAATCACATCAAATGAACCTACGTATTACACAGTTCTTTCCAGTTTTATTTGTGCTATTTTGTGCCAGGCAGTACCCCCAGTTACCACTAGGGGACACTGGCACCATATTATTACATTTAAGGACTCTTTCAAACCCTGACTGCAAAACGGAAAATGTTTTTTTTTAACATGGTAAGTGTATTAAGTGTCTTTGTTCTTTCAGAGATCATGGGATGAGGAGAGCAGCGGGGAGGTGAGTGAGGGCCAGCGACCAATCCTGACTGTAGCAGAGGAAAAAGTAATGACTGGACACTCTCTCATGCGGCAGCAGCCCACCCAGTCCACTGAAGAGCAGAGTTCACATGCCACCCTGACCTCACCTGGACAACTGCTCGTTCAGCACACAGGTACATTCACATTAACCCCAGCAAACACACCATGGCTGCTCAGTATGAACAAAATACCATCACCATGTTGTGTTTGCTGCATGTTTTGATATTCCACAAAATATATGGAAAAATCACATTTTGATATCATTTAAAAGGAGTCTGATTTAGTATGCAAACATTAAAGTTTCAAAAAGTATCACTCACTCTTTAGTCCATACAATCCATAGAAAAGGTCTGCAAAACCAGCCTGTTTTGAATGAATTGTTTTTGTCATGTCACCAAACCCAACTCATTTACTTGCATCCACCTCCTCAGCTCACACTGACATTATAAGGAGTGTTTTAGCTTTTTTTTAAATAAAGCACAATGCAGTGTAGCCAATCAGAACAAAGGTAAGATATATATATCAGTCTGTTTATAGGGGTAAAGCAAGGTTGGGAAAAAAAGTCTAAAAATGACACATCAATGGTACATTAAGCTCTCAGAAGCTCACCTGGAACGTCTAAAATGCTCACAGCACAGAATTAGAACTTTTATTATTTGTAAAAGCGTTTATCAGAATATAGACATTTTCATACTCTATACTGGGGGAAAATATGTAGCTTTAGTGACTGTCCATGAAACCATGTTGTAGAACATGCAGTGGGAAATATAAAGCATGTGTGGCTTACCACATACAAACCTGTAAATTTCTCCTTGTGTTTTATGTTGTTATTCCTGCCACCACTGCCTCTGGGTGGCCATCCCTACCTGCTACCAGGTGTTTGTGGTCCTCGCTGGACCGGGCTCTAATGGGGCATGTCTCACACCAACCATTTTATATGGACACAGGGAATAAGAGATGTGTGTGTCTGTGTGTGTGTGTGTGTTTGTAGGGCTGAGCTGGGGCTGGCTCAGGGGAAGCCAGCCTGTCTGGATAGCTCATCAGGATGCAGGCTAGGGGAGCACAGCGGAAAAGAGCCCCTCTCATAGTGCTCTCTTACAGCCCTGTGTGAACATTAGCCAACCACAACCTCCTCCGGCTGCAAACTCTCTGCTAATGTTTTTTTCATAGCCCCTAACTCTCCTCATTAACTAGAAATAAAAGGGGGGATTTACAGATGAATAAGGACATGTATACTGAACAACCTTTATGATGTGGATATTTGTCACATATTGACCCAAACAGTTTGCTTTATTGTATATTGTAGTGTCTTGGTTCATCACACAAACAAGAGAGTCTGTCTCTCTCTCTCTCTCTCACACACACGTGTGTATATATGTATACATGTGTATATATA
>JBBPCX010000001.1:33446041-33479779 GCA_037974365.1 Hydrocynus forskahlii
ATGAGTGCAGTGCAACAGAACACTCATGGTAGATTCCTAGACTCTTCCTGTGCTGGCCTAAACCAATATTTACCTTAGGCTGAAGCAGCTCCAATCATGGTAAAAAGAACTTCAGTATTGCTTAGAGACTGGAGCTGCCAGAACAAAACTCAATCAGCACAGACAACTTTGCTTTATTGATGGAGAGTATATGAAGTGGTATCATGTGTCTTTAGTGTGACTGAGTCTCAGTGAGGCTGTGCTTCTACACTCATAAAAGAGAGCTTCTAGTGGTACGTGCCAAAAGAAATTCACAACACCCACAAATAAGCTGCTTTGCCAGTTTAATATGTACACTGTGTACCAACATTGACTGAGTAATGTATCAGGTACACCTACAATATACATTTACTTGCACTTTGTAAGTTTGCAGTTACTGTAGCTAATCTGGCATCCACTCTCTACTCTCTCCATCAAGCAAAAGATGCCACTATTGGACCAGTACTGACCAGATATTATTGAGCACAGCAGTGATACCAACCATTGAACTCATTTTAGTATTTTATAATTTGATCACTTAATCTGAGTCCATGTTTATTAAAAAGACGGTTCTTGAATTTTAGATTCACAGATTATAATGGCAGAACTGAATTGTAACATATGTTTTTAACAATTTATTGTCATTGTGATGCTGTACTGGTGTAACACTCTCTTCTAAAACATTGATGATAGGTACCGTGTGTAAATGTAGAGCCAGTCCAGTTTGGATTTTTGTAGTCACAGTAAGCACTTCTCAAGATAGCATGGCAGAAGAAGAAAAGGAGAGTATGAGCAGGAGTTTATTCACATGGTGTTTTTCAGAAACACTTGCCTTGAACCTCCACTCATTGGTAGTTTTATCAGGAACACTTATCAAATGACTGTTGCTATGCACATTTAGTCAGCCACTGTTTTGGTGCTTTAAGTCTTTGTTAATGTCAAGTCTTGCACTGTAAAAATACAATGTGTCTACCAGTCCCTTCTCTGTTCCAGCCTTCAGCCTTCTTTGTTGAAATGATAGGTGGCTGAGCTGTTACATTTTAATCTCATGTTGTCAGAATTGCTATTATTAATGTGCTGGATGTCATGTTTATAAAAGAATAATTTCAGAATGAAGAAACCCTACATGTATTTCCTGTTCACTTTAATTGCTTTTAATTTTACTCAAGTTGGTGTTTCCATGGTAACCAGGTGAGACAGCTGCAGTAGCGGAGGACAGTGGGTTGTCAATCAACTTCAGACCTTCAGAGGAACACACAGAGACTCCACATGGTCTTTTCTCGTTTACTGCATCTTCCCCTCAGCCTGGAGACTCTACACACCAACAGGCATGTAGCTCTGCTTCTGCTTAGGCTGGATGTGTACTGATTTTACCACACAACTTATATTTTGTCTGTAGAATTAGGCTTAGAAATCCCATATCAGAATCAGAATAAGAAAATTATTGATCACAGATTAAATTGGTGAACTGTGTGTTTTAATAATGGTTTTAAGAAACGGATAATAATAGTTATATTTAACTGACAATATTGACTGAAATATATATTTTTTTGTAAAAAGTCCAATTGTTTTAATTTAACTTTGCTGACTGATTTCTGATTGTTCCATTTTAGAAATTCAAAAGATCAACACCTACTGACAAATTTAAATAACGTAAAGGTTAAAATAACATGATTAACAACCCTTGAAGCTTTAAAATTGTCGAATAACAATAATTCTCAGAGTGTTGAGCTGATTAATTGTTGGTCAATGTAGCGCCACATTCGTGAATGTGTTTTTATTATATACCATTTAAAGAGACAACAGTTCTTTAGAGGCTAGATTTTTACCAGTACGATAGATCTGAGGAACTTTGATATTGGTTCATTTTATTTGTGATTTTTAACATGAGTGGGTTTGTGTGTGTATGTGTGAAAATGAATGTGAGGAAAGCTCTGTCCTGGACAGGCTCTGTCCACCCATTCCTCTTTTTGCTCTTTAACTCAAAGACAGGGTTGTCTGTTAAGCTGTGTGCTGACACAAACACACAGCATTCTTTAAGCAGGGATTCCTCTTTACCCCTGTGTGAGGATTACCTCTTACCGAGGGTAAAATCGAAACTGTGTGTTTGCTGTTGTACCCTGCGCTCCTGTTCTTCTTTGTTTCACCAAATCTATTTTGAATACAGTGTGAGCTACTAACCCCTACTCACATGTCTCCTTTCATCTCATCATTTCTCATTTCTATTTTAGGCTGCTGAGACTCTGCATATGGTCCGCAGACCTGCTCCAATTCTGGTGAAGCAATACCAAAACAAAGAGGGTCCAGGTAAACGCATTACAGAAAACACACAGTGCTCTGCCTGGTCAGCTAATCCACTTCATGTGCTATATAATCTATTAGCACATTACTAACACTGTTGTTCTTTTTATCACTTTCATATGCAATTTTACAGTGCACCACAATCATTGCATATTATACATATTATTATCCCTTAATGAAAAACAACCATTAGGTCAATGGCAGGGCATGATGAATGAATACATTAAATACTTAAAAAAAGTAAATGAGTATCATTTACTACACAGATAATCACAGTACATGTATTTTCTGAAATATGTATGCTGGTTGACGTCAACTCAGTACACACATTCGTACACACTTCTACATTCTGCTGAGTTCTCATTAACATGTTTTTGATTAATATCTTATGACTCATCTTATCAGCTATGTGCTGTATCTGGACCAACACCTCAAGAGCTCTTCACACTGCAACTGGCTCCAGTCATTGCCACATTATCCCAAACTCTAACAACCTCAGACAATGTTTCCCTTACCTCACTGCAGTGAAACACTGCTTGTTGTCAAACTACTAAGAGATAGAATGGACAGTTCCTTTTGTAGCCAGTAGATGGCAGTGTTTCTGTGTGCCTGCAACTTGCATTCTTTTCTTTTGTCCTCTTCCTAAGGTCTGTGTGGTCACTGTGGAGGCAGATTGTCCACTTGTATTTCAGTTGTGTATCCTCCCTGCTGGACCTGCAGGGTTCAAAAGTCTCAAGTCAGCCTTTTAAACCTCATATAGGTGTGTGTCAGGTAGCTGTGAGCCAGAGTCCAATCTACGCCTCAGTAACAGCAGCTTCAGCAGCTGGAGGCAGCCAGCATGAAGCGAGGGAGTGACTGAAGGAACAGGTCTGAGCAAATGTATGCATCTCACACTGATGTGCTGAAAGTTGGGTTTTGTGGGTGCATGTCAGGAGCAGCTGACGTTGTTTTGCACCTGTGGTTACTGAATTAGTCAAAGATACACATACTCATCTAGAGAGAGAGGGAGAGAGATAAGTAGTTTTCTAACTTGGGTTGCAAAGGAGTGGAAAATTCCTAGTACATTTCCAGAAACTTACCATGAGAACTTTAGTTTGGGAATTTTGGAAATATCAACATAAGCTGGAGTGAAATGCCTCCACACACCGGATAGTGTACGTGGCATTTTTCTGTTGAATAGGCTGACAAAAAAATGTGTGAAAAACACTAATGCAATGCAAAACAGGTATGTAGATAGTTAGCTGAACAAATGGCATGCTCTTCAAAATGTTTCACCACTAGTGTATAAAATCTTGTATGGTTACATAAAATCGTCTGGTAGGAGGCAGATGAAACCGCATCACATTTACAGTAGTTAGCTAGCATTATGATAAGCTAGCATCTTCAAAGAAATTGTACCAGCTAGCTTACATTTAGCATATTTGGTTTACCAGTTACCTAGCTACTGTATGAATACATTTTGATTTAATAGTTGCTAATTAAACTTGAACACCATGGATCAAATATTACCTACCTCAAAATATCATCAAAACTTACTTGACTTTATGTAGTCCTTGGGCCCATATGTGTGGCTTTAATAGTCTGTATCTGTGCTGTGGGCTCAAAGAAGTAGCTTTAGTAGTTCAGAATTCTAGAAATCCTTGTGCATGTGATGGAGGACCGCAAAATGCATGTAGGGGGTGTGGCCGTCAAACTTTGAAAATTCACAGAATTTTGCAGTCCTAGTTCTAACTAACTATTTCAGCACAGTTTTTGAAACTAATATTTCAACAAATAGTTTTTGCGTCCCCACTATCAAAAACGTTTGGTAGTTTTCTATTTTTTCCAATGAAGTGAATATAAAAGAATTATGGACACAAGTCCAAAATGTCTTATGTTTTTCTACTCACCCTCTCTTTCGACTTTCCTTCTGTTCTAAATCCAACACCTTCACTCTGCATATGCTGCTCACTCACACCAGAGTTCTGTCTTCCACCGCTTCTTCACCTCCATTTAGCCCAGCTGACATCCTCTCAGCTGCTGACCTGCTCTAACATCTCATGGTTCTGACAGTCAGCAGTTCAAATGTACAATAATTTCAGTCTATTCATATGACTGCTGTTGTGTGACCTGCCTTGCCAGTTAGTGATGAAGGCCAGCATGCGCCCATGGCACAATGAATGTGATTAATTTACTGCAATCTGCCTATATGGGAGGCTGTTTTGAATGTCAAAGTATTCCACGTGTCTCCACATTAGCTCCAAGGAGTTTTATCCCTTTTCTTTCTTTCAGTGTAATTTGACGCCCCAGTGAAAACGGCAGGAAGACCAGGCTTCCACCTGCATTTCAATGTCTCCATTTGTTCTTGAAATAGCTTGGATGCTGGGCTGCTTTTCCTCTACGTGCGAGGAGCGCTGGCACTTGCACTTAAGTGATCAAGGGCACATACAGTGCTACTGCAAGGCTTGTGATTAGATTTCTACTCAATTACCTTGGTGATCTGGACATGTGATTGAGATTGACCATGATAGAGTCCACTGTTATGTCATATCATTTGCATCTTGTTTTCCGTAACCATTGTTGCGCAAGGCAGGGCATCTGGTTTTATTTACTGTACTGCACTGTCCATAGCCTGAAGCCTTCACAAATTTCACGCTTCTGCGTCGTACTTTAAATACGTGCACTCAAACCTGTTTAGTCACGCAGCCTGTTCAGACAAAAGCCTCTCAGACAAGTACAGCCTGTGTGCCAGCGATCTGCTCCTCTGCCTATTCTACAGATGGGCTGATTGTGTTCTTTAAGAAAGGCTACAGTGTGCTACTATGCGCTTCAATCAATGCAGACACGATTTGGCCAGTGTGTGCCAGTCACCCAGCTGCGCTCTCAGATAGCTATCTCTCTATTTACCACTCGGACAGAGGGAACATATAGAATGGCCCCTCTGTTCAGGTCTAGTTCAGACAGTAGCTGTGACATCAGGGAGAAAATGTGCTTTAAAGGTGCTTATATAACTGTAGTCAGGAAATGGCTATTGATGTGCTCAAGGCACTCACAGTTAGACTACCTCCTGTCAGAATATAACGTGGATCTGCCAAAATCGAGTTTCATGTTTAATGTTTTTAAATTGGCCTGCATGGATTCAGAGAGAAACAAAACCACTTCTGAAAACCAACTCTTCCACTGTTTGATGCTTAAGGTGATGAACAAGATGATTAATTAAAAATAGATGATTAATTGAAAATAAATGTACATAAGTGAACAGACTTCTGCCCATTTGAATGACTGTTTGTTTATTAAAATGAACATATTAGAAAAAGTATGGCCTGTGCAAAAGTTGTGTAACACTTTGTTTTTTATTTTATAGTCTGTTACTTTTAAGCTTGGCAAATAAATAGAAATTGTGCACTAAAACAGAAACATTTCATATTTATCTTTGTTTTCTGTAGACTGGCGTTGTTCATTCTTGTATACAGCTGTATCTATATTGAAATGAATGAAATTTTACAGCCTGTAAATGGCAAAACTGCCATGGTCCCTAACTGGCCATTGGTGGAACACAGGGCTGCTCTGTGTGAAATATGGATGTATGTGTGGGGAACAGGAAAAGGGGGGCTTATAAAGACACAGAGTCTCTCTCTCTCTTTCTCACACACACACACACACAAACACACACAGATCTACAGTCTCCTCGTAGGACCACTTGGGTAAAGTTTTTCCAAGCTGAACTGCAGCTATAAGTTTGATATTAGTGTCTGAAGTGCTGATCTGGCTTTGCCTTGCATCTTCTTTTTCTCTTTTTGGCACAGCCTCTGATGTGCCAATCCATGGCCCCATTATGACTTCATGGAGCTCATCACTTTTGAAGTAGCCTGTTTAAACCAACCTTGCGTGTCATACATTCAGTCTGCCTAGGCTTTTATAGATACAAATGTAATATAGAGGCAAATATCATTTTCTATTTGAAGTTATTAAGATTCACTTCTGGGTAGCCTGTTTTTCACATGCAGCAAGGATGAAGTGAAATCTATGGAATATGCCTTTCTTACCAACCAGACTGTTTGTAATGCCCTCTGACACTGAAGTAAGTTAAAGTGAGTCAGTAGAGCGATCATTTCTGACCGTTTTCGCTCAGCTGTGTGAAGAGTTCTCATGTTTCTTCGTCAGCAGCAGTCTTATACAAACACAGGAGGCCCAGGCTGAGACAGTGTGAGAGAGCATTAGGCTCCTCTCAGGGAGGTCCTTTTTTAAACAACGATGAGAGTCGATTATTTACAGAGTCCAAACTAGTTGTCTGTTCGCTAGTTTGTGGCGAAAGATGGACAATTTAAGTATTTTTGTTTAAACAACTGCTATGGCCGTCAGCGAGGACTTAACTACCTTTTTGTCACATACTGATGAATCTGTCGGCAGACAGCTGTCCTTTGTCGTTGACCATAGTTTTCAGTGTTTAAAAATGTTAAAAAGGCCTTTGGTAACAGGGTGGCTGAGATTTATAAAGTTTGAAAGTTGGAAACAGGCTAATGGCTTCACTCAAATGACATGAGTCACCAGACTGGTGTGTGTGGTTGACATAATTAGAGTAGAACTGTGGAGAACTACAGAGTGTTCATGTGTCCAGAGGACCAACTACGTTATCATTACTTGCCTATAATGAGTGCTGAATGCTGCCAGGCTAAGTGCCAGAAAACCACTGCCATACTGTTCATTTTCAGGGTCTGTATTTGCTGTACATCCAGTGAGAGACACATGGAAATTGTATAATTGTTAATTGTACTCTGATCAGCCATAACATTAAAACCACCTGCATAATATTATGTAGGACCCACAGCCCTGACCTATCGAGTCATGTACTCCACAAGACCACTGAAGGTGTGCTGTTATTTCTGGAACCAAAGACATTAGCGGCAGGTCTAGTAAGTTGCGACGTGGGGCCTCTATGGATCAGACTAGTTTGCTCAGCACAACCTACATATGCTCAGTCTAAATATTTGCAATGTGGCAGTGTATTATCCTGCTGAAATAGGCTACAGCCTGTAGGAAACATCATTGCCATGAAGGCGTGTACATGGGCTGCAATAATGTTTAGGTAGATGATACATCCATGTGAATGTCAGGACCCAAGGTTTCCCAGCTGAATGTTGCCCAAAGCCTCACTCAGCCTCTGTCAGCTTGCCTTTTCTCGCCAAAGCCAATCCTCCTGCCATTTCTTCACCGAGTAAGTGAAGCACACACACCCAGCTGTCCACATGATACAGAAGAAAGCATGCTTTAGCAGACTAGACCACCTTCCTCTATTGATCCACGATCCTGTTCTGATTGTCACCTGTCCTAGTCAACGGTTCACCAGTCGTCCTTTCTTGTTCCACTTTTGGTACGTACTAACCACAGCATACTGGGAGCACCCCACAAGACCTGCTACTTTGGAAATACCCATTTTTCTAGCCATTACAGTTTGGCCTTTGTCAAAGTCACTCATGTCCATTTTTCCACCTTCTAAGTATTCAGACTTAAGAAGCTACTGTTAATTTGGCAGGTACCATTGTAACGAGATAATTGATGTATTCACTTCACCTGTCAGTGGTTTTAACCTTATGGCCGATCAGTGCATATTGTAAATGCAATTTATTGATTATCATATTATCAGCTACAACTTCAGCACATTTTTAATCATATTTTTTGTCTGTATCATTGAGCCCTAGTGCATATCATTGCCCTATAATGGTTAAACATTTAGTATAATCTGTTAATTTGATCCATGTTTGAAATCCTCTAGAACACATGTGGCATACTCCCTTGTGTTCACAGACTGGACAGAGCTATTGACAGTGTTGGCACATGTTTGTCAGTGTTGGCTGGAACCCCAGTGCTCTGTAACCAAGCTGCAGACAGGACGAGACAAAGCCTGGAGTTAAGACTAGGATTCTGCTTTGTTTTCCTATTAGAGCAGGAAGTAAGGGGACAATAGTCAAATCCACCGAAACAACAAAGCAGAGCTGGGCTCAGTCTTTTTCACTTTAGTCTGTAACTGGCCAACATTTGCTCCAGAGTTATTACAGTTTTGAGATTTTATTTTGTTTTTTTGTTTGTTTCACTTTAGCTTTAGTTAGTTTAACAAGTGCATACGTTGTGTAGTTTTATCTTTATTTTGAGTAATTTGCTAGTTTTAGTTTACTTTCGTGTTAGTATTTGGTGTTAGTATACTTTGGTGTTTGTATTTGGTGTTAATATTAGTTGTTTTTTTATGAAGGAAAAACAAGAGATTGCCTTCTCTTGTGGTAGTTAAGGCTCCAGATCACTGCTTGTTGTCATAGCCCAAGGAACGTGGCCAACAGAGGCCATTCAGTTTGTGAGCGAGGTCATCACAATCTAAATACAACAGTGGAAGAACTCAGGCTTATCTGTAATTACTGCTGATTGTAAGTGTTCACAAACTGTTTTCTTTGTTCTGCTTTGGGACAAATTTATAGAAGTACAGACATGATGCAGAGAAAACTGTATTTTTTTGTAGTACAATTTAAAGCCATGTTTGATCTGGTTACAGGTCAACAAGCTTGATTCCCATGCTGAACTTGCATATGATGAGCAAGCTTATTTCCAGCTGTATTTAAACATGGAGGCTCTTCTACTGCACCTTATTTGATTACCTAACCTTCCTGCACTCTGTAGCCTGGGTTAAATTAACATGAGAATCATTTTGGAAGACAAATCTTTCCACAGACTGTAGGCATTACAAAGGACTTTGCGTATTCAATCTTTTATTTCACTGTTAAGTCCCATTAATAATTCGACTCTTGTTTGGCAAGGCTGACCAGACCAGACTGTTTTACCAAACCAATTACACAAGCTAAATCAACTGTATACAAATTAGGCTTCGTGTCGGGCCTTATGTCAGAACTTTGTTAGGAAAAGGCTTTTACATCCAAGTGCTGTAAGATTAATTATCAAGATGATGACAGCAACAGAGAAAAGCGCTGGATTCGACAGGCCCAAGTGTTCATGTCAGGCTCGGTAAGGTCTAAACATCATTTTTTAAATATTTGTTAGCTTTGGGTCCAGTTCAGATTTTACATTTGAGTTTCTCATACCCGTCTGTCTCTTTTTAAATATTTTGTGAGTTTATTCATACCAGCTAGTCTTTCCAGGCACGATTGAGACCAGCATTAGAATTTTATTTATAAAGATTCTGAAAAGTTGTTTTCGTAGACATTGATTGATATGGAATGTGAAACATTAATCTTAAATTTGCATTGCTGATAATTAGACTATAAATTTGTTTGTTCAAAGGATCAGATTGCTACAGGGGTTAGGAACATTTTAAGAGGGAATTTTATTTGGTCTCCACATGAGAGTCGGGTTCGGTTTCCTCACACTTGTTATTGCTGTGGTTTGGGTTGAATGTTCTCTGAATTTAGATCAAAATTCCATGGTGGAGTATATGTCTTACAGTGAAAAAAAGAAACCTGTAGAGGGAAAAGAACAAGAAGAATAATCGGTAGGGATCTGTACTGAGTGTGTCTCAGTCCTGATTACTGGTCAGTAGGTACCACACTTTAGTACAGCGGTAGCAGGGAGTTAAAAAAAAAATAGGCCTGTAATTGATCATTATAAATAAGGACTATAAAATTGTTAAGTGACATGTAATTTTCATTCCAGTTCTAGCTTCACTCAGCCTTAGGTATCCCTGTAAATGATTATGCAAGAACAAGTAAGGAAAATTTCATCACAAACAGTGTTTTTCATTCTTAATGTTAGTTTAATATTTAGCTCATTGTCAGGTCTTTTAATAATGGGATATTTTTTTAACAGATAAAAGTCAAATATGATTTTTGTTGCATGGAAGTTTTTGATGCACTTTTGTGTCCATAAAGAAGGGAGCAAAATTAATCCATTAAGCCGTAACGACAATGAATAATGACAACCATGAGCTTTAATGTGCAAGAAAAGGCGTAATAAGTGTTAAGATTTACCTATTTATTTTTGTGTTTTTATGTATACCCACATACACACTTTTTGGTTATTAATATTTGAACTTGGGCTCAAACTGCCTTTACTGAATGTCACAGTAAAATACCTATTTTTTTACTGTAAAAAAATCTGTATAGTTTGATATACTTGCAGTACCAATATTTGTCAATTTTTTTTTTTCCCCAAAATTGCTGCCTTTCTGTCTGCCATGGACCAGAACTGCCATCTCCACAGATAGTTAACTCTTTAAATGCTTGTTTTGACAGCATGAAAAGAACACTGTGCCCTGAAGGAAGTGCATGTGCATTTGTGTGTCATGTGTAATGTAGATGAAGCATCACTCTCTGTAGCATCTTAGTGAGTTACTCTCCAGAGATGATAGAAGGAGACATGGCTGGCCAAATTCTTGTTTACTGTCACACTCTATTGAGTTTTCCTCTCCTTCTGACTTACAGATGCTGCAGAGTGATTTCACACCACACTTAAGGCTTTCAGGCCAGCAGCAGCACACTGGCCATAGCATGACCTTGAGAAAGTATAGCCTGAGGTCCACTCCAAACTCTTCAGAAGGCTTGTAAAAATTGTGAATGCAGTTCAGTGACAGCTGTTGTGCAATGGGCTGCGTAAGCTTCCGAAGAAGGCATCACTAATGGAAAGCTTACCAAATGCAATAAAACAACACACTTGTTTGGCAATATGTGTTTATTAGGTCCAAAAGTACACACTGTGCTTTCTCAGGATCCTATGTAAGGATTTCAGCTATTCCTTTTGTGAACAGGAATCTAATGGGTTACATTTCACCACCAAATGTAAGGACTGCATGGCCATGGTATTTGACACATAAAACAGTTGTGCTATTGCAGTTTCCTCTAAGTCTGAAGTACTCACCAGTACCTTTCTTGTTTGTTCTTTCTGAGAGAAAGAACAGTTCTTAAGACAGCACATTGTAGAAACATTTTTTCCCTCCACAGTAAGGCCATTAAAATTGTGTGTTTTATTATTTTAGTGGATTGTGTGCTTTTGTTATTGCTAAAGCTGAATTATACTTCTCTATATCTGAATTTGTAAACGTGTGGACATTGCACGCATACATTTGCGTAGGAGTCTGCCAGCATACTTTCGTCTAGCATGAATTTGTACATTATGTGAGTAATGTCTAATCCAGAACATACATTAAACGAATAATGAGAAGAAAGTCCTGATTTGCAAGAATGGAGAGAAGATTCAAAGTCCTTAATACAATAAAAGACTGGCTCATATTTTCCTTAAGAAATACAGATATTCATAACATTGTACCATTTTTGCCAGCCTGTGCTGTTTCATGCTAGTTCAGGTTTGGCCCAAATATTATGTGGGTCTTGCTACTATTAACAGAACCAGATAG
This sequence comes from Hydrocynus forskahlii, assembly GCA_037974365.1. NCBI lineage: Eukaryota > Metazoa > Chordata > Actinopteri > Characiformes > Alestidae > Hydrocynus > Hydrocynus forskahlii. The sequence goes on from JBBPCX010000001.1 coordinate 33,457,689, forward strand.
CCAGTGCCAATCAGCATTTGCTTGACACACAAGTCCACATTCAACAGAGGCATATTTACATGTTTCCTCTCAAATATAATTCAGTTTTTAAAGTAGATTCATGAATTTAGATTATGCTTATTTGCATAAAATCGCATCGTTTTGTTCTCTTTAACTGTATGTTGGATTATGATGTATGTCTGAGCATTGAAAATGAGGATATACTGAAAATGTTCCTTCTGTTAATGTGTTGATGTTCCATTTTCAGTTTATTAGAACCTTTAACGTGATACAAGTACAATATTACAAACTTTAGAAGAACACAGTTGAGTTTTGCTTAATCCATTCAGATTCGATAGCACCATAGATACCTTTATGCTTTACTGTGACCCAGTCTAGCACCCTAGCCACAAGGTAATACAGTATGTTCGGTATTGGTTTGTTACTTGTGTGGATTTTAGGATAGTCTAGGAGAGGTCTATGTTCGCAGCAGCTGCAGGTTAAGATTTTAACAAGCAAGTCATGGAATGATGTTGCTCAACTCCACCTCTGACTAATACATGGAAAAACTATAAAACATGGAGATGCGTATCAAATGCCTTTACACATTAAGCAAGAATCAACTTTCCTGCATTGCATGCTCTATGTTAAAAGATATGCATTATAATATATATTGAATGCGTATTTGAGACCTGACATTTAACTGGTAGTTAGCTGTGAGTGCTGTTTTTCAGCTGTGTTGATATTAATGGCCCCTGTGTGGTCATCTATTGTAAGATGAAGATCCATGAGAAGCTGATGTCAAGCTGTCCAGCTGTACTGCCGTGTCTGTCTCTGAACAGCTGCAGAGGACTCCTGGTGAGAGCATGGAAGCTCAAGCGTTAGGCATGCTAAAGGCTCTTTCAGAGCACTCATATCATTTTATTGTGTCTGTTAGGAATTCAGCACGTTTGAAGTTTCTGAGCCTAGTCCTCTGAGACTTATGAGGCAGTTAGCAGTCGCACCAACTGGCCAAGAGGCTCCAAGCAGCTTGGCAGCTTAGGCACAACCAGGGAAATTGTAGAATTATGCTGTTTCACTTATGATATACCGTTTATTGCTGAGTCATTTTATAATTTTATAATTTTACAGTGCTTTATATCTCTAGCTATTAATATACTCTATTATATGCTTTCAGTACTATTCATCATGGTGATGACTGTGCATGCCATCTGGAGCCTGCCAGCAGTGCAGCACTGATGAGTGTCTGGGTGCTTAGAAGAGACTGAGGGCTTTTTTTTTTTATTGCATAGCGATGCAGAAATTTGAGTTTGAGTGTTTGTTTTTATAAGTTTGAACAGAACAGCATTGGAAAAGCTATGAAAAAGCCTAATTACCATCTTGCAATCTTTTGCCTTCATGCACTGGCAGTTTGCCACAGTGCATGCATGCACTTATTTTTTGCTTCTTGTTCAGTTTGTACAGTAATGTGCTAGTTGTAGTAAGTAAGAAAGGATTCATATTATGTCACAGTATACTTTTCATAGCATGTAGCAGATACCATGAGTACCTAAAGAACAGTGAGAAACAACATGTCGCCACTGGTCTTTTTTGTCTATTCCTACACATCAGGCCTAGATGAGTAGTAGTAGTGGTAGACTCATTGTAGTCCACATTACAGACTAGTAGACTCATTGTAGTCCACATTACAGCTGACTATTAATTAGCTCATAAATAATTAAGATTAATAACTGAATAGATTTTGTTCACTGTATAAATTATTTAAAAAAACAAGCCTAAAGCCAAAGCAGCTAATTACCGTTCTTGTTGTCTAACTGTCGATACAACAGACACAGCTTGAGCTCATGTAAACAAACAGTTGCCTTCTGCCCTCCAAAGTTGTTATAACACTAAGTCTGACGTTTTTGTAAGTTTTGTAAAACCCATTACTACACCCTTTACCCATTACCTTTTTCTACCTTCTTTTATTTACACATATTTCCCTTTATTACAGATATGAAAATGTGTCATAGATGAACACTAACTGTGGAAAATGTTTGCGGAAAATGTTTGGAAATGTCAGCTTAAATAATTGCTGTTGCCTCCAATAACTGTGATCATCTTTAGACTATGTAATCATTTTGACAGAATTCGCTGCTATAATGCTCCATGCTCAACAAAATCACTTTAAACCAGGGATGTGCATGTGAACAAAATGTTATGTTGTGATTATGTTGGCTACGTATGACAAATGCAAATTGGCATGACGAATACCCTAAAGTGGCAAAGGTAAAGACTAGCTTGCTTTTTTTTTAAATATTTACATTTGTATGATTTGATGAATCATGTGAGAGCCGATTAACAAACAGAAACTCATCAAGTAAACGTTTTCTTCAAAATGTGCACGAAATAACTAATTAGTGAATATTTCAATCCAGATCCATTCTCTATGTATAAAGGAGACACATCTGCATCTCTCTGGTCCTGCCCAGTCTGAGACTAGATACAGAGATAAAGTTCCTCACACAGATGGATGTATGGAGAGGAGGAGGAGGGAGAGAAGGACATCCCCTGAAACTGAACTGGGTTTCGAAGTGTGTCCAGGAGCTCAGGCAGCCTTCACCTCTTCACCTCCTCCACCACTCGGCTGAGAGAGAGAGAGAGAGAGAAACATCCCCAGAGCAGAGATCTTTGATGTGCCGAGGCAGGCTAAAGCATCGCAGCAGAAAGACCTGGCTTTGCTTTCACAGGTGGACGAGCAGGGCTTTAATGGAAGCTCTCCTGTTTCAGTTGGCGAAGGGTTAGGGAGGTTGTACCCTGAGCTGTGTTTGAAGTGTTTTGAAGAATAGAGTCCTCCTGTCTACATATGCTGACAGATGTGCATCATGCTCCCTGACAGTGTACAGAGGGCTTTCTACCACAAAACTTCAGGCTCAAAAAAATCTCTGAGAAAAATGAATTAAATAATGGTACCCTTACTTTCTCAGTCTGTCATTGAGCAATATGTGTTTCTGCCATCTCCTTTCAGCAGATTAACCACAAATTCAGCTTACTGCTATGCAGTCTAAAGTGTATGTTTTAGTCCTGAGAGTCTTGAGAGTATTGGTTGTGTGCAAGTCTTCAGTGTAGATGTGGCTTGACATTGTGTCAAAATACTTAAACTGTATTTCTTACATGAGTACAAAAAGACTTTCTCTGTTTGGAAAACACTGATAATACTTGATTCTGTTATTCTGTATGAAGCATGTGTGTTCACTCAACAAACACTTCTGTGTTTTAGCAAGACGTTCCTAAGAGCAAATCACTGTTAGCCTTTAGCTTAAAGGTTAAATATGGTTGTACAGGGCTGGTGTCTGCCATATGCTGCTGTAATTGGTTTGTTCCTCCATTCAGCCAGACTTAAGGTTTTAAGGTAGGATGCAGGTGATAGAGGCGTGTTTGTGGGTAGAGGGAGTGAGGACTTCTCTCAGCTAAAGCACTGCTGTGTTTGTCTTTTGTCCTGAACAGCCCTGTTTCTCTCATTCCCTCGTTCCTCATCTGGTTTCTATCAGAGCTGCTCTCACTGCCAGCTCAAGAAATTCCCCATCATTTCTCTCTCTCTCTCTCTCTCTCTCTTTCCCTCTCTGTGAGACAGACACAATTTGTCTCTCCCCCGTTGTTTTAAGTAACTCTCACACACACACACACACAAACACACACATCTTTTCTTTCTTTTTTTTTTCTTTTTCTTTCTTTCCTTCTTTCTTTGTCTTTTTATTTTGTGTTCTCTTTCTCCCTCTCTATCTTTCTCACTGCCTCTTTCTTTTTTCTCCCCTTTCTCTTTCTCATTGCCTTTCTCCCTCTGTCTGTTTTTCCTTTTTCTCTCTCTTCAGTGCCCTTTTTTCTATGCCCTCCCTTTCTCTGTCTATATTTCTATCTCCCTCTCCCTTTCTCTTGTGCACCCCCTTTCTCGTGGTGTGGAACGGGCTGTGGACCCCTATCAAAGCCCTGGCTTTGGTCTAATTCCTCACAGTTCAGAGCAGCATATTGAATCTAGCAGTACTGTCACATGTGCCCAGCTCTCCAGCAGTGCCCGAGGAGTACAGGAACACAGCCAAGTGCCACCATGACCATCGCTGTCCTGAAAAACAGCTCGCTCTGGACCCAGCTCCATTTTACATTTTGTTACTGTTACCCAAGTTTTCCATTAAATAGTGCAGCCACTTTGAATGACTAAGTTATACATTATATTCAAAAGCGGTCAGTTGATAAATAATAGTTTTGTGTTGCCAATGCTGCTTTTATATAGTTGCTAACAAAAAAATCAATCTTACACAATTTTCCACTTGCCTCAGATGTGATGGATCAGCCAAGACATGTTTGGACTCCCCAAAGCCTCACTCAACTTGCTGAAAGTGCATTATTAAGGTGGCAAGGCTTGTGGTTTGAGCTAGTGCCTGTTGACTTCTAGCCTGTTGATTTGCCGTTAGTCTCATAGCTCCAATTCTAAAGTGAAGCAGAATTTGGTTACCAAGCATTCCTTTGCTGATCAGTTACATCTGGAGTAAATGTAAAATTTTTGGTCTAAGTACCTAATATATAGGTAGGACACTACTCAGTTCTTCTGTCAGTTTCTGTCCTCTTCCTTTCAATATTAATTAACATGGACTACCTTTTACCCCCTCCCCCTCATCCTCCTTTTCCATCTCAGTTATTAAATTAATTGAACATTTTTATGGACATCAGTGGGATTTGATCTTAGAAAATTAAATAGCTTTTGTGCTCCTGCCCAAAGTTCATGCAGAACAGCGGCTGGCTCATAATTGCATTTGGCTCATTACAAGGGATGAAATTAAATTACTGTAAATTACTGTTGATGATTCAGTCGTCAGCTGATTGAGATTGAGTGAATTTAATGAATCTGCTATAGCACATTCCTTTCTGCAAATGACTGAGTCTATGTATGGTCTTATAGTGGAATGTCCACATTTTACTCCCACTGTAAATGATAGATATTATTGCCTGTAGTTTGGCATACCTGCCAATCTGTTCATGCTTTTAAAAATGGACACACATTCTCAAGTCTACAGACGCTCCCTCTTTCACTAAATTTAGAGATAAGTTTCTGTCTCACCTGTATGTATTTTTATTCTAAGCTCTGTGCTGGCACTTGCAAATGAGTACCTGGCTCTTAGGCTTCACTGCTTCTAGCTGAATCCCTAAATGCTGTTTCTACATTTATAACTATACAAAAGAATTGTAAGAATTGTAAGAAGGCGCTGCTATCAGATAGCTTTGCGTTGCATATTGCACTGCGGTAAGTGTTAGTCTTCGATTTGTCTCCCTCCCACTCCTCTCCATAGCTGATAATTACAACCCCATAGACAGATGCACTAATGTTCACAGATGTTTGAGATGCTGGGCAGTTTGCCCATGGGTGCTCCCCTCCCCTCTCTCTTCTCCTCTCTTCACTGATTACAGCTCACACACACTCCCAGAGGCACTTCACCCCCTCATACCTGAGCTAAACTCGTGGAATGCTATAGATAGGAAAAGCAAGGATTACTAAACTCAATTTCATTATAGTGTTTGGAATATTGTTTCTAGTATATCTTTGTATGATACAAAGCTCAGCTTTTTTGTCTATTACCAAAGTGACTAAAGCTAACAGTTAGCTTTAGTCCATATTCCATATTATCCATATTCTGTTTCCACTTTGTCAGAAACACCTACCATATACATGCACAATAGGTTTACAATTGCAAAATGTAGCCCATGTGTTTCTGTAAAGTTTATCCCCCTGTACTCTGTTCATTAGTGGAAGAGAACCACCATAAGATCCCCACCGAACATGTTATTTGGGTCACTTTAGACACACCTACCATTGGTGCCCTTTGTAGGAGTGCAATTTGATGTCAGCTTATCACAGTCTTTGTCACTCTTTCCACTTCATCATTTATCAGTTTCCGTCCGCAGGGCCACTGTTGGATGGATGTATTTTTTTGGGGTTACTTTACTCTTCTCAACACAGCAGTGACACCACATGAATGACAGGACCCAAGGTTTCCCAGTAGAACATTGTTCAAAGCATCTCACTGCCTCCAAGAGCTTGTTGTCTTTCCATAGTGCATCCTGGTGCAGTCTTTTTCCCAAGTAAGCGACACACGTGTGCAAAGACATTCACATGATGTAAAAAAATAGATTTATGCAAGCAGGCCACCTTTTTCCATTGCTTCATGGTCCAATTTTGATGCTCATGTGTCCATTGTAGATGCTTTTAACATCGGACAGGGGTCAATATAGGCACTCCGACCTGTCTGCAGCTGTGCAGACCCATATGCAACAAGCTGCAAAGAACTGTGTGTTCTGATACCTTTGTTTTATGGTATTGCACCAGATGGTCAAAGCTTTGCTCCCGATGCGGCTGGATGCCTATAATCCTGTTGCTGATTCAATGCTTGTCCTTTCTTCAACCACATGTGGTAGATATGTGTATATACACACACGTAGTACATATACTACTCACAAACATACATGTAATAAATTACACTTAATACTGCAACATCATTTCACATCCTCTGCCATAACCCCAACATGCACTAACCCAACACCAGAGTTCAGAAAGATACTCTGTCAGTGGGAGCTGGTGGGGAGCTGGTAGGCATGAGAACTCTAACCCTAAGAGACTGCTGCCAACTACACATGAAGGGAGGAAAGGGGGAGAAATTCCTCGCTTTTTGATTATGTGTAGGAAGGCAGCTTAAAGCTGCTATTGCTAATTTCGGGGAAAATTTGTTGTTCTGTCACAAAACTACCTACTTGAAAATCATTCATGTTCTTTTTGCTTTGAAGAATCTAAATTTGCTTCACATAGTTAGCCCCTTGCAAGGCCCTGGCTAAAGCATGCTTTCAAAACAAAATGAGATTTGTGTTTAGTACTGTTCAGTTGGTCATAAGAGATTAATCAAGATTCTGTGCGGTCCTTTTGATAATCGTGCTGCATTCCTTTATGTTCCTCCAACTGCTGGGTTAAATGACTCACAGGCAGAATAATTTCAACAGAGGTTGATGCTTGCTGTATCCAAGTAGATAGTAATTATTCAACTCATACTAGTTTATGTTTTACTCTGCTGTAATGGTGTTTTTGAATGAGATACAGTTTTTGCTTTTGCATTTAACATTCTGTCTTTAAAGTATGGTGGGGTCCCTCAAAACAGGCTGTGACCTATAGCTGAGAGAACCATTAAACTGGAGATTGGGTGAAGCAGCGGATTTCTTTAAAGTTGCATTGTGCCTCATTTCTGGAGCACAGTTGATTTCACAATCGGTTCACCCCTGCGTTTGACCCGTTTTGAAACTGGTCCAAGTGAAGTCTTTCTTTTTTTCTCATCTGTTTCAGAGGCATGGTCTCTGAAGGTCCCGCAGGTCCTCTTGGGACAAATAACCCACTTCTCTAAAAATAACCATTAGACCAAAGCAGTGGGCCACAGGAGCACAATGTGGCCCTATTTTGGCATGCTTCTCTAAGCCCTGATCAGCCTCACTTCTGTTAAATGCATTGGACTGTCTATTAAAAAAAACATGCTGGTTATTAAGGCTGGAGGGTTTCATATTTGAATATCTTGTTTCACTGCTTAGCCATAGCAATAGCTCACAAGCCTTCAGCAGCAGAGCTCGGCGATCCCTCTGTGGGCCAGGTGTATAGAAGAGCATTATAGCAGATTCATGTTGCCTCTTTCTAACCCCGCAGCTCAGGCTATTTTGATTGATCCAACAGATGGCTTCATTACTATATCATCCTCCTAAATATCAGTTTGTGAAAAGGTCGCGTTTAAATGTCTTTTCCGAACTGCGTATTGTGAGGAATATTGCGACATATCTTGTGCTCTCTAGAAATAGTAATAATGAAATGGCATGGAATACTGCATGTTAGCCTGTTAGCCTCTTTGCTTTTTAAAGAGCCTTGAGGGGCTTTCCCCCGATGAAGATGGATAAGATCTCTCTATCTGCTGTCTCTGACCCTGAGCCACGGCCTGAGTGACCCTCTCCCCTCTCCTCTTCTTGACCTCACTTTATGAGGGCATGGCCTGGGCTGCCTGGCTCTCTAACATGGAGTCCTGCGTCTTCCTGCATGGCCACTGTAGGAACATAAAAATTTGTGATACATCAGCCTGAAAGTGGCCATTCAGCTGCACTCATTTTTAAATGTGCTTCCGATTCTAGAATCTGATTGCTGGAGACCTGGTTAAAGCCATAAAATACTCTCTATAGGAGCGAAAGACTGTACACATTATGAACTGTGTATCTCTGCACTGCCTCACTGTGCTGTTCATGGAATAATCTTTTTTGTTTCTAGGCAACCACAGCCTACTTGGACCTCAGCCGACTTTCTTACTTAATGGAAGAATTTCCAGGTTGTGATTATCAGTATAAATAATATTGTATTATTATGTTTTAGTTTGTTACCAGTCTCCAAAAGCAAACTCCGTAAGAGATATTACTGCGGTGGGAATGATACAAAGTGGCCTCTCATACTTATTGCTTTAATAATCTATAATATTCAATAAAGTATCAGCATTATGTCATGGTGGAATTTGAGATTTTATTATGCATATAATCATGTCCTAAAGAATGTAATTGAATCAAATTACTTTGAGGTTAGAGATTTAAACCCCTGATCCCCTTCCACCAGCTCCAGATGAAAGAAATACTGAGAGACTGGGTCCCATCCACCACCCCACCCCTCCACAGCCCTGCCTGGATAGGACAGAGCTTGGTTTAGATGGGAGAGGGTAGATGAAAGCTTGCTTTGGCTGAATGCAAATCCCCCCTTCCCCCTGCTGCGAGGCTTTTCCACTCAAACAGCTACCCCCCACCAACCCCTCTATCAGTGGAAGCTCAGCAGGACTGTAGGGACTTTCCACGAGATTCTGGCTCTGAGCCCAACCCTGAGCCCCTCTTGCCCGGCCCCAGCTCAGACATCTTTTCTACAGGACACTGGGTAGGGCAGTGTGGCCCCCCATCTCCAAAGGTCACAACCCCTGACTTTCAATTAGCTGTCCTAGTATTGGTCCACCTCTGGTTTCAGGGGTTGTGTGCTGGTTAAAGCAGAGGGGGTGTCTGCTTTGCAACACAATGCCTCAATCAGCAGCCCATACAGTTTTGCCCAACAGCGGTGTAAACAAGCAAGGAGAAAAGGATTAGTTAAGAGAGCCATTGATGTCTTTGATTGACTTAATCTGTCTTCTGGGGATAGGAAGTTTGATGGATTTCCAATACTCTAGGGATGACCTCTCCTCTGCCTTGCTCTCTCTGTGCACCAGTCCTTTCTCCCTACAGACCTCCCCTAAAAGAGAAAGAGTAATACTTTTGTCTTTAGCATGGTTTAGCTACGGGTCTCTCTCTCTTTCTCTCTCTGTGTATGTGTGAATATAGATTTTTCAAATAAATAACAATATGCTGGTGTTTTAACCCTTTAATGGGCTACTCAGTTGGATGGAGCATATTTATGATAATGTTTTTATGCATTTATTGATCTTGTTCTTGTACTTGTTGTTTTTATGTAGTTTCCATTATAGTTTACTGTTTTTTTTTCCAAGATCACCTGTTTTCCATGCACTTTATTTTGATTCATGTTTTCAAATAGGCAACTTTTTATCATGAAATTAAAATTCCAGGTCGGCCCATTAAACAAAAACAACTTTTATTAATATTGCTAGCAATTTAATGTTCTAGTGTTTCACATGTTCATTTGTCCACACAGAGTTTTTTCCTTTGTGAGATAATGTATTTATTTATTTATTATTGACCATGCATGCATAGCTTGTCTTGAAGATGGATAGTTGTGTGTGCATTGTGGGAGTGTTTGTAAATCATGAAGCAGATGTTTACAACTGAGGAAAGACGAACTGACTTTGACCCATTTCACACTTTTACATTCCAATGAATTTAAACCATGATCCGGTCTGCATGTTTTAACATGTTTGTTGTTTTAGCTGTTGATTATGTCACAGAAAAATGAAAATTTAGGGAACCAAAGGCCCTCTAAATGCTTTGAAGCAGCCCACTTTCATTCAGCTAGCTAGGAGCAGTGGTCATTTCCTGTAAAGTACATTGTCCTCCTTTTCTGAAGCTAGTTATTTCATACGACTCTCCTGAATCTCTGCAGTCTGCACTGCCTCACTTTCAGAGCCTGTCATCTGCTTTTAGTGTGCACTCTAAATTCTCTGCACAGGAAGTTGCTCAAGTTGTGAGGACTTGTGCCATTGACAGAAGAACATAAGAGGAGTATAGAGGATTTTTTTTTTGAGTGTTTTGTTCCTCTGGTTGATGTCATGGTCCAGCAGGGGTTTGCTCAGGCAAACACTTCCACCATAAGCAAGCATGACTGAGGGCTGTCTCCTCTCCGGCCACCATTTTACAGTTGAACAGAGCGTGCCTTTTGTTCACAGAGCCTATTGTGTTCCATGCTTGAAGGATGTTAGAAAGCCCCAAGAAGTATTTCTTTTACTCGCTCGCTCATTTTGGATTCTGATTCTGCACCCTGCTGTCCAGCTGTCTAAGCTGAGCTGAGTCGAGTTTGCTTGTTCATGTTTCTGACGTTGGCTTGCGGCAGGGAGAGTGTGAAGGTGAACGTGTCTTTCTGCTGCACACCTAGCGATGCCTTAAGGGGAGGTGAAAGGTGAATGTGTGTGGTTTCCGTGTGTGTGTGTGTGTGTGTGTGTCTGTATGCCCCCACACATTTTTTGTTTCGCTGCTCAGCTCTGTGTGTGTTTTATCTCTTCTCCCTGTGCCAGAGAAACTCTAGTGAGAGTTTAAAGGTTCCTCTGAGGTGTCTACCCAGGAGGACTTTGACCAAGAGAAAACAACATTTTGTGAAAATAGTTATTTGGTGACAATTGAAAAAAGACAAAATTGTTTTAGAGTACAAACCAAATGGCAAAATTAGCTGATTAGCTATCTTAATTCCTGGCTGTGGATACTTAGGAGCTTCTAAAATAAACTGCTTGAGTTCAAATAAACCAACATTAGTCACCGCTGCTCTGTAACTGTGTCATTAACAAACATCAGATAAACAAACATTACTCACTGCTGATCTCTCACAGCACCAAGTCAGATGTCAAGACATTTGTTTTGGTCCCACTGATAACATGTCTTAACTGCATTGTTTCCTTTCTTTTATTTAAGTGAATTTTCTTTAACCCTAGTGATTTAAAATAAATAAATAAATTCTGTTTATTATGATTTATACAAATGGTTTGGAAAGCTGACGACTGTGGAAAATAATTGCAGTCAGATCAAACAGTTGTGAACAGGAGACTACAATAACTGTGACAGATCTTTTCCCGTTGCGCCAAATATTGCTGATCAGTCAAGACATGTTTGTTAAATACTTCTGAAGCCATAAAGGCAAATGTGGCTGACATGTAACGGAAGCATACATCTCATCAAGTAACACTTCGGCATCTAAATGCCATATTGGCCTCATATCAGGTTGAATTTTGTTTGTCCAATTTCAATTAATAAGAGTGTGTTTTAAAGTGTCAGATACGACATTAGTGTCAGATATAACATTAAAAAGTCTAGTTGACACTACTTAACACACAGTTTTAGACAATTGTGTTACGTTTTTGGCATGAGTCCATGAGAAGCTTTTTTGTGGGTATAAACTTCCATTACTTGTTATCTACCTTAGCATCTAGTGCAGTAGTTCCAGCGTAAAATTAAAGACGCAAACATGTCTGTTGATGTTGTTCACAGTTTTTTTAGAGGAAATCGTGTAAATTAGATTTTTCAGCAAACTGTTCCTTTAAAGCATTCCTTTGAAGTACATGTGTAAGATAAAAAGACTGGTCTGTTCAATGTTTTAACTGCGTCAGCAGGTTAACGTGTTTATCCTCTGTTTATCTTTTCTCAGAAGTGTTCAACCAGAGAAGGAGCTCGAATGACACAGATGCTTTCTTCGAGGACATGAGTAAAGGTATTTTTTGAATAGTCTGGTATGTCTTGATTGTTTTCACATGTTTTTCCACCCAGAAGTCATTGTGGCGGTGACTTCATCCTCATTTCATTGTTTGAAGCTAACACAGTGCCTATCGTCCTTTAACTGCTCTCTCAACTCTGAGCTCTGCTAAAATGGCTCATCAAACGCCACACAGAGAATAACCTCCAGAACAACACTGCCAAAAAGCCTCAGTCCCCCCCCCAAGCAGCCAGAGAAGAGACGGGGAGAGAAAAAAAGGAGAGTGAGAGAGTAGATGGAGGAAGAGTGAGAGTGGGGGTGGACTCATCTGTCAGCCTGAAAGCTTGGAACAGGGTGGAGAACACTCTTAAGTGTTTGCAGGTGTCTTTGGAGAGGAGACTATAGAAAGCTTCGTTGTGTATGTGTCTGTCTGTCAGTGTCTTTACACATGCAGATATTAAACACAGTTGCAGGCTTGGGTCAGATCTTCCTCAAACTTTTCCACTTTGGAACATGTCCAGATGTTGCTGGCATTTGTCATCCTTTTGAATCTGATTTATTCTATGAGCTGGCCATTGAAGCGTTTGACAACTGCTGCACCTGGCCTCTCTCACCAGTTCATCAAGGTTGTCCAGTAGTTAGCCTCTTTGACCTCGTTACTTTTGTCCGAAGCATAACATTTTGAAAGGTGAGGTTTGTCCGCACCACCTGGTCCTCTTTGTAGAAACTATGCATTTTACAGTCTGACCTCAAAGATCAGTATCAATGTGGATCCAGGCTTATGTTTATGGATCAAGTTCATCTTTTTTTATGGCTGGACGAGTTCCAATACATTGTTAAAGCTATTTACCCCATCGCATTCTTTTTAAGGCAAGATAGTACAGGAAGAAATTACTATTTTGGTCCTGCCATTCTTTTAGATTTGTAATAAATAAATTGCTTCTGTGGCATGACTTCTTAATCTGTATTAAAAAAACGTCAAAACATAATAGAAATATGTCTAATTCGGTGAGTTTACTCTCATCCTCTTGTATTTCCCAGAAGTTAGCACCTATAGACTTTAGCTCCGTCCTCACTCGTCACAATCATGTCATGTCATGTATGACTGAAAACACTGCGAGAACACCTGCATGCCTCACATAGTCATTCCTTGGTATAATTTGAAGGATTTTACAGAAAGATTTCTTCATATTTTGCTCATAGATCGATTTGTGCCAGATTTTGTATTAAAAATGACCTATAACATTTTATAACGGTCCATAGCTAAAACATTTTAATTCAAATGTCATCCAAAGGCTAGATGTTTGATTAAAAATGTGGACATTTGTGCATGATCAAGTAGATACTAATGTATTGTTTGCATAAATAAATGTGTATTGCTGTGCATTACCAACACCTAAAGTTGCCTTAAAAACCCACTAGTAATATCTGAAGTTCCAGTGCTTTGACTGTGGTAAACCAAGCTGCCTGCCATTAAAGCACAGTTAAGCTCACCACATGTAGAGCTTTTATGGGCTTGTCAGTTACAGTGTGTTCAAAGCTGAGAAAAATGAGTGCTTCATGGATGTTATAGCGTTCTGAAATGTGAAAATAGTGCATTGAGGACACTTTAAAATAGTCACTACCATAAAGAGTCTAGTTTCAAAAACAGATCCAAAGCAAAAGGGATCAGTTAAAAGTGTGAAGCACTTTGCACATAACATTTTTCTTTAATACATTTCTTGTATTACTGCACTGTGTGACTCCGTTATTGCTAAAGATACATCAGATATGGGACTCTGTGCTTGCAAAAACCTTAGTGGTTAAGGACTCGGATCAGGATTAGGAGCAACAAAACTTTATAAAGAGATTCTGTAGTGAAAACTTTTCCTTCTCTGCTCTCTTTTGTGATGTCTTTGGTCTTGTTTGAAGATCCCTGGAGGATAAATGTTAACTTAGATTAATCCTCAAGAATAGCATGAGTAAGTGGAAGGCGCTGTAAAAAATAGTGAGCACCTTTTCATGTCATGACATGGCATATGAGCAGGAGAGGGATAGAATGGCATGGCATCTGACATAAATCCGGCTCGGGCAAGCCGGCTGTGGATGCTTCTTAAACATGTTATGCATATTCGTGCCATCATTGAGGATAATGACGACTTTCTCAACATCGCAACATCTGAGTCCATGAGAAGCACATACCCTTTGAGAGTCACACTGTGTCCGTCCTGTTTGATGCTGAGAGCATACATCATAGAACTTGAGTGCTAGGGAAATAATATGCTGATTGAAGGTATACCATGTCACATCTTTGATCTTGGCGTTACCCAGCTTTCAAATGACATACCACTCTAAATTTGCACTGCCACTTCAAAGCCTGTCCTTGAGTTTCATAGTGGCTAGAAGGGCATGGGAACAACTTTAACACTGTGCTTGCCAAGTATTTCCTGTTGAGAAGCGTTTCCTCATTTCCAGACAAGAGCTTATCCTGATAAGTGGGACGGGAAGCTTATATCCCAGCTCGCTCTCATTTTGCCTTCTTCACTGAGTGGAACTCCTCTCTTATCTTTCATTAATACTTGAACAGCAGGGGGTGGACATGCCTGTTTGGTGGCAAACAGTGTCCAGAACTGATAACTTGACGTGTGCAAGATCAAAATTGCAGAGGCATCAATAAAGAATGGAGCTTTTAGTGTGTATCACTTTTGGGAGGAGTAGTTTCAAAGGACATTTAAATGGAGAAACTGTCCTGTCTCTGTGCCGTCTTGTCTGGATGTCATATAGAGAAGGTAAACAAATGATTTTAGTTATTCAAAGTTTTATGCATATTTGGTTCACAGAAATAGGTCAGGTTGAGAAATCCTTTAGACGTGTTTTCTTAAATATTAGACTGATTTAGGTCTAGTCTGTAATGTTTGGTGCCTGGCACTTGAATGACCTAACCTGACAGGACACACAACTCACAAATGCAACCAAAATAGCTTTAAATTAAAGGGTCTGTATCCTAATTGTTTTGTGTTTTTTTCCATGTTTGACATTTTTGTGGTATTATGTTTTACCACAAATGGATATTTCTTCTTTCATCCTATTGAATGAATCAGATTGTGACTGAGACACTTCTTATAACTTCTAAACAGATGGACACATGTAAATATTTTGGTTTTTGAGATCTGATTCAACACAGTACGTTTTACAGCTTAGTTTATGTATAAATAAGGACAAGAATTGTAAAGGTGAGGAAATTTTTCCATTATGTGTCCCCCTATGAAAATACGTCCATGATTTCCCCCTATGAAAATGAAATATAGTAAAAACTTTGAGGAGAACTTTGAAGAGAGTCAATCATAGGACTATTAAAGTCTCTGGTGTCCTCGTCTCCCAGCAGCAGTGTCTGCCTGCTTGCTCTATTCTGGTTGTTTTGGCCAAGCAGTTCAGATCCGTTCACACAGCTGTGAATATTTGTTAAGGCCCACATAGAAAGTGAAATCATTGCCTTTGCGCTCACACTTCAAAAGCTTGGCAGGCCACTAGCAGCCGTGGCGGTCTCAAGAGGAGCAGCAGAAAGGGCAGAGCAAGCATGAGGCAAACAACTGCCTGAGAAGGAAACCCCTCTTTGAAGCGGCAATACTGGGAAATATTTTCAAGAAGCTTTCTCTCATGCTATCTCTCTCTCTCTCTCTCACTGTCTCTCGGTCCCTCTCTCTTACTTTTACTATGTCTCTCTCACTCTCATTCTCCTCATTCTCCTTATATCAGAATGTCTTTTTTAGGTTTGCTTTTTTTTTTTTTAGGAAAAATACCCTTAAAAATATTCCAAAAGATTGAAATGGTGCAATGCCATAAAAGAGAACCTAATCTTTGTCACACTCAAAATCTCAAAACAGTGGTGATTCTTCAGGAGAACAAAAACATGCCTAAATGCTAACAGAAGTTAATATAAAAATGCCTGGAACTTTTAAACCATTTCTATTGGTCCATTTGTCATTAAATGTTCACACAATGTAAAGGACAGCTGAAAGTTTCCATTATACAATCTCTTGCAAAAATGATGGAATCACCACACTTGTTCACCCAGCTGTTTTACTTTGTAGCAAATAAACAAGTCACAGATGATGACCCAAAACCATTTTTATTTAATAGCTGAACAGCCTGTCTTTGTGAGACAGACCTCAAACAATAAATTACATTATTTTAATTAATAGTGTTTTATTTCAATCAGAGGATAAATGATGGAATAATTCAATGTGGAGAAAAACAATATGAAATCAACCACAAAAAAACACAGTAATTTATTGCTCCTCCTCAAGCCTGAGTTCACTAATGAAAAACAATTTTCTCCATCAGCCTGGTTCCAGCTTTTTCGAATATCAGTTGACAGCTTTGCAGGATGGAGCCTTGTCAAAGACCTTTATTTTTTTTTTTTTACATTTTCACCTTACATTTTCAATGGGATTGGGAGTGTTTGCATGAATATGCCTTTTCTGAAGAAAGACACTCTTTACTCTGTGGGTAGATGCATTATCATTCTAGCTTCATCATCACCAATTTATTTTCTTTTGATGGAATGGGAAGTGTCCAGAATATGAATGTATCCATGTGCGTTGACGGTGGAGGTAGTGACTGCCGCTTCCTTGAGTCCTTTACCTGACATGAAGCCTCACATCAAAAATAAGTGGGGAAATGTGCTCTTTTTCTTCAGGCACACAAACAGCACCAGACAAAAGTTCCAGCATCATCCTCTTGGCTAGTGCAGATTTGTGTTTGATCATTCCATAATTTTTGGATAAAATATTCCATTAATTAAAATAATGTCATTTAATTTGTTTGAGGTAGGTTTCACCAAACCAGAATGCTCAGCTATTAAAAATTGTAAACATAGTCCAAGTTTAGTTCCAACACCAACAATATGACAAATAGTGTATGTTTTGAGTTAACACGTCCTTGTTGGGTTGAAAAACACTGATGCATTTCTTTAAAGATCTGTCCATGGAACAGTTCTTCTGTGGCATCACTCCAAAGAAAATATTTGGCACCTTTTATTTTTGAGAGTGTATTTATAACAGTTTTTATTGAATGCTTTTTAGAGCTTGTTATCACCCACAAAATCAGGTCTATTTGGGTCTGTGTGGCTGAGGGCTGTTTACTAGACCTTTCAGGCTTCAAAGAAGATGTTTCCACTGGTTCAACTCCCACTCATACTCACAACCACATACATGCTCTGTCTCTGAGTTTCCCTTTTCTCTTTCTTCCTCCACCCTGAGGTGCAGTAGAAGGACGGCAGTGTTTGTAGGCTGCAGGGTTTCCACATGCGAGACTGAGCTGATCTTTGTCCATCTGCTCTGAAAAAAAAACATGTTGTGTAAAACCATGCGTAGAGTTGGGCCAAAGCGGTCCTGCTGTCTCCAGAAGCCGCCTGTCTCAAACAGTAACAACTCATATGCTCACCCTGTTCATGGTAATCTGAACTTCAGGGTTCTACCTGATTGTTCAGATACTAGATAATTAATAGTAATAATTGTATAATAATAAAACCTAAATGAGATGCATGAGTGTGAGGAACCTTTTAAAGAACCCCCACACAACATAAAGGTTCTTAGAATAATCCTTAGACTTCTAAAAGAACTTTACATCATGGTTTTTTATCTTTTTAGAAATTGTTCATTAGGGAGCTATAAAACGGCTCTTCAAAGGCACCACTCAAAGTATTTTTGGCACTTTTTTAAATATATGAGAGTGAGGCAGAAAGTTCTGGACCTGCAGGTTCTGAAGGGGTTTAAAGTTTCTCAAGTGATGTTGCCATGTTGTCTGGATATAGTTGTAGTTTGCTGTTTTATTCAAGCCATTACGCAGTACAAAGAGTGTTCTGCCAGCATTGGCAGCAGAAAAAAGATTCTGCATAATCCCTACTAATTTTTTTTTTTTTCAATATTACTCCATTAAAGGAATATCACTGTTCCTGTTGTTCTTATTATACATTCCTCTTATAAATTCTTTCCGTCATTTTTTGTGTTATTCTGCTAAATAATTCAGGGAACAACATGCTTAGTATTCCATCAGTCTGCTTTGAACTGCACCCAGTTCTGCCGTACATGTTTCTCACTTTGTCCGAAGCAGCTTTGCACACTAATACAGTGTAATGTGATTCCTTGTAAATTTACTTGAGTCAGACTTGATTCATTCCCCTTTTTATGTGTGTACACATTTAAATCAAGCAAATAAATTTGTTTTTTCAGTTTTCAGTGCAAAGTCTAATACAGAAGCTTTATAGGCTTCAGTGTATCTTCTGAATATTCAGTTCTAATACAAAGATGTGTTTGTTCAGTGTCAACAAAAAAAATCCTCTGAGCCTCATAAACACATTTGTTGTCCTCCTATCTCAGCAGAAAGGAATCTTTTTCCAGTTCTTAAAAGCTGTAATGCTGTTCTAAAGCTGTAAGGTGGGTGTTTCTGGGCTGTGATTACTGTGTAGCGTCTTTCAGCTGCACCACAGCCTGTGCTGCCAGAGCTGATCAGTGTGAGTGTGTAGCAGGGCAGGCAGGAGGTGACGTCTCTCTGGGCTCTCCTCTTCTACCTCTGTACGCTCCATTGATCAGGCTAAGTGCCTGCATGGCTGCCAGCGCCTGCCTCCTTCCACCACCGGACGCTGACTGATGCCTGTTTGTTTTGCCACTTGAAAGAGTCGTTGGAAGGCTTATGTAACGGTGGTGTAAAGGTGTTAGGTACTATAAACAAGTGCCACAAATGGGCATAAAAAATTACAGTGCAATGATCATTATTGCAATATTAATAAAATGAACACAATTATAATTAGTAATACATCGAGTAGAATTTATGGGCTGAAATTAAAAAACAGATTTTAAACTTGAAAAATCACACATCACTCATATCTCATTGTACTTGACTGAAATTAAAATAGATAAAGATCTAATGAAAGTGATACAAAAAAGTAATAAATGATTTTATTGAATTTTACTTTGTGGCTTTAAAATGTTTACGGCATTTAGCAGGCGCTTTAAGCAACTTCCATTCCATAACTACAGGGGACAATCTCCCTGGTGCAACTTGGGGTTAAGAGTCTTGCTTAGGAACTCAGTGGTGGTCTGCTGGAGGTAGGATTCAAACCCATGACCTCTTGCTCCAGAGGCAAGTATCCTACCCACTTGGCCACCACCAACCCATACTTTAAAATGTTAAATGTAGTTTTTTGTGCTAAGGCAACAAGACAGACTATTAGGCCTGTGCACAAGACAGCTTATTGCACTATTTTTATGAAATAGTAAGTAAGTAAAAGTTTATTTATAAAGCATGTTTCTGACTACTTTATATATATATATATATGTTGCAAATATGTGTGTACATGTTATAATCCAAGGCTTGGCACGTCTTCATAATGCAAACAATTTAATCAGCTCAAAAAACAGATATGTAGTAATGCTCATACTGTCACATGATGACTGAACCTCCTGTCTGTTTCTCCCACAGGAGCCGAGGCTTCTCCACAGGCAGGAGGAGGCGTGGGGACGATGTCAGTCAGGCTGCCGTCAGTGCAGAAGGATGATCCTTTGCCCAGTATCAGTGCAACAGAGGGAGATTCAGACTCAGCCAGTGAGGTGTTCTAGTGCTAGCCTCCTGCAACTGTCAGTGAGTAGCTTCAGGGCTGAGAAGACTGCTGAGCTGTGGGACCAGGCTGAATTATTCATTACATTTCTGTGCCTTTCTGAAAGGACCGAAAGATACGACTGGTGATTAGTGCGAGTAGGGTCTCTTGCTCAACGGTTCTGCCTTGTCACCTCCAAGCGTATGACATCACACTTGACAGCATCTGACATCTGGCTGAACATGTGACCTTACACCACTGCTGGTTTTAATTCAATGTTGGAAAAGACGAGTGTGCCAAAGAACCATTTAAGCCATAAATGAGTGGATAAGTTTCTGATTGTAACATATTATTTTTTTTATACTAATAAATACTTGATTATAAAAGTTTGATTTCTTGGTTCCCTCGAAACCTTTACGGCATTTATTGAGCTTTTTTTCCTTTAATATTTGTATAAAGCTTGATATTATTGGGCGTAATAAACAATAATTATGTCAGCCAGAAGTTTTCAACCCCAGTTTCTTCCTTCTTAGACACGTAGCTGCATGATGCTGTACTTTGTCATGGTAATGGCAGTGCAGGACATTACTTCATAAGGGTTTCACCTCATTAGTGCCAGACCACTGTTCCTCTAGAGAAAAAGGAGATTCTATCAGATGCTGCTTTGTAGTGTACTGCAGTTTGCAGTGATGATGCCTGTCTAATGAGCATCCTGTTTACTTTCCAGCAGCCCAGCCAAGATAAAGAAACCCTAAAGCCTGTGCTTCCCGACCACGCTGAACAACAGTGTACAAACTCAGAATCAGCCTGAAAAGCTAAAAAAAAAAGTCCACATAATGTGTTTCCAGTGCTTTATATCAGTGTGTTAGCAGAACATCTTTAGCATCTTTAGAGCTCTCGAACATCCATATTTATTCAGAAGAATCAATTTTTTTCTTGTGGGGAACATGGTAATTCCATATTCATTAAAATCAGACATTTGAATTGGAAACATCTAGAAAACATATTCTTTGTGATAAAATGTTGCTACTTGCACTAGCATTGAAAAATGAGGTTGCTCTCTGTGTGCCGTCTTGAGAGTGTTAGTTTCTTGCACTGCTCTCTCTTGCCCTTGTTCGCCTCCTCTCACAGCAAGTTGTCAGCAATGATTCCACACACACTTCACTGTCTGCCACTGATGCTCACCAAGGGGCTGATGCTGTCCTAATGGCCATCAGTCGTCTTGGTGTGGTTTTGGGGTTTAACCTTGCCCACTTAAAGTGTGGAGAACGGTGGTGGCTGTTATATAAAACATTTATGCAACCCCAAAAGAGGCTTTGGCTACGAGGATATCAAACAAAAGATGAACAAAAGCAATAATTTGCATCAATTCAAAACTCAAAAACACAAATCTGCTTGTTCCCTTTTTAAATTTTTGCAATGTGTGTTGGATGACACAAAAACTCAACAAGTGTATAACCCTTTCTTCAACAGCAGTCCAGAGTTTTCTGAAGGTTTTATCACAGAAAGAGGATCAGCACTGTGTTTTACACTAACCCTGTGGGGGTGAGTCAGGATTTTTACAGCTGCACAGCAGCCGCTGCACTGATAAGAAGAGATGATATGGTGAAGCAGAGCAGTTCTGGAAGTGAGTTAATGGTACAAAGTAAGTCTGACCATCACCCACCCACAGACACACACACATAAACACGTGCACACTCAGACACACGCATGCAACGTGTCCAAATTCTTTATGGTCAGCATGTTTCACATAAGGGTGCATGATCAGAAGTGGCCATGACCTGATTCCGATCGTGCACCGTAAACGTGAGACAATCTGCATACAGCAGAATAATCCATGGCTCACTGTGTTAAATGGGCAGTTGAATCTAACATGCAGGGTAGATTCATATTATTTAAATAGGCGACTGACTTTTTTCCTGTAAGATTTTTAAATGTAAGTTTGACACATTAAAGAGCATATTGTGTCATTTTTCTTGAGATTTGGCTAAGAAAAAGTGTTGGTGTGTTCCAAATGTTCATTTGGCCCACACAGTGTGAGCTCCAGGTTAAAAAAGACAAATAAAAACAAGCATCCATGGAACTTCTCTGTGATGCTAAACAGCTGCTAGTTATGCAAAAAATGTTGTCTATAACAGCATGTGTGTCTGATTAACTTCTCTCTTGTATGGTGTTTGAGTGGAAGGATAAAAAAATGTTCAGCTTTTGAAGACAGTCATCTGATGAGTGGTGTAGTCAAGGCAAGATACTCGAGCATCAGTGCGCTAATGAGACAGCGAGCCTCCCTCTGTTTGATTAGATTATAATGAGGCAGAGGCGGTACAGAGAGGCGGAAGAGTGGGGAACGACTTTAAAAAGCCAATGCTGGCCTGATATCACACACACTCTTTAAGCGTTTTCTAAAGACTAGGTTGAGAGCCAAGAGTGCAGTCAGTTCATACCCACCCCTCCCCTCACACCCTCCTCCCCAAAAACCTTCCCAGTCCCAGTTAGCCAGCGGTTTATCAAAGCCAGATGTGTCAGGCAGGAAGCTCGAGGAAATCGAGCGTGACATTGCCCACTCTCCTCTCGCAAGGCACCATGGAACACTGGGGGAGAGACACCAGAACCCCCCCC
>JBBPCX010000001.1:33486780-33508061 GCA_037974365.1 Hydrocynus forskahlii
ATTACTTGAGCACTGATGTACGTCGCTCTGGATAAGGGCGTCAGCTAAATGCCGTAAATGTAAATGTAAATGTAAGCTAAGCAACGCACATACACCTGGCCCCCCATGGGATATAGACAAAAATATGACTCATCAGACCAGATCACCTTGTTCTATTGCTCAGTCATCCAGTTCCAATGTTCACATGTCCAGTGTAGGTGAATTCAACAGTGGACAGGGATCAGCATGGGCCCTCTGTCTGTTCTGTGGCTACACAGCCTTATGCACAGCAAGCTGCAATGTACGATGCGTTCTGAGACCTTTCTATCATAGCCAGCATTAATGTTTCCAGCAGTTTGTCTTACAGTAGCTCTGCTGTAGGATTGGACCAGATGGGTGAGTCTTCCCTCCCCACACACATCATTCGGCTTTCAGCACCCATGAACCTGTCATCAATTTACTGGTTTCCCTTCATTGGTGCTCTTTTGGTAGGTATTAACCATAGCGTATTTAGAATGCCCCTGCTGTTTTCTGATGTAGTCATCTGGCCAAATGGCATCTAAAAAGTTGCTCAGATGCTCACCAATTCTTCCAGTTTATAAGATATCAACTTTAAGAACTGACCGTTCACTTGGTGCCTAATACACCCCTTCTCTTGACAGAAGATGTAATAACGAGATAATTAATATTATTCACTTCACCAGTAAGTGGTTTTAATGTTGTGGCTGATCGATGTTTATAGGTGTTCCCAAACTTTTGACAGGCAGTGTTATGATTTGCAGAGAAACAGAGTGTTCCCGTATCCAGTAGAATGACCTTGAAACGTTAGTGGAAAATCAAACCACTGAAAAGCACATTCAGCCATCCACCTTCTCCCCCATTGCTTTAAGGGTAACAATAGCAGTCTTCAATATTTCTTTTTTTCTGGCAGAGGCAGAGTACAGCACTGGAGGAAAGACAGAAGGAGCGTTTGTCTGAAGATGTCTGCTTTGAGCACAAGTCAGTGACCCTCAGCAAACTCCTTAGAGTCAAACGGCAGGCGTGCTGAGAGGAAAGGAAATAAGACAGCTTTAATTTTCCCCCTCCCCACACCATGCACACTAATACAGACACAGCTGTTTCAGCAGCTGGAGAGTTAGAGAGA
Source organism: Hydrocynus forskahlii (assembly GCA_037974365.1). Classification (NCBI taxonomy): domain Eukaryota; kingdom Metazoa; phylum Chordata; class Actinopteri; order Characiformes; family Alestidae; genus Hydrocynus; species Hydrocynus forskahlii. The sequence goes on from JBBPCX010000001.1 coordinate 33,487,904, forward strand.
AAGGGAACGGGATGTGGCGTCCACTCGTACAATGGTCCTTTATATGTGTCAAAGTCTGATTTTTACTGCAACCCTAAGGCTGGAGGTGATGAAGAGGCCTTCCATAGCAGAGAAAAGGCACAATACAAACCACACTCTGTATACTGATGCAACAGTAAAAATGATTTTAGTCAGCTGGTACAATGAGATGGATTTTGTTGAGTTCTGAAGGAGTTTATAATAAATACAGCTTGCATTATCTGTACTCATATATAAAGGTGTCAAAATTGGTTCTTTAGAGCAGTGCTGCAGAAAATCCACTTTTGGAAGTATCTTTCAAGCTGTGATTCTTCAAAGAAAATGTCCTTTTTCACAGTAATTTTGACACATTTTATGGTCAAATGTTGCTCACAGCACACAGAAAACACATGAAAATTTGTTAGCAGGCTTCTTTGCATATTCCAGCCATCTGTGACCTGAGTATTTTAAAGGCCAACATCGCTAATCTGCAGGATAAAGGGTTGGTGCAGTATATCTCTGTGAAATATTTTCTTTCTTATTTTGAAGAGTCCGTATGTCCAGGGACTCTAGCAGGTGGGGCAAACAAAACAAAATCAGGGCAGAGGGCAGACAGCAGGCATGAATAACATACTCCCACACTGAGAATGGAACAGAGCTAAAGTGAGCCTAAAGCACTGAGGAACAGAAGAAAAAGACCTATCAGAGGAGCTGAATGAATAAGTCTGTTTTCCTACCAGTTGCCCAAAAAACCAGACTGACTTCGTCGCTAAGCTTAGCTGCAGGCTCTGTACCTCATCTGGACGGATCGACAAAGGCTTTCATTGCCAGAGGGCACAGATTTTAATCATCTTACATTGTTTTCTATGGATACAATTCAGCAATGCAAATTTAGTGGTTTCTCAAAATCTTCAAAAAAAGAAGACATGTCAATGTCTAAAAAGAGTGTTCTCTATTGTCCTCTGTTGTAAAAAATCCACAAAATGAGAAACGATGGTCTGAAATGAGAATAGTGTTGTTACTGTGGTCGGGTAGCACTTGTTCAATCAGGGGGACATTTTCTGCTTGTGACAGCCGTACCCCTCAGAAATCTGCACATAGTTTTTTTTTGTTCTAGGGTTTGAGGATATTTTACTTGCTGAAATGTGTTATTGCTAGAAAATGTGATGATGGTTAATATTTCTGACACAAAATGTGCCCAAGATTGACACTGATTGTAGTAGATATGTGTGCTGGAGAAAACATTAAAGACAGAAATCTGTATATTTGGAACTCAAAGCATTTACAGCATCTTGTAGCCTGATTTTGTAGGTCATTGTATGTCATACAGCATCAGAAACAATTTAATTAAGTATGAGATTACTGAACAATTTGACTAGTCGACTTGATCAAATACATTTGGAGTGAGTGGGGAAACTATGTACATTAGTTGTGTTTTTGCCAAACTTTTAAGGACAGCATTGTATCGTGCAGAGTATATGGTGTGTATAGCATGGGTGTGTATTTGTGGGATGTTGTGGGCCTTGTATATATAACCATCCACTCTGCTTTTGAGCGCTCCAGCCAATCTGTATTCCCCTCTCACTTCCTCACTTCTACTTTCCACTGGCTGACTGTCCAAAATAGAATTAATGTCTAATGTGCTGTAGTCTCTAGGTACACTTGAAATGTTTCTCTTTCACTCTCTCCCCCTCCTCTCGCTTCTCTGCAAGAACAATACATTCTCTCTCCTTGTGCTATTTTGGGTGATTTGATTAATGGTTAAAAAACCATTACAGAGAGCAGAGTCTTAAAACTTTCATGGTATATGTAACCACTCCTGTCTTGCTCTCTAAACAATGGCAATCTAAAACCTGCAGAGAATGATTTAAACCTTGACATTCTGAGCCCTGGTCCTGTATGGTGTGGTTTTACTCTCAGTCCCTGTAAAGCATTTACAGTCCTTGGAAATATGCGGACCGTATTGAAGCGATGTTCTTTAACGCGTTGGAAATGCTTTGGTGCTCGCAGTGTTCATGCAGTATATCTGTTTCTCATTCAGCTTTAAACATGTATTTGAATGCCTCATGCCCAGCAATGTTATTTGCGGTGAAACAACTATCTATAGCAAATGTAATGATACATTTTTCATTATGAATGGCACTAGAACTATTTTCACTCTCACTCCACATTAAGTTCCGGCACTCATGAAAAAAGCTGGCTCTGTCTTAATAGCAGGCCAGCACTGCCATACCGTCTGCCGTCATCCAACTTTAACTGGAGCTTCACGGTACCCAAACCACGTGAAATATATATGTGGGCATACATTATTTACATATGGTGGAGGAACTGGAGAGAGAGCAGTTGATCTGGTTCATATTTTCACCTGATGGACAGTAGAAAGGGTCGGGAAGAGCTGAGCGCCACTGAAGAGGCCATACACTAATCCCTGGCTTTAGCAAAATCCCGCATTAGCACTGAAGTGGGCACAGCAGAGGGGGACAGAAATGCCGCACAGTTTTTCTAACTCACAGCAGATCTTTAAAAAGTTAAGGCCTAATGGAGGCCATCTTTTACCCTCCATCATTTTTAGAGGCCTGTCTCTGAGCTGACGCCAGTGCCCACCCATCATCACGCACGCACCCACATGCTCTCTTTGCAGATGTTTGTTTGATCTGGCCCAGAAGAGTGGTGGAAAGTTGGAATTATTTTTGGAGCAGCACTTGCCATTTAATTAAAGCGATTAAGGGATACTGGCGGAGCGAGGGAAAATGGTCATTGGAGTGATTTACGCTTTTGTGAGAGTGAGTGATGAAATGGAGAGAGAGGGACGTCACGCTGAATAAACCCGGCTTGGTGTTGCTGAAAGAGCGATGAAAGTGCAGTGCCGGCTCCAGCTTCTACAAAAAAACGTTCTGCCCACGTGATAAGTGATAAATTCACACGACAGTAAAACAGAGTTTCCACACAGGGCTCTGTGAAGCTTATGTTCAACTGCACAAATATCATTTGATTTGTGGTTTGGATGTAGGAAATGTTATTAAGATTGAATACTTGAAGGTTAATGTTTGATCCTTCAGTCTGTCATGAGAAAGTAATTAAGTAGAACTGTGTGTGTATCACTTTGACAACTATACTGAGAGACAACTTAAAGGCGATATAAATCACAAATCAAAGATCCACTGGTTAGCTAATACTATTTATACATCGTGATAGAGTAATACAGCCCAAATGGAGCCTTTGTCAGGGTTTTCATCTATAATGACAAATTACTGTTTGCATATAACTTAGAACATATAATGTAAATCAAATGACTCTTTGTTCGTTTGTTCTGTCTATAGTAAATCTTTTGTAGACTCATTTACTGGGTTAATGTTGCTGGACTCATTTTAAACATACTAGGCTTGAAATGTGTTTGTTCCTCCGAACCATCTAAAATGTTATAGGAGGAAAACAAACAGTTTCTCAGTTACAGTTACTTGATAGCTTTGAACTTGTTATATTTTTACCTCATAGTGATTTTGCACAGCATTCACTCATTTACAATGAACTGTTCTGTTGCTTCATTATTGAACTGCTTTGCTGTTGCTCACAATTCCACACGTTTGAGGTTTAGTGTTTCATTTTAGACTAGCATCTGATAGATACGGTTAAGTGGTTTTCAGTATTTTATCTTTTTTGACATTATATTTTTCTGTACTCACTTCAGGCAGAGATGCAGGAAGATATTTTGAATTGTGGATGCCAAAATTTTAAGCAGCATTTATTTAATGTACACCATGACGTCATGCAAAAACATTTTTTGTTTTCTTTTTTGAATAATTTATATCAAATATAACAAAGGACAACTTATAACTGGCACATTAAACTGCTGATACACACCTTGCTCATTCTGCCCTCTCCTTCTGGGACAATAAACTTATGCAAATTAGCTGAGCAGTGACCAATCAGAAAAATAATAAAAAATAACCTACTAATGATATGGGGCATTATTACCAGTATTGCTACATTTTTAAAGCAATTTTAGGCCACTATGGGAAGCACAACTAGCTCACAACTCTGCATGCATTTTCAGTCTGATGTCTGACTTCGCTTGTGTTTTAGCAGAATGCCCCCAAAGTGACATTTGGCTAGAGGAAAGACTTGCTGTAATGAAAATGCAGCATTACATTAAAAATGCTAACCTACTGCATGTAATTAAAACATGTAAATAAAACATTAAATAAAAATGTAAGCTCCACCCTAAAACAAGCACACTAGGTTTTCACTATGTTCAGATTATCAATTCTATCAGCTGCAGTTAAATAATCCTGAAATCTGTGGATGCTTTAGCTTGATGTGGCAATTATTTATTCTCTGAGCATGATTTGAAGCTCCTTTGCCCACCTCTCATATCAAAGTCATTGTCCTTCATTTGACGTGCTCGACCCACAGTTTACACAGAACAGCGAGCCCATCAGTGCTCCACTCGTTTGAAAGCCCCAGAGGACACAGGATCCCTTTATAAAAAGAGGGGGTATCACGAGTCAGCGCTGCTGCCAGTGTGTTTTAATTACAAACAAATCACAAGCGTGAATAACTCTGACAAAGGGGCAGCAGGGTACAGGCAACTGAGGCGTTGCCCTGACAACGGCATCTGCTGTGACCTTGCTCACTGAAAGTGGCTGCTCTCCTCGGCAGACACATAAAACATTGAGGTGTTAACCTTAATGGTGTGTGCCGGCTCAGAACTGAGAATGCAGCATCACTTTACAAACTCTGCCGCGTTATAATTCTGTCAATGAGACTGGAGCAACATTTCATTTAAATACTTTGTAATGCAGTTTTCTGTCAGGGGATGAATAGCCCTGCTCTGTTAGTAGCCCACTGTTGCCCAACCAGTAAAATCATTAAGGTTTCACAGCTGGACCACTAAGAGAACTGTCTAGTCCACTGTTGCAATATATATATATATATAAATGTTCTGCATTTTACATGAGGGTGTGGATTGAGATTTAAGGACTGACCTGCCCTTTTTTGAAGTTTCTTTCAGGGATATATGGTACTAAAACTTTAATAGGGATAGAACCTTTACAGTATGTGGAGGTTACTTAGTTTGAAGAAATCCGTGTAGGTCATCAGAGTTGGTTACTCATCAGAAGTCAGAGAGAATTTGACACAATAGGGAACAAAAGGTCTTCCTCAGGCTGTGGAAATACAGTGTGCAGAGTTGTTTTTCATTGAAGATGCAAACAAACCACCAGATGTTGTCCCTCAGATGGGTCACTTTTTTCCAAGACTTAATCCCACATGAATAACAATGGGCGTAGGTTCCAGCCCTAGAGACGGCACTGTTATTCTGAGGTAACCAGGTGACTGCAGAGGTGAGACACAAAGGACTGGTCAGTCTATGAGGAGAAGCAGCCATAGTGTGCCTTGGGTGAGCCGTGTTAATTCTTCTGTGGTTTCACTAGTCGGTCCCAGAGAAGAAAAGCAAGAGTTTCACACCATTATAGGGGTGGAGGAGTAAAGGGTGTTAATGATGTGGAAAGTGAAAATGAGAGTGAAATGTGTTACAGTGTGAATTATTTCTGAGACAGACGGTGTGAGAGTACTGTCATGCAAAGCTGCCACGTCCTTTCAATGGCTTTAAATGATGCATAATGAGTCTGTGGATCTATTATGTATCATTAAAGACTATTTAAATCTGTCCATGGCCTGACGTTCCTCGGTTTTCTTTCTCTCCCCCCTCTATTTTCATGTTTTATTTCTCCACCCTAAATCCCTAAATCATAAAGGACCAAACTCAGCACTATTCCCTCCTCACTGAGACAATGACAGTAGCCTCAGTCTGACCATGGTTACGACCGACTGTTTAAAGAAGCGCAGAAGGCTAAATCAAGCAAGCCCCTGCGGTTTGTATAAAACTTTCACCACTCGTCCTCATCACATCATATGTTTGCTTTGATTAAATGTATTGACATTAAGCTTGATTATATCGGTCGACTACTGCTGGGCTTTGTGTGTGTGTGTGTGTGTGTGTGTATCCCACAGAAGAATCATTTTCAGTACCCTAAAGAATCTTTAAATGTAAGGTTCTTCTTTGCATGAAAGATCCATGTTTTAAATGGAAGATGTGAAGATGGAAGGTGTATGTGAAGAACCTTTAACATATTTAATAACAAACCTGACTGGCTAGTAATAATTGCAGCTGTCAAAACATCACGTAAATTATGATTATGCACAATGAATGACATATTACTATATTACTGACCACAGTGGTGTCTCAAATCCAGCCAGTGCTTACGTCTCATACTGTTCGTGAAATTTACCTCTCCATGCCCAAAATGCATTCTTCCAAAGCAACTGTTTCAAAAGTGGACAAGCTTCAAAGAAGCAAAAATCCCATTCATCCTATTGCAAAACCATAGTTTTTGTCAAAATGCGTAAACAATTTGTTGGGTGCAAGCCCCTCTCAAGGCTAGATGTTGGTGGCAAACTTTGTATCTGTTTTGTGTTTGCATTTTAAATTAGGCTGCGAATGTGTGTATGTGCATGTGAGTGTGTGTTTTCTCCTGAATGCAGGGCATGGGGCTGAATGTGGATGAAGAGGCTTTTGAAAGGGGGCTATGAGGCAGGAGCTAATTTGGCATTGTGCAGGCCCACATTACTCAACCATTAATACTCTTAATGACCAACACCCTGACAGTAAGGAGGCACTCTAGAACCACCTGACAGGCCTGGGTTTTGCTCTGTGTGAGGGTATCTGTAAAAGACCGAAGGGGCCTCTGCTGCATTTCAGTTCTTGCTGGCTGAAGCACTGCCCCCCTTCTTTTTCTGAAATTTCCATTAGGCAAAGCCCTCCATCTTTCTTTCCTTTCATGTGATTTGAAGAGGCCTTTTTGGTCTGATCGCAGATGCAGTAAAGTGCTAGGACACAGCTCATTGGATTTCATAAGTGTGTATTATGAAAATAAGAATTGGTGTGGTAAGAGGCTGTGTGAGTGCGCAAGTTGAAATCACTGGAATAACAGCAGTTAGGCGAGTCTGCAACCACAAGCAGCTTAGCTCAGGACTCCTTTCCTGACTGCGTGTTCCTGCAGGGGTATTGTGTACAGACCTATTGTGCCTAGTGCTACTGTGCATGTGGATTTACAAACTTAGGTCATATGATGTCAGTATAATGCTTTGCTTTATTTCCACCTCATCTCCTTTCTCTTTGATGTAGTGTTAACACTTCCGCTGCTTAATACTGTAATCTTGTTACTATATTATTCTTTTTTCACATTATATAACATAAACAACAATAATGTTAAGCATGTTTAAGAGGTTATATACAAGGTTGCAGTTTGCAGAAATAGGCTTTTGTTTTATTAAGACAGTGACACTATATTCATTATCTAAGCTGGCACTTTTTGGCTTCATAAAATGGCAAAACGTAACTTATCCCACACTGCAATTACAGAAGTGCTGCAATCACAGCAGCAGCCTGCACATACTGTATAAAACACACCAAACGTGACCACCATGGTGAACCTGATAACAGCCAGTGGGCATGCTGGTCTGATTTTCCAGCTCGAGCCACGAGAGACTTGTTAATTAGTAGGAAGAACTGTATCTGAATGCTTTTGACAGAGGCAGCTTTCGCCCACACGCTTTCTACAGCCTGGTGACCAGAGGAACAAAACTGTGTTTTAATGAAATTCAGTTCAAAATTTTTTTTTGCTTCTGCACCACCTACATAAATCAAAATGTTATATGAATGTTCACATAATATACATAATTATAAAATATGTGCTGGATGTACATATATGCTGGTAAACTATCTTCTTTGTTCTCGGATACAGTTGCTTCAGCACACAGGAGAACTTGCTAAAGCCATAAGCACAGATTTGGCCTTGCATTTGATTGTGTGTCCCCAGGCTGGTGGTGAGAGCGCACAGACTTGCCTTTCTCACAGTGTGTGGTGAAAAGAATGGCTGTGCCTTCCACATTACAATTACAAAGCTCAGATTGATTCAGCCTTGACACCCACTGTGTGCATCTCTGTATTGAACGCACAATGTGGGATTGAGTTCAATTCGAAACATAAAGGCCTATTCTCAAGCCATGATGTAAAATTCCTCCAAAAATGATAACAAAGACGTGCCCCAATCATCGAAAGCAGGTGATTTTCTTATTTTCCAGTTCTCAATATTAAACAATAATTATGATGTCTTTTATTGTATTTATACTACTGGCTCTGCTTGGTTTCTGAGTCAATACAAAAACAGTAAGTGTATGATTAACAAACTTCATTACTGTTTTATAATACTTTTTCATATTTCTAAAAATTCTAATGGTGAGTGCATGAATGTGTTCAGTCCAATCTTTCATTGTGAACTTCCATCTTTCTGTCTGCACCACTTATTGTGCTAATTATGCACTTCTTGTCCTTGTTTTTTGTTCTTGGAAAACAATCAGCAGAGAATTCCTGCGAATTATGAGACTAGGGTTGCGGTTTGCCTCAAATTCCAAGTGGAACAATATTGTCTAATTAGGATCTGTTAAACACGCTCTGTGGACTCAGTCCTCCTTTCTGAGCAACATAATATCACATGTACATTGATATGATCTAACATTTCCATTGCAATAACTGTTCAAACTATAATAGATGCCTTCTGTGTTCTAATAAACTCAGACGTTTGCCAGCTTGACAAGAAGCTGCTTCTCCAGAGCACGGGTCCATTCTTTTCATGTCCAGAAAGAAGCTCCAGACATTCCAGCAGGGATGTATATTTGATAAATGGCTTCCCAATGCAAAGCTTGTTGCTCATAACATATCCACACCATAAGCCATGCTGACTGGTCCATCTTTTAACAAAATGAAGTTATTGTTCATCCATTAACATCCACTCAAATGTAATGCCACTGTCCAGTAAGACTAAACTTATAAAGAGTGTTGAAATGTATTAATAACATATTAAACCTTTGATCTGTGTGATTACTGATCTTTCTTCATCCGTCAGTTTCATTAGATAGTTTTACTGTTGCCCCCTATTTGAGTAGTTACTGTCTATGAATGATTTCTGAAGTCAATTAAGTTATTTATGATCTAAACAATAGCTGTTAATACACTAAACAACTATTCATAAACTCTATGAGGGTGGTCATATTTTAAAGATGGAGAAGATATCTAGTAAAATAACAGTTTACTTTGTTGTTATTTCATATCATCACTGTCCAAAGAACACTAGGTGGCTGCCTTTTACATTGTGTGAAACTTCTCCAAAATTAAAAGAATGTCTTTGTTTCCTTCTGTTAAGGGATTTATTTAGGTAATGCTCATTTTTACATGCGTAGCATTTTAGCTGGTAAACTAGGAGATGGAGAGGTGTGACGGTGGACTGGCTGTCAGATAAGCCCTGGTAGCCACTGCAAGTGATTCAGTGCCATTATATTAAATTCCACAGTAAAATGTTGCTGGGTCCTGATGTCTTTGTAGAACCCAAGACATTTACAGATGAGGTAAATGCAGAAACCAGACGTTGAGAATAAATCAAGATTGTGATGAGGGGGAATTCTGCTTGGGCTTGATGTTTCTCCTAATGATCCTGAAGAGAAATAAACTTCATTGTCTAATGTCAGTTTAAGCAGTGATGTTGCGCTCTGTGCTGCTTTATATCCTGCTGTTACTTTGAGCTTCAGTATTGACTGATTATGTAAAACACCTTTTGTTTCTGGCGTCACTGAGAAACCAGACACCAGACATGCACACCGGGAACTTGTTCATAGAGGGACGTTATCATGTTTACATTCGAAATTTGATTAGGATGCCACAAAGACCTTCTCCTTTGATCCAATTACACACTATATTTACCTCAGGTCACTTCCTGTTATGTGTGTCACAGACCCTGCTTCGGGGTATGCAGGGATCATGCCTGCCACAAAATATTGCTATTGACAGAAACTGAAGTAAAGTGGTTCTCCTTCTGTCTGTGCGTGTGTGTGTGTGTCTCTCTCTGTGTGTGTGTGTGTGTGTGTGTGTGTGTAAATGAGTGTGACCATTAGGTCCAGGCTAATGTTTCATTCAGTGATGTTTGTGAAGGGTCACCAGCTGTTTTGCAAACATCTGTTCCTCATTGATGTGGCCATGGATCCCATTTCCTAAATCCCTGTCATGTTTAGAGAGAGAGATTAGCTTTGTGCCCGCCTCATATTGCTCTCCTCCTCTGTGCAGCGACTCTCCACCGCATGCTTTAGCAGCAAATCAAACAGTGCTGACAGAACCATTTGCTAGGTTTGATGGACAGAGGCTTTAGAGGTGCGGTTGCTTTTAATTAGCCGCCAAGCTGCAAGGCCCTCTGCCGAAATGAGCCCATCCATCAGTGATGCAAAAGCAACTAAATTATTCTAATTTACATGCAGACACAAAGCCAGGGGCTGTTTCCTGCACAATTTGTATGTGCCTTTGTGAATGCTTCCCCTTCTTCAAATCAATGACTCCTTTTCAGTGTGAAATTATAATTATTATAAATATAAATTGCCTGATTTGTAATGAAATGGGACTAAAATAAAATTTATATAGGATTTATTCTCATATATTTGGTGCATATATGCTTTTTTTTCGGAGCCCCGTACTAAAGTGAGAAGCATATTTCTCCTTAGATCAGAAAGCAGTAAGACAACGGTGATGCAAATAATCCATTAAATAAGCCAAAACAAACATCAGCTTCACAGTCTATTCTATTTATGTATTGTAAAGTGCGAGTACAGAAATATAAGGCAGGCATATGCTGAGCAAGTCGGATGACCTTGACTTTGGATCCAGATGGATGAAACAGATCTAAGAGACTTTGAAATAGGGGTCAGTATTGGGGCCGGAAACTTCAGTCACAGAGATTTCTCAGCTGGCTAGTGTTTCAGTAGAAACAGTGACTGAAAAAGACATCTGCATTTAAATCTGTGGATAGACATCAGTAAATACGGCAGCACATGTTAAATGAGTGTGATGGTCTGAGGCTGATATGGAGGGAAAATCAGAAGAGCAGCTGTTCCTCAGGTGATGAAAATATTAATTCAGGATGAGATCAGTCCGTGTCAGCAAGAACGGTCTGTCAGCCACTACACAGAGAGGATATTATAGAAGGACTGCAGAAATCCTTCTTTATAAAGATGCACATTTGAGAGTGATGTAAAAATCACAGGTACTGATCTACTGCAGTGTGGAAATGGTAAAAATACGATGAGATGAATCATCATACAAGTGGGCAAGTGCATGTGTGATGTACACAAAGAGATGCTTGACCCCTGAGCATCTCTTATGGTTCTGTTTTTCTGCATTTTGTTGGGTCCACTCATCCCTTTAGAGAGAAAGGTCACTACATAGTTAATCAATACACAGTTGTTCTGACTGATCATCTTATCGTTTGATGAAACATTTCTGTTTGGATGGGAGTTGTCTCTTTCTAGATCCACAGGACATGAGGGGTCACTAAATGATTTTTTTGTGAATGAAAACAATGTAGCTCAAATTCTTCACAGACAGCAGGAATGGTGTTCATCTCTCCAGTACTGTTCCAGAGACTTGTAGAACCAATACCACGGTGTGTTAAAGGTGTTGTGATTGCTTGTAGGTGCCAAACCCTAAGACACTTTAATGTGTCAACTGTGTTTATATATTGTTCTTTATATTAAGGCAGGGCTCAGTGTGTAAAAAGCCTGACTAACAATGGCCATTAGCCTATTGTGCATTTTATAATAAAAATAGTATAGATATTGTGGACTGTTTCTGTGTTTCATACATTTGAACTGTACCACCACATTCAGTGCAAGACACTTTCACTTATTTACTAACCAGTAAATAACAAATGTTGAATTCTGCTGTAAAATACATAATGCATTTTATTGATTCCACAGATGGGAGCAGCTTGCTCGCGGCCTGCTTTAAGTTGTCAGTTGCTCTATCTAATTTGTTGTTTGAGATATGTGGCTCCAGTCTCTCACTCCTCCATGTGGTGGTGGTATCAGGGGCAGCTGTGTGCCAAATGTGGCAGCGCAGGCCTGGAGGATACATGCATATTTTTTTCTGCAAATCCAACCTTCAGACTACATGATAAACATGCTTTTATACTTTTCACATGTCTACAGATACACACTGGCCAAGTGGTCAGAAAAGTTTGTAATTTTTTTTTTCTTCATGTAGCTAAATATTATGTGTGTTTCATTGTTTTTTGTTACAGGACAATGTTTTATGAAAATAATGAGAATGAACTACAGATATAAAAATCAATTATATATACAGACTCTGCAGAAGCCATACTGTGCATCTGAGAAAATGATATATTTAGCCATTCATCGGCCATTTATCACGAAGGAAGCCCCATTGTTTACAGTTACCATCTAATACCTGCTTCCGTTAATCAGTCCTTCATGTAGTGCAATCAGGTGTGCTAATGGAATTAAAGTGCATTGCTGGATAGCTAGAATGCACTGAGAAGTCAGGAATCAAGCCAGTGTTATTGTAACTATTCTTTTAATAACATTTTTATAACTTAAAACTGCTAAATATATTTTGCGTTATTTATGTTCTAGTTATTTTTATTGTCTTATAGTGCACATTACCTAATGTACTTTAGTGCTTTCACATGGTAAAAAGCATGCTTACCTCCAAAATAAATAGTTTTAAGCCATTTCCTTGGCTGTCACAAATGCTTGTGTCTCTGTACCTCTGGCAGTGTATTCCCTTGACTGAAAGGCCCACTGTGAGAACAGTAGAGGGCAGTCATTCTCCCACATGTGTTAATTTACCTTCAGACTTATTTGCAGGCATTTCTGTAACCCAGGGGTGCATTTTTTTTAAACTGGTCATGCCCACATATATTACATTCACTTTACCAGTACACATCTACCCACACTTTATAAATTAATCTGAACAGTGCAGTGTTCAGTAACAGAATCATCCTAGTGTCTTTATCCTTAGTGGTGCTGGACGCGGATGCTGCCCTACACCTCATTATTATCCTTGTTTAAATTACTATTATCCTAGAGGTTATGATGGTCATCACTGAAGAGTAACTCTGCCTTTTCCTCTCTGCTCTCCTTGAAAGCCCAAAGAGAGAGGGGTGGGTGTGAGTGGGGCTTTAATCCGGCAGGCTCTAGGACAGGGGGCGTCTCGGAATGAGCTCTGCTTTAACGCTTCAGCACTGCAACTTCAGATTAGAGCAGGAGCAGGAGCACTAAACTAGCAGATCCTCAGAAAGCAGCAGATCTTCACCCAGCAGCTCTGAATCTTCCCCTGTCCCTACACACCGGATACCTCTTCTTCTCCTCCTTCTTCTTGGTCACACACTTTCATTTGAACTTTCCAGCAGGGACCGCTTTTTCCAACACTTCACAACTTTATTGAAGTTTTCGGGTTTTAGGAGTTGGTTTTCTTCCTCCGTGGATTTTTTGGGGCGACCCTGATTGCGCGTGCCGGACTCTCCCCCGGTGAGATGGGCTGGACCGTGTGAGAGGTGGTGGCGGTGGTCTTGCAGGGTTCTTGAGGAGCAGCAGTGAGAGATGAGATGAAGGCTCCTCTGGTGGAGATGCTCGCGGCGCTCCGGGAGCCCAGAGAGCGCGCGGAGGGCCGAGAGGAGTGGGAGCGCGCGCGCACACGGGAACGCCTGGAGGCTGCGCTCGCGGGGCTCGGGGAGCTCGAGTACCTGAGACACAGACAAGAGGGGCTCGTGCGCGGAGCCCTCATACACCTCGAGGAGAGAGAAAGAGAGAGCGTGAGCGGCGAGGAGGAGAGCTACCTCAACAAGGAGGAGAAACTTCTGGAGGAGAACATCTTACTGCTGAGGAAGCAGCTGGTGCGTAAGAGTGTACACAGTAGAGTGTATGTTGTTTTGTGGCATTGTGAATATTCCTCTCTCTTTCTCTCACTCTCTCTTTCTCTCTGTCTCTCTCTCTCTCTCTCTCTCTTTCATATAAATTTGCTTTTCCCCTTTAGTTCTTGAAGAGCATTGAGTCTGTATTCGGTTCCTCCTAATGTCACGCACGCACGTACTCTGTTGCTTTGTTGGTCCACATTCATTCGTTTGAAGCTGTCCCTCTCCAAATTAGGACAAATAATGTTCCTCTTTGGTTTGACTGAACTGCCAGTGTGTAAATAAATGCCGTTTATTTAGATATAAATGTGAACCTGCAGAGAGGATTTAAGACTGTTCATTAGAGCACAGTCTTTAGTCGGGATGCATAGAAAGAGGAAACTGACTGCTGTAAAGCGCTCATTAGGAAAGCAGGACGGCTTTGGCCAGTCGTTAATGTTATTTAAATTCAGCTTCCTGAATGTGAAATGTACGGATTCGTTCCCCAGGGTGGGCTGAGCCACCTGAAGCACATTCGTGATGACTTACAATAGACCAAGAGACAGAACTTTTCCCAGGTCAGCTCCCAGTCTGCTCTGATCTTACAGCATGGCGAGATCACAAAGACCAGCCTGCTCTGACTCATTTAGTTATACTGTTCAAATAATAAAGCAGGATACCTTTGTATAAATATCCCTTTTCTGTTATATTTTTATGTCTGTCCCACTGTGCAGACAGGGTTTGATAGATTCAGTGTTATGTGCATTTCTTGGTGTGAGAGGTCATAATTGTTTGTTTATGGGTGGTGGCGGGATCAGGTTCTTTGGATCCTTTGCTCACAGGTTGAACTGAAATTCCAATTCACCAATTATATACTGCGTTTTAAGGAGAATTCTTAACATGGATAGTTTTCAAAACCAACAAAACAATGAGATAAAATTAAAAACGAATGTGAAGAACGAACATGTTGTTGGCACTTTTTGGCTCAGTCTATCAGCACTGCCTGTGGTTAATTTAGCGCTGTTTTAAAATAACTGCTGGCCCACTCTGCAAATGGACTCTGTGTAAAAATGGTCTCCACAGCCCAACATGCTGAGAGCCAGAGCCCATAAATCACAGAGAGCCTGCCTGTCAGGGCTACATGTTTTTATTGCCTGCCAGTCTGCAGCAGAGGAAGCGCCATTCCACTGCTTCATATAGCGCTGGAATCTCTGCTCCTGTCAGCAAACAGCAGTTCAAATGTGCAGCAAATAATGCACTGCTGATTATGGCCCATTTGAAGATATGCATGTCTGCTTTGAGGGGCCACTTTTTCCTCGGACTGCTTAATTTGGAATGCAGCACATGATCCGGGTGTTGTCAGATGCATCCCATTCCGCATAAGTGGCGTGTTTTAAGCCGAATGGGCCTTGCCCCCCCTCCACCAGTCGTGACTCTAATTTAGTCTATTACACTTGTCTGATCTGTACCTCCAGGCCACCAGCAGTCCAGACGACTGTGGGAAATAGACTTAAATTCCAGCGGGGACTGATTACCTGAAAGAACTCAGACAAAACCCTCCTTAATCAATAGCCTGAATACCAGAGCACTAAAACAATAGCCGGTTATCCCCATGTATTGACTGTTTTAAGACTCCTCTGTGTGGTGCTGTGTTGATTTTCCCCCGCCAGAGCAGCAGGGATGTGGTCCTGACCTCACCTCATTGTTCTTCTTCTGTAGAACTGCCTGCGGAGGCGAGATGCTGGTTTGATCAGTCAGCTGCAGGAGCTGGACAGACAGATCAGTGACCTGCGACTGGACACAGAGACTTCACATGAGCACGTGGAGACCGACAGCCGGCCCAGCTCAGGTTGGTTCTGCATTGACAGCGGTGGCGAGTTTTGGCTTTTAGACACGTTTGAAAAGAAGATTCAAGCATGCTCTAAAGTGATAAAGATTACTTACAGAAATCTTTTGTTTACAATGTGATAATACAGGAACAGCACAGTACGTGACATTACTCAAAATATTGGGTCCTAATTAAATCAGTGTGCTACAGTTCCTTGAATCTCATTTTTTCCACACTGGCCCCATAATCAGAAGTCTTAATCAAGTTATATAATTTATAATAAACCTACTTTGTGAACACAGAAACACCAGTAGTAACATGTGTGCCTGCCAGGCCTAATCTCGGCTGGAGACTGCTTAGCCGCTCTGTTTAAGCACTAATTTGGTAATATGAACAATCTGCGCCCTGTGCTAGCTGCCTACCAGCTGAGTTAGTTTACATTCCAAATACGAGAGGTCATTTTAGTGCTGGTCCTGACTACACTTTTGTTGCATGAAGTGTATATAAAGCAGAAATTGATTGCACATGTGTATACTTCTTAGTGAATGTCACCATTGTCTAACAGATTTCTCTCTTCACTGTTCCTAGGTACTTGTATCTTTTAGTCACCATTAGCTGCTTTATATTGAAAATTAGCCTTCAGCTTATATGTAAGCTGCCTTTAGGGCACTGGAATTCACTTTTATGTCACAGATCAAATTGACAATCTCTGAATCCATATTAGTGCATAAGTATTTCTAAGTGATTACCGTTGGCTTTATTTTGTAATGAAAACAGTTTGGTCATTTCTTCCTCTCCTTTCTCTCATTGTAGGCTTTTATGAGTTAAGTGATGGCACTTCAGGCTCTCTCTCCAATTCCTCCAACTCCGTCTTCAGTGAATGTTTGTCCAGCTGTCGTTCCAGCACCTGCCTGTGTGCCCCCCTTGACACCTCTCTCTGTGCCTCTGATGGAAGGCCCAAGTCTGCAGGTGAGAGCCCCCTTTAGTTTGGGGGGTATATGGGTATTTAAGCAGATCTTTACTGTCCACATGTTGGACCAACGTAGTGTTTACTAGCTTTGTAAACATGCAGTGCTGTTATTTTTAACATCTAGTCTTGTTTGTACCCTGAACTGTGGCATGAAGTGGAAGTCTTCATTCCAGTAACAGACCATTGAGTAGTATTGGCCTTGCGTTGTTATAATTAGCAGAAAGTTTGTTTAAACAATTCAGTCTGGTACAGTGCAAACAGAGGAGGCTGGGGTAAGAGAAAACTCAAACACTGGAGTCAAAAACAGTTTCACAGCTCTGTAAATGCCCCCTGACACACCTCTGATAAACCAAAAAGACAAAAGGTTCATTTGCACATCAAAGCTAATCAACCACCCACTTAGCTCAACACTTTAAGGTTTTAATTGCTGTCATCGAAACAGCTATAGAAACAAAGTACTGATATATAGACACTAAGGATGGTTTTGGGGTGGGTGCTGTGTGTTCTCTTATTAATATCTCGATGTGTTTTCCTTTTTTATTTTTCTAACCATCTCAATTGTTCTTTGCAGATGAACTGGGGGTGTGTGCAGAGTGTGAAGGGCAGTGTGAGGATTTGAGTTCCGGAACAGTCCGCAGATCCCTGTCTGCTCCGTACTCTCCTTCTCCAGATGGGCCTTGTGATAGCCTGTCTAAGTACCACTGTGACCTGATAGCCAAAAATGGTAATGACGTGTACCGTTACCCCAGCCCACTCCATGCTGTGGCTGTCCAGAGCCCCATCTTCTTCCAGTGTATGGCCAGCCATCTTAAGGAGGAGTGTGGTCTGTTCAAGTCTGGAGATGTTCCTGGTGAAAATCAAAAACCTGAGCAACCTCAGAATACTTCTTGGCCTGCTCCCCAAACTCCTCTCAACAAAAGACTGGATAGTTATATCTTTGGACTTCTTCAGAGGAGAGCACAGCCGATGAGGACCAATAAACCCAGAACGAGCATAAACACAGATCCTTCCAAGAGTGTCTTACGTCAGGCTAGTCTCTGTGTGCGGCCCTCTGCCCCAGGACAGACCCAGCCATGGACTGCTGAACTCAAACCTAACTGGCAGACCAGTTTGCAAGCAATGGCAGTATCCAGCACTGACCCCAGCACAGTGTCACCTCAAAGACAGTGGTCTGTGGAGTCGAAAGGAGAACTTGTAGACAATGGAGCATCCTATTCTCAAAGCCAAACCACTAATGGATACTTAATCAATAGTGACATTAATACCAATAGTCTCTTAAAGAAGAGAGGCTCTGGGGCCAGTAAATGCCAGCCATTAACTGTTGTCGCTAAGGAGTGCCAGGAACTGGGCAGCCCTAATGCAGTCTCTTCCCCTAAACTTAACAAGCATTCTTATTACCCTGCAGTGGAGGACAGTAAATCAGCACAGATGGTGAAAGCAGGCACTCCTAAGAGGAACACTAAGGTCCAGGCACCAGCAAACGGTTCTTCTAAAGTAGAACGGCCTGCTCCAGAGCTCATCAGCTTGGGTTCTTCCTCTCAGAGTCAGGATGAGGGAGGACAGATGGTTAGTGCTCAGTACATCCCTGCCCAAGAGCAGAATGTCAAACTTCGTAAGGGTGGCACCAAGAACATTAAGATTGTTAAGGTCAAGAATGCCAACAGCACCAAATCTAAGACCCATGCTGCTGAGGCTGTTTCAGATACAGGCCATGACAGGCATCATCGGACAGGATCTAGGAGATCTCGACCAGTGGAAGACATGGGTCATTCTCACAAAGCTTCCAAGAGGACCTCTTGCAAAGCCAAAAGGATCCCAGCTGCAATCCCTGAGGGACGAATCCTGGAAAAGCACTCCTCCTCAGGCAGGTCATCTTCTCAAAGACACCATGGGCACCACAGGCATCATGAGGCAGTGCTGGCCAAACCCAAATACAAACGCAACGACTATCACCGTAGGCTGCGGGGCATCCCAGAAGTGCCTTATGAGGAGGCATTCAGAAGGGCTCACCGCAGGCAAAAAAGGGAAATTCTTGGCCACATATCAGCCATGTATCTCCCTTCCAATGCAAGCTTCACAAGCCCGTATGCCTATGTGGGTAGTGACTCGGAGTATTCTGCTGAGTGTGCTTCTCTTTTTCACTCTACCATCCTGGACACGAGTGAAGATGAGCGCAGTAATTACACTACCAACTGTTTTGGGGACAGTGAGTCAAGTGCCAGTGAGGCGGACTTTGTGGCCGAGAGCAGCACTACTAGTGACTCAGAGGGCAGTGCTGGGGTCAACTGGCCCCAGTTCGGTCAGGCCTCTGCAGGGTCCACCCTGACCCGTGAAATGACCTCGGCACAGGCCAAGGCCTTCGTCAAAATTAAAGCTTCCCACAATTTAAAGAAGAAGATTCTACGCTTCCGATCAGGCTCTTTAAAACTCATGACCACAGTGTGAGGGACTCCAGGGGACTGTGGGTCGACCTGAGATGCAGCCAATCAAATTGACTGCTTTCAGAACTTGCCCAGTCAAGTGCCTAAGCAGAGTTCAGCCACACTGCTTAAAAGCCATCTGAGTAACATTAAGGAGACCTTTCATTAGGAGTGTATTTGTTCAGTGAACTCACTCCCCTGCACTTTTGGATTCCTTTAAAACAAATGTTAAAATATTGAGAAGCATCTGAGTAGCCCCATTGTGTCATTTTCTGTAGCCATATTTATTAAAAACTCATTTTTTGCTGTGAAGCATCTACATAGCAAGTGCTATGCAAATGCAATCACTAGACATGGTTTAATTTTCTAAATAAAATATTTAAAACTTAATATATTTGGTTAGTCCTATGTGGAATAGAATAGAAATTTTGATTCAACTGATTCAGTTGTTGTTAAAAAGCAGAAGACATGAGATGGATTGATAGACCGAGTCTATCTTCAAATTGTACAATGATAATGTGGGCAAGTTCACCTGCTGATGACAGGGCTTTTGTTATATGCACAAAAAATATGCATGAGCAACTGCATTACTATTTACCTTGTGGTTGATGCCTATAGCTGTAAATTGCATTTTTTGTAAATAGAATGTCAATGTTTGTTCATTTCTGGTGTCTAACCTTTTTATGCTTTATTAAATGTTGCCTTTGAAACTACAGTTCTTGCCATTGCTTTGGAGCTGTCAATCAGTCAGTATTCTTTATTCTCTGAACAAAAATACGTCATATGTTTTCACATGCAATACTTGTGTCAAGGTTCTGAGTGATCTATCAGTGGATCTAGTCTGGTTTTGGACCTGCGAAGACTTGTTCTCAGAAGCCTGTTCTCAGTTCCCTCCAGGGTCGGACTGGCCATCTGGTGTATCGGCATTTTCCCGGTGGGCCAACAGTTTATTTATTTATTTATTTATTTATTTATTGGTCTGACCGGCCCATGAGACTCGTAGACACTCGTGGTCCCTGTGCCTGTTTAATGCATTCGCCAAAAAAGTCAGCACAGGAGTTTATTTCCTGACCGCCGGCTCCTGAAACACTCCTCTGCAGCCCATTGGTTCTTTTTACTGACACGGGGCTGGCCCAATCTTATTTTAACCCCC
>JBBPCX010000001.1:33508161-33543936 GCA_037974365.1 Hydrocynus forskahlii
CCCCCAGCCCCCCCAAACCCCACCCCACCCCTCCACCCACACAACCACCCACCCCCCTTTTGGTTCTGTGCCAGTGTGCAGTGTCAGTGGATGAGATGGAGAAAACGTAAAGGGGGCACAGAGAAACTGCGAAAGAAGAACAAAAACATTATTATTTCTTTTTGACCACCATTCATCAACATTAACAGTGAGACAGCAGTTAATTATCTGTAATTGGTTGTGGGGTGAGTAGTAGGCAACTTTTGGGGCATGGTGTTACCGGCTATTCATGAACATAATACATTGGCACTTCTTAATATCTCTCTCTTTCTCTCTCTCTCTCTCTCTTTTTCTTAAATATTTATTAAAAGATTCAGCTGCATCATTTTTGACTGAGTAAGTTCAAAATGTATTGATTACTACTTTGTTGAACACTACTTTTACTAAATACTACTGTGTTGGTATACACATTCACAGGAGCACAAAAATGGGTGGTGTGCGTAATTGTATGTAGCGGGCCTTCTGCCCCTGGTGAAACATAATATTACTGATTATTGTTATAGTTTTGTGCTCACTGGTGCATGGTGATGTAATCAAAAATCAGAAGACCCTTCTGCAGAGGAGCAAAAATCAATCAGTTTTAATGGGAGATTATTGGATTTAATTTTTTCAAATCATGCTGAACAAACTGTTATTTAACCAGGTAGCTGAATTAATGAGGCAAATTTACAATGTAGTTCATAAAGACAAACAAAGAGAGTGCTACTGGAAGGGAAGTAAACCATAAAAGTTTCCAAGTTGTTCTATAGCAGAGGTCCCCAGCCACTGGGCCGTGGACCCACAAGTTAGCAAAAATTAGTAAAAAAACTGACTTTGTTTTTAGTTGTATCTGTTCCGGTCCATGAAAATATTGTTTTACATGAAACTGGTCCGTGGCCACTGCTCTGTAGAGCAGGTCTCATAAACCTAAGAAAAAGTAAATATCCAAGGCACTCTTTATTGAATTAGATTGCCTTTATTGTATCATTGTTATGCACAAACACATACAATAAAGACTTTTTAATTCAGTCAATAGCACCAGGGAGATTTACTTTTCTCGTGCGGTAAGAAACACATTCGCCGCTACAGCTTAGTTGAAATGTGCAACTATCCAAATACCTATGATTATGTTTATGAGACATGGTGTCTACCTGTTAGGTCTAGCCAGTATAAATGGAGCCAAATAATTAACTTCCTATGAATTCTATGTAACTGGCAATAAAGTTACAGGGTGGAAGTGTGTTTGTTAAGGAAACGTCTCTGCTTAGATTGGGAGACAGCGGTATTTTAGGTCTTTTTTGTTTAATTGAATGAAATTCCAGTGTGTTAAATCACTGTGCTGCACAGGAAACTCCTACATTGCACTGTTTAGGGTTTTCCCTGCTCAAATTCACCAGTTTACAGAAGAACTGGGAGTGTTACAGCAGTACAACAGGCACCAAATACTGCTTTGCAGTGCATGAGTATTCTAGACATGGGATTGAAAGGCACTGTGTTAGTACCATGTAGAACTATGAGCCACACAGCAGGCACTGACATGTAAACGTGTTGCACACGTGAACAATGTCCTTACATGAGTTTCTGACCTTTCTGTCATTGGCTCAGTTCCTTAGCGGTCACACTAGATGAGGAATTTTCCTACTCTGTTCTGACTGGAGCAGAGCTAGTCTGGAAAGCATCTGGCTTTTAAAAGAGGAGCATGTCTGTTTGTATTACTGCAGCTGGGCGAAATGAGCAGACCTTAATTCTCTCCTCTCAGACACTTGGCGAGTTTACGGCCTGTTATCCCACCCAGTCACAAGCTTTTCGTCCACAGTAATGTCTTCTGTGCAGACCACAAAATGTCCGTTTTCAGGAACTGACTGAAGATATATGGTTCATTCAGAAACAGTCAGCAACAGCTTGCTTCTCAAAAGGTATTGGAAAGAGAATTCCAGCATCAGAAAATATTGTGTGAGTTTGCTTTAATGCAGTCAATAATATAGAAAGACAGGGTGACTTTATTAAGGCCAATGTGTTAAGTTTTGTCTGCTACCATTTGGCTGGTAAAGATGGGCAGAGCATTTGATTAAATGATCACAATATTGCCCCGCTTTGTTAACTTATATGGTGGGCTGGGGCGTTAAATAAGGATTAAAAATAATGAATCAGTGTTCAATGCAGTAAGTGAAATGGTAAAACTTTTGATGATTTGCAGATACATTTGTTATCCAGAAATATCTATAATGTGCAACTTAACTTTAGACTCAGTGTAACAGATTCTTTTAAATCTAGCCTTAAGCTTGAAAACTTAGCATAACCGTAACGCCACCCTTAAACCTCTGTCACAGAATTACAAGACCAAGTGTTACGCCCATGTGGCGTGGAGGATAAACCCAATCGCAGAGTCACACGAGAGAGAAGGTAGTCCATGCACTTTGATCTGAGAATGCTCCCTTGAAAGAGTAATTATTCCCACCGGAATACGCGTTCTCATTCGCACCCAGAAACGGTGTGTAATGTGAGTCTTAATCCCTGTCTTAAACAAACCATATTCGTAATCCTAACATTGTTGAGTATCAGCACTGTCATTGCTGAGTGTCTGGTATTCACCAGAAAGTTTGTTCTTATTTGGCATCAAAACTTTGCACATTTTTGCTCGTTAGCGAGTTAATGTTAATGAGGTCTATCGGAGTGTGGACAGAGACTTAATGCTTCTGGAGCAAAAAAACAGCCACAGTGTTATGTAATTAGAAATGTGCAACAATTTCAACATGTTCTTTATAAAGAGTTCAAGAGGAGTTCAGACATCAACATAAATGTCAAGCCAAAGTAGTTTTCATTTTTGTGGTTTTTACCATAATTGCTCTCTCATTACATGTTTGTAAATTTAAAAGCACGGCACTGCGGAGAATGAAAAGAACAATCTGCCCGTCTCTTGAGTGGTATGCACTGATGAGGGGCTTTGTTGCATACTAATAACTCCCAAATATACATACTGATTACGCTGCATAATAGTAATAACCTAATTTCCAAGACTCAGCAGTAATCTAAGGCAATTATGCAAAATCAGTACATTTTCAATCAAAGTATAAAATTTATGGATGCTGATGTTTGCGAGGAAAGATCCAGAGGTCAAACCTACTGCTTTTGGGACACATTTTTCCATTCTAACAGTAATTGATCTTTACTACTTTGTAATTGTGAATACAATGCCTGAAATACATCTGTAAGCAAGTACAACATTTACATGAGATGTTATATGATGCTTTATACTATAATTTTTTTGTTTTCAAAGCCCCAAACAAACAGTTATATCTGACGGCACCTGTGGTGGAAGCAGGGCTGGAGGACCCCGTGTCTGTGTGTACTTGCTGCCTGCCCAGAGTTATGGCTTACACTTGTGTTGAGTGCTGGACTGGTCGGCATAGTGTCCAAGGTCAGGGCACCCTGATGAACGGATGGATGGGGGTATCGACAGTAGACTATGAGAGGCATGCGGTCTGGGTTGATTTAGCCATGCTCCTGAGCTGCTCTCCAGGGCACAACAATGCCTATGAGAAATGACACCCAAATCCTCCTTTGAACCAACTTGCCCACTTAGGTCACCATGAGGCTCAGTTAATAAACTTAATACCTGTGCAACTGGTGGTTAACCCACACATGCACTTGAATATATGCTGCACCAATCAGTATCTCTCTCTCTCTCTCTCTCTCTGTTTGTGTTTAGGTTTATCACAGGCATTAATCTCATAAATGCTTTGTTTATTATTCAGTTATTAATCTTGATCCTTAAACCGAATCAGAGTCCTCCTTCTCTCTCACAAGGTTGGCTGAGTTATCATCCTGATAGTGAATCAAGATGATCAAGACTAGGCCTCTGGGTAGATTCCTGTGAGAGCAGAGGAGGAGGGACGGGTGTTATGCTCTGAACACACCCAAGCTAGAAGGACAAGGGGTTTTTAAATCATTAAGGTTGCTTTTTTCAGAGCTGTTTTGTTAGAGGACTGTTGAAGTATGCACTGAAAAGTCCTTTTTATTTACCCAAACTGAACTGATTTGTGTAGTACGTAATTAGAGCTTTGTATGATCATTTTTATCACGAAAGCACTGAAAATTTAGTCTGAACTTGACCTCCACTCCCATCAGCAGAATTATTTGCTAATTATGAAGCTATTATGTGTACCTCACAAAATGACTGTTTATGACTGTAATACACATCATTTTAGATGTGTCGCTACAGGCCTTATGCAAATAAAGTTAATTTTTAGTTTTAGCATTGGAGCTATAAGGCTAATGTTGGTGACAGACACTAGAACCCAGTGGTCACACAAATAACTCGAATCAAACTGCGTTCACTTTTTTATGGGTCAGTTTTGTGGATGTAGTTTAGGACACAGTCTCCTAATTTTACAATAGCTTTGTGAATACCACCCCTGCTGTTGTGTAAAATGACCACCTGTAGTGGTGAAGTTTTGTTCATTTTTGTTGTTCTCAGTAGGTCAAACTGTGTCCTAAAACACATGGACAAGTCTGTTCCAGCTGAATAAAGATCTAGATGCCGTTTGAGCAGGCTGAGAGAGGTTTTGGTGATGTGTTTTTCAGGAAAGGTTTTAGGCTTTTTTGAGTTCTAGCTGCACATTTAAACGAAAGAAGCAACATTTGGGCAGTAAAAACGTCTTGGCTGATCGTGGCTTTATTGCCCTGCCACTAGTATGGCTAGACTGAATGGAACAGGCTCACAGTACATTTTACAGAGGTAAATTTGATACCTGGTACTATTTAACCGAAGTCAATATCTGACTTGTCTCCTCAATGTCAGTCATATGCTCCGAGACAGAATTAAAGAGGGATCTATTTGTTCAGTGTCAACTAGTGACATATCAAAACTATTTGTTCAAACCTGATATATTCATCTGACCTTTGCCAGAAAGTCCCTCATCATCTTAATTCTCAGTTAGCCAGGAATACACATGCTGTGATGACAGGGCAATCTAACTGATAATGAACCTTGGTAGAGAAAAGTGCAAACATGCACTGTACACACTCCATTTACTTTTACTGTGAAAGTGCCTTCAAGTACTGACAAGGCCATAAAAATGGAGGCTGTGGGTTAGCCATGACATCTTTCCACTGACAGCTCATTAAACTCTTCACTAGTGCTGTCCAGGATAGTGGTGCCAGCAAAATATAGTTATTTCTGTGGATTACTTCTCATTCCTCTAAAATACTTTCCTTCTTCTGCTTCTATTTATTACATCAGATAATATGGCGCCTTTGCAGTTCCTTCTGTATTTTTTGCACAGCCTCATATGAACTTGACAGAGGAGATGACTGTTAAACAGTGAGGCACTGAAAACCCACTGCAGGGGGTTGATATTTCACTACAGTCAGATTTACAATAATGAAAGTACCAGTGTTCAGTGTTTCAGTAGTGTAACAATCTAATTACATTCTGATTGCGACAGTTTATCATACATAAATATGCCTGAACAGTCATATCACTGTTTACCTTGGGGTTTATGACTATCATCTGTTTTTTTGTAAATAGTGATGTAATAATGACATAACAGAACTAGCAGTTAAGAGGTCTCCTCCAAGCGTGTTGAGCTGTTCAGTGACATGGGTGGCAGTCCCATTGGTGGTAATGCAAATGCTTTGGACATGACCAAATTTAGGCAAAAAATTGAGAAAAAAACCCACTTAATTGTTCGGGAAGTATCTTATCCTAACTATTAGTATTTGGACTAAAATATAATTTATGTTTCAAATGCAATAACTGTGGCAGTGTAGTAAGTGATGTGGTGTGTTAGGTGGATTTTAGACACAGGCATGTTTATGGAAAAATGATCTCTTTTTTTGTCTTAAAGAGCCCATATCAGGGAAATTGTTTTCTTCACTTTTTCAACTAATTTGTTTGATGTTGTTAGTGTTGTGTGTTAACACTGTAAACCATATAATATACCTTCATAGTTCATGTGATCCCTATATGAAAATTAAGCTGCAGACATTTTGAATTCAGTCTTTCTGTGATGTCTTGAAAATCTTCACATATCTGCCCATTCAGTCTGCTGTAATTTAGGTCCATTCTTTTGCCCTGAAGTTATAGTGGGTTAAAAATATCACATATTTGAATATACATCATACATGTATTAGTTTCTGCAACTGAAGATTCAACACTTTGGTCAAAACACAATAGTTTAGTATTCTGACTGCTACAGTTTTTTGTCTGCAGAATCTGTCTTAAGAGAATTTCACAGAGTGTTCACAGTGTCATGGCCCGGTGTGACTGTGGCTCCACTTGAACATGTGCTTGATTTCATCTCATCCCTGCTCTTTTCCTGGAGCTGCCCTTCAGAGTTGCTCCTCCTGGAGCTCATTTGCTCTTTCCCTCTAATTACAACCCTCTGTTTGTTAAACATCACTTAAGAGCCGTGTTCAGGACACAACGACCCATCTCAGAGGAACGACTACTGCTCTGAAAGCACATGTGTATGTTTGTGTGTGAGAGACAATGATGGAGAGAGAGACAGAAAGAGAAAGAGAGAGAGAGATGTTTGTGGGCTGCCGGCTCCCCTGTCCCTCCAGCAGTCTATGCTTCTCCATTGATCTTCAAACAAGTCACCGAGAGTCATAAAGTTAATGAGAGGAAATGGAGTAAAGATATGGAGAAATTGGGTGTGTAAATCAAAAGGGCCTGAGTCCAGACACCCGTCTCAGACCATAACATCCTCGGATGTGTCTCTGCTTCCTGGTAGAGTCACATCTGGACATTGATAAAAGAGTTAAGGGTGATTCAACAGGTCCCCTCTGGGTTGAGGACCAGTCAGTTCATGAGAGCTTGGAAGCCACGCCGTCAATTTGCATATTCATGCCATGGACTATGGTTCAGGCATTGCTGCATAATGTGACCCAAAGAACTTGCCAGTTATTTTTATGTGAGCCAAAGAAATACTCCTTCTTTAAAGCGAACCAAATGACTAGCCTGTGCTGCATAAAATCACTGTATAAATTCCATATCCATCAGGCCTATATATATTCTTGGTATGAAGTACTCATTGTCTTGCATGAAAACAAACATGCAGTATCTTAACCTACTGGATATTTCTGTTTACTCTCAAGACAATGAAAACAAACAGTACCTGTGCTCTGCTTCTTCGTGATTGGTTTAATTCTGGGCCAGTTTGAATAAGTAAACAGTGACAAACGATCTAGATTTTATGAGCAGATTAAACACCCTGTGTGCTGTCTTGATAGCAGCAGAGGCTATGGTGAGCAATTCCTTTTCAGCAGCGGTTGATGGTCCCATTTGATTACAAAGCACCAGGGCAGGGATAAAATATGTAGTGTGTATAAGGGCATAGGGTTTGTAGCATCTGTAGCAGTTGTGCTAACAGACTAAAGTCCAGTAGCACAGAGAAAAGTACATTTCATTTTAGTTTAATCAAAAACAAATTTTCACAACTAAATTTATATTAAACGCTCCTAAATAACGCGTTTTTGATTTACCAGTTGTGATTTACTGCCATTTGGAGTTTGGAGTTTATTTCACTTGATGGAGAAAGTCGTGGTCAGAGCAGTGATTAGCTGAAAGTTCCATTGAACAGTATTCTGTGTCAGATGGTTGAATATTATTAACAAGTGCTTGAGATCAAAAAAGCTCTAAGCTGTTCAATGTCAAAAACACTAGAAATGTACCACTACAAATATACCACAAGAAATGAAGTAGGCAACTGACTCTCCTCCATTTAAGCATGATGCAGGTTTGCTTAAAGCATGTTTTAACAGTAGGGTGCACTTTTATGAGAACTGTGAAGAACTTGGGCACATCTTGATCTAGATCAGGTTTATGCAAACACATAAGCACAGACTTTGTAATTGATGCAGACACTGAACAAGAGGCAATTCTGTCATTATTCTGTATCCTGAGGCACATGGCTGCTAGCCTCCTATGAGATCAATAAAAAGCCCATAATTCTCACATATCTGTAATGCTGGCACCAAGTAGTTAGACTGCTGTGTCCAACAGCAGTGCCCCGATCTGACAGGCCATAACTCTAACAAATAGATAAATGCATCTCTATTTAAATGAGCTCTCTGGCTGACCTCTGCGAGAGTGCAGGAGGACGGCAGGCCGAGAGGAGCTTGTTTGGAAGGAGGGGTGTGTGGGCAGGGCAGGTGATTATTGTGAAACACATTGTCTTCTTAATAGACTTTTTTCCCCCTGTAGCTTTCATCAGTGGCCCTAGCCCTGCTGCGGCCGGCCAGGGAGGGGTCGTCTGCACCCTGGGGGAGAGAGAGGCCTCAGAGAGGTCACTGGATCCCGGGGGGGGGAGGGGAGGAGAGAGAGGCTGGTGGTCTCTACAGGATCCTTCATTTCATTTACATGTAATCAGAGCTATAGAAAACAAGCTTGAGGGAGTCATGGGATGCTTTTGAGCAGAGCTGTATTTGATGTTGGCTTTAAGTGGGGAATGGGTAAGGGGGCTGGGCTGTTGCTTTTTGACCGGTTTCCAGCACGCTTAATTAGGTTTTCATAACGAATGCTGTCGGAAGAATCAGGCAAAAAAAGATATCTTAAAAAGAGTATTTTAAAGGGGAATTCCACTGTTTAAAACAAAAATCATTAAAATTTGAACAAAATCAATCCGAGTGGTTTCCAATTGTTTTGTTAGTAAATAAAATGGTTGTATTTGCTTTGTACACATTGTGACGCCCAATCACCAACACCACCGTAAAGGAAACTCTGAGCTTTTTTTTTTTTGCTGCCACATGCTTTCACTAACTGTGATCACATTTACTGTGGTGTACAACTTTTGTAATGACACAACAGCCATCAGATAGGACATACACTAAACGTCTGGAGATTAATCAGAGAGTAATTCAAAAACAACATCTCCGTATAACATGTTCGTTGCATAACTGTCTCTTGGAATCTGACCTAACTTGCCCTAAGGAGCATCCTGATAAAAGCACCTCACCGCCATTATAAAACATTGATGACTTATCTGATAATGACTAAAGACAGTCATTAGGCTGGCAGCCCGATCTTTAGACTGCTCTTAGTGCCGGAAAAGGCCTTTTTAAAGCTCTGTGACTTAATGAAAAGGTAATTGTTATGACTCATAGCCTCTTAAAATATTAGTCCTGGGAAAGACAGTGGATCTTTCATGTGCCTTACTTAAATTAATCTATTTTTCCTTTAACAAAGAAACCCAAATGGCAGCATCCTTAACTTGTTACATTATTAAAAAGGCTAATTTTAGTCAAAGGCCAGAGCAGCTGATGTAGTTTATGGGGCATGAAATGAGCTGAGGCGTCAAAAGGAGAAAAACAAACTGAACATTGCTGTCACCTGTGCACACAGAAAACACAGCTCAGCAAAGCGGAAGACCTTATCGTGATTATCCATCTGTGTGAGAGGTATTAGTTTATACGAGAGGTCCTAGATACATAACAGGCAATAAGCTCAAATATTGACTTGAGGTCTGCTCGTCAAACTTAACATTTCTCCCAACAGCAGCACTGTTGTAACTCTGGCAGCAAGTCCTTTCTCTCACTTTCTGTCTTTTCTCTTTTACATATATAAAATATATGGCCACAAGTATGTGGACACTTTACCTAAATACTGAGTTCAGATGATTTCACCAACATTTATTGGCAGATTGATTTCACCAACATTTATTGGGTCAAAATAGGTTTATAAAGTCAAATACATTCAGTCTCCATAGTCACTGGCAGCAGAATAAACTGCACCAGAGAGCTTAGTGCCTGTAAATGTGACTGAGTCGCAGCATGCCATGTTTGTCACAATTCAGTTTGGGTCATTTCTGCCCTTCTACATGTTTTCCATCCTAGAGTAAGTTTTATTAGTAGCAACAACTCGATGCGGTGGACCAGCTTTGTGGCAGTAATTTGGAAAAGACCCTATCCTGTTCCACCATGACCATGGGTCTGTGCACAAAACCAGGTCCAGAAACACATGGTGTGATGAGTTTAGTGTGGAGGAACTTTGGTGGCATGCATAGAGTCCTGACTTCAACTCAGGTGAAGACTTTCAGTTATGATGAACTGAAATGCTATTTTGTCTGAACACAGCATTTAGGGCACTATTTCTGGGGATCAACAATACATGCTTGTGTTTCTTATTTATTAGAATAATCATGCTTGTTGCATTTTAATATTTTCAAATTTATTTGTGTTATTGCATTGTTAAATTTGCTGTTCTAGAACTTGAGATCAATGCATGAAGGTCTTGGTAATCAGCCGTTGAGATGAAATAGGTGTGTTTAATGAGCAGGAACAGTTAAAAATGTAGAGCTGTGGTCCGGAAGAACCCAGTTTGACATACCTGCTGTAGACCTTTTTGTAGACCTAGAGATAACTGACTTTGAATTTCAGCCCAAACAGGGCTCTGTTAGTAGTTACAAATGGAAAACAGCAGAGCTCTCTACTGCAATATTCACTGTGAAACTGGAACATAGAAGGTATGATATACTTCAGTGTATGTTTACAAGCTTTAGATGTCTGTGTGTCATCTAGAATGACCAGAAATTCTCTTGTACCCCAGCTTTAGATGGATCTGATTTATGTATTATATACATTAGGATTGTTAAGTGTGGCTTTTTTCCCCTCAGGTTTTAA
Organism: Hydrocynus forskahlii; assembly: GCA_037974365.1. Classification (NCBI taxonomy): domain Eukaryota; kingdom Metazoa; phylum Chordata; class Actinopteri; order Characiformes; family Alestidae; genus Hydrocynus; species Hydrocynus forskahlii. The sequence goes on from JBBPCX010000001.1 coordinate 33,518,803, forward strand.
CACTGATGGCCTGAACTGAAAGCCTTAGTAGGTTTTGGTCATGCTGTGAGGCAATCCAATTTTTAGACTGTGGTCAGACTGTAGCATTTCTCACATAACCGCATATGCTTTGAGTATATTGACTTGTGAGGTACAGACAAAAGTCATATTCATGAGCTTAGCTTATAGTTCTATAACAGGTTTACGGAGCCACAACGGTGCTTTTTAGCCATTTGAATCAGATTTTAAAATATTCATAAAGATAGCTTGAATCTGATTGTAAATAGTAAGATTTCTTGTGGCTTTTTGTCATTTAGACTGTAGAAAATCTGTTTTGGTGAAACATGCTGAAAAATCAGATTTGAGCTGCCTTTGTGAACAAGGCCTATAGTCACATTTCACTATAAAGTAGAGTTCAGCACAGTTTCATCTTTCAATTTTCTTACACATAGCAGTAATTGTGTTGGCGTAATACATTTACTTGTAAATGTACATATTTGATTAGAGATAAATCGATACATTTGTTTTTCAGTGCAAGTGCTGATCTGTCCTCTGTCTGCAGCCGCTCATTATGATAATGAGACATTTGTGGATGATGACTAATGACTGTACAGTCCAGCCTATAAACACTACCACCCCCTTCGTTCTGCCCTTCCTTCCGCCCCATGCTAAATAGACTGCAGAGGAAGTTTCTGCTTCTGTAATGAGAATTAATGACTGCTGTTTTTTCTTTTCATATAAGAGTGTGGTTTTCACATGCAGTTTGCTCTTCAGGGACTAATTACAAAAGTCTTTGTTGATATTTCTCTTAAATTTTTCTTCTTTGAAACAATAAATGTGAGGGGCTGCAGTTGATTTGCTTTGTTTTGGTAGTTGTAATGCATTCTGTCAGTCAGTCCATCGCGTGATCTGTGTGTTGACAGAAAACCTTTGCCTACAAATAGGGAACAGGTGCTTTGCAAGCTATAGTGTGACCTCTGGTATACCCTCAAAATACAATGAGGAGACATTACTGGTTCAGATGTCAAACTGGTGTAGAATTACTATGTTTCGGTGTGTGAGGGGGGTTTCAGAGTCTTTCTGGGTACATTCCGAACACACATTCTTTGTCGACATGAGCAGATTTCATGGATTGCTGAAAAACTGAAATCGCAAAACTAAAGGCAGGATTGCTTTGGGCATTCACCTAGCTGCCGGGTGGCTTTGTACCAAGGGCCAGTGAGCAGTCATATCTGCTGTTGCACGGCATCGGTTGCCAACCACCAAGAGCCTACCGGGAGCTGGCTCTCCAACACAAGCAGCAGTGCAGAATGTGGCCACATATGGAAAATTCCATCTGTCTGAATTATTTGCAGAGCCTTGCAATAAGTGTCTTTGGAGTGTTTCAAAGAAGCTCCATGAAAGCAGTGCATTTGCTGTGCATGCGTTCTGCATTGGCAGTAGTGAAAATTACAGCAGCCACATTTTGAAGCAGCTGAAAGGGATAAAGCCCTCAAGTGCTGATGATTTATGAGAGTGATGCATTGGTCTAGCACAAGCAGGAAAGAATAGGGTATTTCCTAAAATCACTGCTTGATAATTAGTATGATTATAATTCTGAGCATTTCCAGAAGGTACTCTTGCCATCAGCAGTCCTTTTTAAAGCGCTCTTTAAAAAAAACAAGTCATATCCGTTGCTAATTCGCTAACTCTGTGCTGGAGAGTACCTGCAGGGTTGGGGAGTAAAATAGGCCAGCCTGTTTAGTTCAGTTTTCTGGAAGTTCCCCAATACACAGTCATGTGGAGGCTTTGGGCCGAGGCTTTCCGGCTCTTACCTCCTGCAGCTCCACTCTCCCCCACTCACAGGCACTGTCCCAACACAGCACTCATGCAAAGCCAGAAGCCAGACTCTGTGAAAAAAAAGACAAACGGCTGCACATCTTCAGTGATTTCAGCCTGCACTCAGTTGTAAAAGTAAAGAGTTCCTAAATGGATCTTGGTTTGGATGAATGGTTCTAGCAAAACCTTATGCAACCTTATGTGGAGATTCTGTTACAATGTTTTTTCACACTCACACATTTCATTTACTGAAGGGGTTCTCCACAGGACCATCCACTGAGGCTCTTCAGGCAACCTCAAGGGGTTCTTCTCTTGCATTGCCCCATAGCATGCCATGTACTGACAGGCTTTTCTCACTTGTCTTTTTTTCTGATGTGTCTTTTCTGACAAAGCCAAGGACATGAAAGTAATGTGTATGACAGTGCAAGAAGGCTCTTCAAAATAAAGGTGCGATGATTCATTACTGCTGAGAATTAAGTCACTGAAGCAGCAATGATGTTGTCTGTTCTCAGAGTGAAGCATCACTGCTGTAGATCCAGAGAAATGTATGCAGCATGAATCACAACCACAGTAAAGCACATTTCTAATGTTTCATCTTGCAGTCAAGGCTCATTGTTTAGATAAGCTTTCAAACACTGCAATTATGAAAAGACGTTTCTGCTAAACGCTTCACAAAAATGGTTAGTCTGTGTGTGTTAAAGTGATAGTTCGGTATAAAATCTAATTTACACAATTCTCTCTTTACCCTAAATGTAGTTGATTAGCCAAGATGTTTTTTTGCTACTTTAGATTTGCATGGGAGCTGCAAGGCAAATGTAATGGAAGAAGTGGACAAAGGTCTCAATCCTTGAAGGCTGATTTTGTCTTTACTTTAGTCATGTCACACATTTTAGAAATCACATAAGCAAGACTCTTTCAGAATGTTTGACAAGTGTGGCTCAATGTTTGTGAGTGTATTAGTGGGGTAAAACTTCTATTACTTCATAGCTGTGTTAACCTTATAGGTCGAATGCAAATTTCATATGCTAAGCTGGTCTTGGCTGACTACATTTGGGATAGCGAGGAAATTGAGAAAATCTTTTTGCCTTCTGTTCTGAGACCACCTTTGCTGTTTTTTGGCCATGAAGAACATGTAGCACTGGCCAAGGCACGTTATTAGCAGTCACTAAAGCATCATTCTCCTGAGATGGATGTCAATAGCTGTTCTCCTCCCTCTTCAGGCCCATTGCTCATTGTCCTGAAAGTGGCGACTCTTGCACTAGTAATCATGTCTCTGAATGTTTTCGCTGAAAAGCCGCCGTGATTACATGCCCTCCACTGGTCATTCAGACTGTGTCCAAACCACTGTGAAAGCACCCAATCGAGCGCCTGCCTGCTATTGTGCTGAGGCAAGGACGTGAGTGCTGCGCGTGTGTACTCAGGCAGCCACTCAAAGTTTTCCTCCAGCCCTTTGAAAGGGAAAGGAATAGTTTGACGAGGCGGAACACAGAGCAATAGTGTGCAGCCTGAGTTTATTCAAACAGTGGGACATTTCAGCATCCTCAAGGGCAAAAGCTACTGAGGAGAGTGTGCACTCTCCATTCGGTCCATTCAAAAGCAACTTTTTTGCGTCAAGGTTACAGGAGATGAAAATGTATTGATTGTACAAACGCTGGAATGTATTTAAAGGTCATTTTTCTTTAAGTGATGGATGGGGCGTTGGGTGAGGACAGAAAAAACCTACAGCTATTCATGTCTTCTGTGTATCTGTTCTAAGGCCTCACTCACTTAACTGCTACAAACTCACAGCCTAGTATCTCATGCGCCCCCAAATACCACCCCAATATGAACATATATTAGATATTTAGATTTAATTATTTTGATTTTCAAGATAATGAACACATCACGTTCAGTTATCGTGGATAAGATGTGTGATGAATAAAAGAGAGATTAGCAGACCCCAAAGCTGTGTGTGTGTGTGTGTGTGTGTGTGTGTGTGTAGTGTTAATGGAAGATTATGGGTGAGGTATGTTGTTGAGAAACCATCCTTCCGTGAGTCATAGGTGAGCAGTCATGTCGGGATTATCCAGGGCCTAAATGAGGGGCCCACTAAAGATTTTAGGGGCCAGTGTGATTATTGAGTGTAAGCATATGTGAAGTTCAAAAGGTTCAAATGTTGATGGTCCACTGTAGATGCTTTGCAAATGACTTATTTTCTGGCATTCAAGTAAATATCAGTTCAAATCAACTCTAACCATAATAGCACTAAGCCTAACCTTAACCACAACTTAAGCACTAACCCGAACTCTAACCATAATGAAGCTGGAAGTCAGCATCACCAGTTAGTGTATCAAATTGAGTCTTTGCAGATATGCTATAAAAGCCCATTAACATAAGAAACAAAAAAACATCCAAAATGATGGGGGAATCTTTTTCTGTGGATAAAATGTAGTGATTATAATGATAAAATACAATACTTTGAAAAAAGAAGGTTTTTTGGGTGTGCTATTTGCCCTGCATGTACTTGTCCACCATGAATGGATTTAAATACATATAAACCAAAATCCTACCTCAAAACTATCGTAAAACCATGTCTCTGGCATCAAACAGTGTATTTATAACCATGTGGTGTGAGTACATTTGGTGAGGGAGCTTTTGGAGGCATTGGTCTAGTTCTTATCACCACTGCTGTAAACAGTTCTGACTTTGTAAGGTTCATAAGAATAGTATATTACACATCAAACCACTCTGAATGGCTTTGTTTTGTCCAGTGTTTCACAAGGCTGCTGTTTTAGTAAACCATTCAGCACAGCCAGTGAGCTACTAAAGAAGAAAGGACGAGAGAAAGCACACTGAGTGAAAGCCTCTGTTTAGATGGTGGGAGAACATTATTGGACATTGCTTGGATTTGGGTGCCCGACTGTGGGAAAAGAGAAAGGACTGAGTAAAATGTGAATACGCTGAACCCCACAGCACCCATGGATGAACTAACACTTCATTTGAATTTACAAGCTGCATGTGCTTCAGGTTTATACACAGTGCTTTATAATGTTAATTGCTTATTGGCTTTGGCGGATCGATGGGAAAGGGATTAGTTGAAACTAGGTCCACTCCTGCAGCCGGCGGTTAATGTGAGATTTGGGACTGGCTTTTAATAAGAAGGCGATGTTGTGGGCTGAAGTGGATATGAACGCAAAGTCGGAAAGCAGCGATACAGTGGCTTTGATGTGGCCTATAAAGATTTTGGCCACTCTTAAGAGACACAGCTGCTGAAATTCTGGGCACCCCACATTTTTACAGTTTTACTACAATTGGAAAGCTGCAGGAGATCTGAAGCAATGAAATGTCTGGAATAATCTTTTAAGCTTGGCTCTAGCATGTAGTCATGGAAAACCCCTTTTATTCTGGACCGTCTGTAATAGTTTGTTCAACACTATGTTTTTAGAACTCCAAACTGAAATAAAATCCACACGAAATAAATCAGAGACCAGCACTTGTATTTTTCTGTGTAATACTGTAGTCTTTAAACTCAGTGACCTTTACAGTGTGTTTGTTTCTGTCTGACTCACCAGCATGTGTGAATTTGCTGTTGTCATTGTTGTGAGCAGATAAAAATACATTTGCACATCACTTACTATGTGTGTGTATGAAGATATTAAAATGATATGCTTGCATAATTAGGTTTCACAATGTATTTATTTATTTAGTTGCTGAATTGAATATATTGAGGAAATAAAAATGTGTCATAAACAAAATAATGGGCCCTTTCAGTTTATCCACAAGTTTTATATATTATTTTTTCTCAGCGCTCAGTTAACTTAATAGACCTTAATTCCAGGGCCTAATAATTCATATAATATTTGTACATAAAGGCACAGGAATACTCGTGTACTGGCCAACTATGCACTTGGAAAGAACAAATGGTAAAGTTTTTATCACAGTAATCGATCTCGGAAGTACACTTTTTTCGGATTCAGGTGCTGTGGTGTCATGAGACAAAAGTTGAAGTTTTCGGCTTCTGTATGTTTGGAGAATACAGGGAAGCATTTCAGTAAAAGAACACCTTACCAAGTATCTTTTATTCTTTGGGATTGTGTGGTAAACAGCAGTACAAGACATAGAGGGACAGAATAGAGGAAAGAACAAATTCTACTAAATATCAACAAAAACTGGAAGACAATGCCAATGAAAACACTGAAGAAGAAAAAAGTTTCCAAACCATATATCTAGCCTGTATGAACTACTTCAAGAGAGGAAGGATTAAAGGTTTGGAATGACCATCAATGTGCCCAGACTTCATTGACAATCTGTGAAATATGCTGTGACCTTAGACAAGACATCCTATGAATATTTCCAGAAGTGTTCTGCAAGGAAAAGTTGGGAAAAATCTTAACCAAGTGGAGAAACATTAGGAGGCTCTGATTTCAGTCAGTTAGGGTCAGACTAAGCACTGACAGGATAGGTGCTCAAACTTATGTCCGTGCCACATTTTTATGTCAATTTTTATGTTAAATTTAGAAAACAAATAATAAATACGTATTAAAATCTGCAGCAGTACTGTATGTCATATTTAAGAGGTCATAGTTACTTCTTTTTGGGACAAAAAATGTGTGATTTGACTAGGTATTCCAGAACTTTCGTGTATAACTGTACATTTAATGTTTCATATATTTCCCTTTGATTTTTCATGTTGTAAATGTCGGAATTTCAACTTGGAACTGCTGGAGCCAGAGAGCTCACTCAGTTACAGGATTAAGAACATAATGTTGGATGGTATTGCTGTTATTGAAGCATTCATTCCATATAGAAGGCTTCCTTTTTCATAAATGAAATCTTGTTGAAATCTTAACTCCATATATCCACTTTACTCCCAAGCTCCAAAAGCAGCTGGATTTGAAACTCATATCACTTTTAGGCATCAGGCTTAAGTTTGAGCTCATGACTGAAGAGAGATTTTCACATTGACAGAAATCCATTTTTCAACACTCTGTGAAACGGTTCACAACAAATCCCTTTTATACGGCTGTGGACCCTGGCTGGCTCAGCGCCTCTGGGCCTCAAGGGAGGAGGAGATAAAGCTTCATTAGTGTTGTCAGGAAGCCTGACCAGTGGAGACTCTGCAGTTTCTCCATTCTAATCCCCAAGGTTATCAGTTCACCTGGGCTGCAATCTGAACCATCTGAGAGCGGCTCACTCAGCAGGTGGTGACTCAGCTTTTCTTACTGGCTACATTCCAAGATTAAATAGTGCACAGTATATTATGGAGTATCTTGACCCTGGCTAGCTGCTATAGTTATGCACAACAATGCAAGGATGACAATGCTAGATTTAGTGCATGATATTTGACAGGATTTGATGTATAAGATTTTCAACAAAAGTAGACAAAGAGAGGAGCACACACCCACTCCTTTCAGAATGATCTCCTAGGGGCTGATTCAGGGGTCATGGAGAGGGCAGGGGTAACTGACACATTTGAGTGTTTCATTCGCTGCTCTTGTATGACTGACATTTTAGACTAATGGCATTGATTTAGATTTATTGCTCTACTAATTTAGATTTATGGCATTTTTATGGCTTTAGGTAATGCTTACATTTCACTTTCGCTATTTAAATGTAAAAGGATGCTGACCATTGTAACTCTTTTGTTGCTAATCTTTGCACCAATTCGGAAGTGTAGTATTAACTGAAGGTCAAATGATATTTGTGTTGGTGCTATGCTAACAGACTCAGAGGAATGTCAGTTAACTAGGTTAATTGAAGTGGGATTTATATTTGCATACACTGGTGTGTGACTAACAGCAAGCTGCGAACATTATATACTTTGGAAATACTCTTAATAAAATGTCTTACTGGCACTTTTAGATATCTGTAGTGTATTAGATTCAGTAGAGGGAAATCCTCATTTCTTTCAAGGCCCTCAGAGAAGGCACAATTGTTTCTGAGAATTGAAGAATACATCATTTTCGGCAGATTTTTGCTTAATATAATCACTATTTAAATTGGGCACTCACTCTCTTAATTCATTATTACGTTTAAGTTATAAATATAAAGCCTTGAAACTGCCAATGGAAAACAATCCAGTCAGGTATCTAGGCAGATACAACTGAGCTTTCCCATTGGTTAGGCCTGCAGGCGCAGGATTTTCTGATTAACCATCAACTCAGAATATGAAAATGGTATCAACCACTGATGTTTTGATGTCCAATGGGTGGAACCCATTTCACTGACTGTGATGGACAGAAGTCTGACCAATGGGTTTAAGCTCTATGTCAGTACTCTTTGCTGAATGATTAACTCTAGAAATTCTGCATACAGGGCACAAATTGTGGTCACTTGTTTGTTGCAAGCTTCAAATAAAAACATGAAAGGTCTAGTCTAAGTTCTGTTTTAAAGCTACAATGGCCAAAAAAATGTTTGCTTACATTGCGGTTAGCTTAGCAGCAATATAATCAGAAAAAATCTTGATATGTGCAACTCAAACCCACCACTGCAGTGCTGTATAAATCTGATCACTGCTCTGTGTCTGATATCTCCAGTAGGCTAAATGTTAATTTACTCCCATTTTCCCTATGTGGGTACTAAATTGGAAAGTGATGGTAGATAAGAGTGGAACATGTAGTCCCTACAGGCCTTTCTCTCTGCTGCGGCCCAGATGGCAGTGCAGCCGTACCTGTCTGCACAAGCTCCTTCGCAGGAGCAGGGGACAAAGCCAGGCCCAGGCCAATTTACTCTCATCTCACTGGGCTGCCAGCTCTGCCAGCACAATACACCTCCAAACTTTCATCTTCCCTCGCCTGGAAGTTAATTAAGGAAATGTGTTTTTGGCTGCTAGGGGCAAGCTGCAGCATGCCCCTGATGCGCGATAGTGATATCAGTTGTATTTGGCAGCGAATAAATAAGATAAAAATGTGAGTTACCGTCATCATCTCTCCAAGCTGTTTATAGCGTGCCATGAGCTGATGAAATGAGTCAGTGGCCATAACCACAAATAATCAATCAGAGGTGTGATGGTCTGCTGTCTCTGTGGTCCGGGAGAGGAATGAGTAACCATGGGTGGGGACACAACTTGTAGAAAAATTCATTCCAGCAAAGATTTATGATTATTTTTTGCATGCTATCTTCTGTATTTCAGCAGAAACCTTGTCTAACTGTCTGAATCTTAAGGTTATCTCTTAACAAGAAGGACTGAGATTCTTCATATTTCATCACTTAGTCTGGGTTGTTCTGGTGTATGGCAATAGTCTCTGCCAGTTGCAGTTAAGCATGCACCAGTCGTCGGCAATCAGAGCAACACCCCATATGCTTTTCAGACAAGGTGACCTACACTGTTATTATCTCATCAACTAAAAGAAAAAGGGACTTTCTGTGGTTTCCTAGGAAACAAACTGATCAGCAGGAATAGTGAAAATAATAGTGCGGAAGGGGTGGTGAGGAGGGGGGTACTCCAAAAATGAACATTAGGTTAATGAGAATGTAACGGTCCAAAGAAGTGCACAGAGCCACATGTCAACACAAGCAAAGCGGTTTTTTTAGTGTCTTTGTTCATGTGCTGACAGTGCTGTTTTCTTTTTTTTGCGGGTGGAGGCTGGTGGGCAGATTGGAGGGGGTTGGTCAGTGAGTTGGCTGGGTGGGGATCCGGCCCTTAATACCCAATGTCCAATGCGAAAAGCGAACTACTTCCACTCTGTCACGGCTCGCTGCAAGTCAAGCTTGCCTTCTCTATGGCCTGAACACACTAAACAGTCTTCAATAAAGGCTATTAGTCTAATTCAAGTGATTTAACATTGCTCTCCCCCACTTTTGGGATTTGGAAGGGGCTCTGGGAGTGCAAGCGTGGTGTGTTATTAGCAGCTAATCCCTCAAATCTCCAATCCCAACGTTCAACTCTGGTTTGGTGAGCTCCTCTCCCCTTTGCCCGTGAGATTGAGCGGGGGCATGTATTTTCCAGGACCCCACAATGAAAATGAATCACAGACTCAGTGGCGAGCACCAGGCGAAGTCAGCATGTCTCTCACCATCTGACTTCATTCTCTTGTCTGTGGTGATGGGGTTCAAACCAAAACCTTACACAACTCTAATGATTAATGGTAATATCAAGTGTGCTTGGTAGCCTTAAAATACTCCCCAAATTAAGCAGCCTTTTAAATCATCCTAAAAAAGGAGCCTGGACATTAGCTGTTTGAGAAGAAGCCAAACTGTGGGATCTACAGAGTGGCTCGCCAGTCACAGCAGAAGGAGGCAGTGGATGAGGAAAGCAGAAAGCGATAGCATGCGGAGCTGCGAAGGAGAGATGAAGGCAGCGATTGCTAGAGGGAAGGAAGTAAAGAAGACAGGCACAAGACCATATGTGTGTGTTAATCCTGTCTTAGGCTGCCTTCTCCCTCTGCCTGTCCAGTTCCTGTCTCCATTTTCTAGAGAAGTCCAGGAACAGTTATGTTCGTACAGAAGCATTTTTTTCAGATGCACTGATTAGAGAGGCTCTTAATAAACCTTCCTCTGGTATAAATGACAGGTTTAATCTCATAAAGCCTGCTGGCTGCCCATGGGGGGAACCTGGCACGATGGGACAGAAGTGATACAGACCTGGGTTATTAAGATACCTCTGGCCTAATTCAGTTTCTGTGTGAAGATTAAGTGTGCCACAGTGCTGATAGCAGATTAAGCTGTGTGGGGTCTTGCTCATAATTAGTTTTGGCGTAATTTTCAACCCATGTGTGCTCTTTGTAATTGGGCATCTCACAGCACCATGCAGATTGTGAAAAGACCTCGATGCATTTCCATAAATGACGGATGTGTTAATCAAGTTTGGAGATACATATAGATGCAGCAGTCAACAGTCATGAGAGATATTAACACAGAACAGTTATTTTTTTACAAGTTTAATGAATGATATCGCTGCCCACTCACTGAGGCCTTATCTCAGTTGGATGTCCAATGTTTAATTCATGTAGTGAATTCTGGTAGAGTCATAACTCTTCATTAAAACACCACAGACAGTTGGGTCAGTGAGGAACTAACAGAGAAACCATCCACTGGACAGATGGTGCCATCACCTCAGCGTTCGCTCCTCAGCTTCTGTTAAATAAAGAAAAAAAAAAGAGAAAAAGCCTTCAGCTTGTAACACAGGGCAAATGAAGCTGCTCTGCCATAATATTTGTCTTGACACCCGTAGCTTCCTGAACTCTTTGTGGGAGAGGAGGCTGGAGGTGCTGAAGCCAGAGAGGAGGAGAAGGCACATAAAAGGCCACTGGCTGTTTATTTGTTGTCTGATGTGACCGTGGGGTGAGAAAAGCTGTGCCTGGCCTGCTGTTCAGCACCACACAGCCAACGGGAAGTGAGCCTTTATTGGTGACCCCTACCCCCAACTCGACGACAAGGGGTGTCCCCCACTTCAGGGATACCGCTGTACTGATTAACGGCGGAGGATGAGAGCTGGGTTTGAGCCAAAAGGGCACAAATAGGTGATAGCAACATGATTTGTGGACATGGGCGTGTCAAGGGGGTTATTTGTGCTGAGTTGTAGGTTATGCTCATCAATCACAGATCAATTAGTAATAAATTAAGCTCATATTATGGAAAAACAGAATGAGAAAATAAGACTTTAATGTACTATGTATGCACTGTTAACATTTCAAATTGTGCCTTTCACTCCACCAGTCCATACGATCCACATACGAGTCTGAAAACTCCAAAATATCTAATTTCCAATTAGTCATAAAAACATAAAAATTAGTCACACATTTGCATAAAATGCCTATTCAGCCTAAAGCCAGTCAGAACATATATAATTTAAATATACTGGTCTTAAAGGCACAGTAAGAAAAACACCCTGTTTAATTTGAAGAGGGCTTGTCACAGCTTTTTTAAGGTTGTACATCTCACTGTTGCTAAGCAACAGTAGCATTATAACCGTAAATCACCTGTGCCAGCCAGCTATCATCTTCATATGTACGGGGAGAATATTTTGTCACTGGCCATTTCAGAAAGTGGTGTAATATTAACAAAAACATTTGACACTGCAACAAAAATGCTGCTAATTTTTTTTCCATTTGATCTGAATGGTCAGTCCAACAAATCGCTTGTAATGACAGAAATATTGTCCAGTTTAGGGCACACACTAAAAAAAAGTCAGGCACGCAGAGTGCTTGTGTCTAACATGCAAAAACAGCACACTGTTGTTATTAACCCATTTTAAACAATAGAAAAAAAAGTCTGCGCCTCAGTCTGCAAAAAAAGAAACCGGTGTAAAGCCCAACCTAAGGGGAAATGAGACTGAAATAGTCTGACAAATTTTGGTGCTGTAAACTACATAAAATATCTTGCAAGAAAAATGTAAGATAGGGCCTCTTTAACAAGATGAAAAGAATGAACTTCTGTGGAGATCAAAGCAGGCAGCAACAGAAGAAAATGTTTCATTTCTCAAGCATGACTAATGTGGCACAGAAAAGCAGATGCAGGGTATGTTCTTCCAGAGGATTTTAATTGCCGACACCAACTAGCAGGAATCTAATGACACATCAATCAATGCCACCGACTGGCAGCAACCTCACTGCATGATGTAATAGTGGGGTTAATGAGAGGGGAACACTGTCAGTCACAGAGTGTCAGTATTCTGCATTATTTGGCAGCATGTTCTGAATTTAAAACAAGCAGAAAATGCAATTATGATAAAACATGTAATCAAAAATCTGTTTCAGCTTGAGTGGATCAATTGTGTGGAAAAGTCCTTGTGGAGCATTTTACAATTTGTAAATCATGTGAAGCTACTTTTGAATCCATTACATTCAGAGCAAAGCAAAGGCCGTTTATGGAGAGTAATTCATTAAACCATCTCCGCTCTTACTGGAATGCACAGTACAAATAAGCTTGTAACCATGGTTTCTGTCACCGAGGCTCAATATTCTGGTGGTGCCATAGCGACGAAGAGTCTGCGGGCTGAGACCAGCACAGGCTCGGCACAGTGGAAGGTGTGGAGACCATCAATACACAGCCTGTCACTCACAAAGGCACAGAGCCGCTCCCATTCGCAGGCAGCAGCCTTTCCACCCAACATGTTTATTATTAACACCAGCACTGGAGTGTCGCTGTGTGCCAGGACCTGTCTGAGCTTTCATCAGAAACAGCCTGCAAAGAGACAGTGCTCCCCCAGGGCACGGCCGTGGGGAGGAAGAGCAGAAAGGAATGAGCTGTTAGTGTAAAAATGAAATAAACAGTTGGTCATGCTGCATTCACAATGTTTGGAGTGTTTAACAAACAGTCTTAACTGTAATATCCTGTGTTCTGGATAACAGATGTAGTAAGACGGATTTGTCCTGCAGTAATCTACAATTGATGGCGCTTAAGTAGGTGCAAATAACCTGCTTTAGGTCCTCCTTCCATTTCCCTTTGTTTGCTTATTGAAATAGCTCAGAGGTGTGTGTGCGGGGGGGTGTGGGGGGGGGGTTGGTATTTAGAACTTGTGAGGACCAAATGTCCCTTTAATAATAGGCAGCACATTAAAAATCTCTTGAAATGGGCCATTTTTCCCCACAAAGAAGCATTTGTTTAAACCACAGTCTGTTTTTGGAAAAACGAAAACATGACGATTGCCTGTTTATTTACTGATGTTAAAGAAATGGTTGGACAAAAAATCTAATGTTCATGATTTTCCACTGACCCTAGATGCAGATGATCAGGCAAGATGTGTTTGGACTCCAAGTTTTGCTTCCTTACCTTTGAAGTACAGCTATGAAGTCAGTGTCACTAAGAGCTCAACAGTCACCCAAATAGTCCAAATCACTCTGTAAAAATACATCACCCGTACATCTTGCAACATGCTCAAACTACTTCCAGTTCTTCATCAGGGTCATTGAGACTTTTTACAGAAACAGTCAGGGCTATTTGTGTGACTATTGAATTTTAGTGTTTGTTAACAATATTAGCCTTGCAACGCCAGTTCTAAAGCAAATCTGGACTCTAAACCTGTCATGACTGATCGAATACATCTGAAGTAGGGGGAATTTGTGTAATTATGACTAGCAAGGATATGGTGCATATGTAGTTATGCTAAATCACAATATTACACAAATATAAATATAGATATATGCATGTGTATGTGATTCTCGGTCCCTTTGTAGAGTAACCAGTGCGTAATACTGGATTGTTTTGTTGGGTAGTGCAGCTGCTGGTGCAGTGTGTGTATGTAAGTGTGTGCTTGAAAGAGCTATACCTAATGCCCACAAAAGATTTCCTCAAGCATCCTCACTAGTAGTGACAAGACATCTTATTGCGCGAGCCTTTGATCGGTCAGTGCACGCCTCAAGAAGCAAACGCTTTAATTAGCGCTTTATTGACTAATGCTTTCTGCAGGCCTTGCCTCACTTGGTATAGTGGGTGCTGGCCTATTCTTTGTGGATTAACCTCTATTTCAGTGCAGTTTAACTGGGCATTGTCCTCTGGTAATGTGAACAGTTCTTGCAAGAGCCTCTGACACAAAGACCCCCTCAGTGCACGGGGCAAACCTCAAAGGACCGTTATCCCTCCATCCCCAGGTCTTCAAAGCCTCCTTCATCAGTCTGTATCACTCTGGGCTCTCTCTGCTCCTAATTTAAGAGCAGGAGCCCACCAGGGTCCAACGCCTCCCCCACTGACCACAGTCACCCCCCACCCCCATCCAGTGTCCCTGAGGAGCAGAGACCCCATAAGTAAAACCTGGACAACTGATAATGACTTTGCAGCTTTGGGGGAAGGGGATCAAGCTGAGAGAGAGAGCGAGAAGGAGAGAGAAGAGAGTAATAGAGAGAGAGAAAGAGAGAGAGAATGAGGAGAGAGAAGAGAGTAAGAGAGAGAGAAAGAGAGAGAGAGAGAGAGAATAAGAGAGGGAGAGAGAAGAGAGTAAAAGAAAGAGAGAGAGAGAGAGAGTAAGAGAGAGAAAGAAAAAGTATGTGTGTTGCAACACCAAAAAACATTTTGTTATGTAAAATATTATATTTTGTTTATGAAATTTCACGTATACATATACCCTATGTCCTGGCATAAATATGAACTGTGTGTGTGTGTGTTGGACTTACCCCCCTCCATGCTAAAGCCCCTTAAGATCAGCACCCTTCCTTAAAAAATGGACACCTCTTAATGTGGAATTTGGCCACCCTTTCATCTGAGAGCGCCTCTAATGATGCCCTGTAATGAGCAGACCTTTGCCATGCTAATGAGCATCCAATTGTCCCCCCTGCGCTTGTGTTCGATCAGGCCAGGAGCGTTACCATGTTCTTCTAGCGCAGATCCGTGATGGATAACAGTGATCAACACGGCAAGGAAGTCCTTTCCATTGTATTAAGCCTCATTTTGAGGATTTTGGTGTTTTTTTCCCCAGAACATATCAATATAAGGGTGTGAAGCACAGCATTTGCAGAGCTTTTTTTTTACTTTTTCATCTGACATTTCTAATAGGTCATGGGTTCTGGGTTAGCCTCCTGTCAGTTCAGATCAATATGATATTGATATTTTTTCCTCTGAAGATGAGGGTATAGAAAGAAAAACAGAGAAGAAAATAGCTCATTAGATTTCACTTTCTCACTCAACAGCTCCAGCTATTTATGTGTTGTGGCTACCTAGTTGTTTTAATGACCTCTTAGGCTCAACAAGCCTATTTTTGGCAACCAAAGAGCATATGTCTGCGCTGAATGGGAACTTGAATGCCCCTCTCTGCCTGGTTACATCCCCTGAAGCACATTCTTAAGTTGCTGGAATACCAGTGTATCTAAAAATGCACTCAGTCAATAGACCCTGTAAAGAGGAGCTGAGGAGGACAGTGAGAGATTTACACAGCTGGCTTGTGGGCGCAAACGTACCGAACCTTTTAAACTCTCTCTCTCCCCAGCTCTGTCTCTCTCCCTGTCTGTCTGTCTGTCTCTCTTTCTTTCTCTGGATCACAGTGGTGGAGCACGTGTAGCCCCTAAAGCAGAACAAGCTCTTGGAATGTTCCCTAAGGCTGTCTGCCACCCCCCACCCCACACCCACCACTGTGAGTCTTGTACATGTTTGATAACGTAGCTTTTTATTATCTCTTTTCCCAAAAGGTGACATTTCCTGATGAATAGACTGCAAGCATTTGTTATACAGTGTGAAAAATAATGGTATTAGAAAGGTTCTTTGGCGCGAGGAACCATTTTAATTCCCTAAAGAATCTTTCAATGCATTGTTCTTTAACAAAAAAAATGAGGGGTTTTATAGGGAGCCAAAAGTGGGTGTTCTATAACATTGCTCCAAAAAAACCTTTCTGGCCTCCTTGAACAAATGTGTGCAAATACAAGAAATTTGATAACTTCAGCTTTGTCTTTTGATTCTTCTTTTCTTATTTTATGAATCATTTTATTTGTAGCTTTAGGCTTTTTCTCAAGCTAGTGGTAGTGTTTGTTGTAGAAGTAGTCTTGGCTGGTTAAAACAGTTGTGTGCAAGGAGGTCTGGCTCAGTGTGAGCAGCTGTGTGTTCCCTGTTTGGCAGAGAAGGAAACACACCCAGCCCCCCAGCACGCCTGCACTCAGCCAGGGTCACAGGCCAGCACCTGAGCTAATCATGCACATTATCAAAACAGCATGCACTCCAGGGCCTGTTTGCTGCTAGCTGGGGTTGCTAGGCCTGCTCTGGCCCCTCCGTGCTGTTTACAACAGACTGCAAACTCCACTGCTCCACAACTGGAAAACAGGACAGGACAACTAGAGTGAGCCAGGCTCTTGACCGGGTCAACTGTGAACAATCTAGGTACAGTACGTTACAGTATGCAGATACAAAATGTACTTGCTTGAGGAAATAATGTACTATGTGTTTGCATGTGGAAAAGAACCCTTCAATTTCAAGCTTTTCCATTCAGTTATTAATCATAAGATAATATTCAGTACAATGAATTGTTTGGTAACACATATACACCTCTATCGGTTCCTCATATTTCTTTTGTGTCCATGCATGAAATGGCCATTATTTTTGAGTTTTCAGGTGACTACATTGTTTCCACAGCATTTGTGTAGTCAATTAGATTACCCAGACAGAATGCTTGGCCTCCATTAAAAGAGGCATGAAAATTACTGTTTAGCTTGCTCAGAATAGCTCACTCACCTCTCATAATGACTGGAGATCTAACAGCCCTGAGAGGCCTGAAAGCAGGTGCATTTATGAACAGATTCTCCCTCTCTGCCCAGAGTTATTTCACCTAACCCCGTAGCTGAGAGCGCGTGTCCTTACTCGAGAGGTGAGGCTGAGTTAGGTTTGTTTTTAAAACTAGATCAGTAGAAAAAACAGTCCCTTTTAAGTCTGTGTGTGTGATATTGTGACACTGTTTTATGGTTATTCAACTGCTGCACACTCCAGTGCAATCTGGAGTTTACAAAAAGCAGCTGTTGATGTGACTGGCTCCAGGTTGAAGTATAGACATCTTGGCCTACTTATCTGAGCCTGACTGCTTCTCGGTCTCCTGGCCCTGAATTCCAGCAGATCCTCCTGGAGTATCTGATAAGAGTAGAACACTCTATCTTATTCTTATTTCTCCCACACTCTCTTTCTCTCCTGCATACTGATACTGTGTTTCTACTTGCTGTCCTCCTCCCTGAAAAAGAATGATCCCTTGAATTTGCCTTTAATTTGATTTAAATATTGATGAACACAATGACATCAGTACAATTCTTAGCAACATAAGTGATGACAGCTGTTGTGTTGGTGAAACATTGGTCTGGTGCCCAACCATTTGATACATTCTAATCATGGATAATCACAGCACCATGTAAAATGCAAGTAAGCCATTATACTGTCCCTCATAACATTTTATTCATTGATTTTACCCAGAAAATACCCGCTGCCCTTTGCACAAAAATGGCCAAATAAAACTGGGTTATACTACCGCTGCTATTCCTTTATGTTTATAACATCTTTTCTTCTCCTTTAAAGCTACTGTTCAAGTGATATCAGCTTTTGGGACAGGATTGAGACTTGTCATTGCCTCACTGAATCGACTGGAACACGAAGAACAGTGCAATGTTATTTTACAGCCCTCTCACATCTTAACAGTGGTGTGGTGACCCTGTTACCTGATTTATTCTGAAGCTGAGGCAAGGTGCACTGAGGGTGCTATGATTCATAGGCAAAGCTCCAGTCAGGGCAACTGTAGCATGGCTAGCCTTCCAGTTATTTTCATAGAAAGAGGCTAAGATAGCCTTACTGACCTGTCTTCCTCTGCAGGAGACACATCTCATAAATCAAGCAAAAGGCTTACTCTATTGACCTCCTTTTATAGCTTTCTGCCAAACAGCTATAAATAAGGGTGGTTTACAGATCTCATCGATTTTTTTTGATTAAATCTTTTAAACAAATTGGCACAGCAGTATATCAGTAACAGGACCCGCTTGTATAACCTTGATAAAGGTAAGATATAACAGCTTTGTTGTAAAATCTGATGCAACAACACAGAAAAGTCACAGATGTATTACTCATTCCTGCAGTTATCCAGTGTTTTTGGAGCAATAACATACTGTGGTGTGGCTTATGTGTAATTTAGGAAGGTTATGTGTGTATACAGGATCATTAATTCTTTACTGGTTTCCAGTCAGCTTCTGCTGGTCAGAGCATAAATATAGGCCACATCCTGGGATATGGTGCCTGGGAGACAAATGACTGCAGCAAATGGGGAAGAGACAACATCTTGCAGTGGAACAGTACATATATACAACACTCGCTCTCCTGGACGCATACACATAGCAACCCAGGGGTTGTCTATATGCATGTGTGTCCAGGAGTGCGTCTGTTTGTGCTTATTGTATGACTTTGCAGCAAATGTGGGCTTGGTCAGATGTAACGCATAGATAAATATTTAATAGCTCATGGCATCTTACGATTGAGTGAGAAGCAAAACCTTTGACCTCGCCTACAGCAGCAATATGAATGATTGATTTACTTTCAATACAATCAGCCCTTAGTGTGGGAATTACACTGTGATGGTCTTCTCACCACTGAAAGAATGGTTAAAGAAATGAATATTTTATACTGTATCCCACAAGAGGTGCAGTTTTCACAGTTCACAGTTCTCATTCACACTTTCAGGATGCCCAGTTTTACTCAGTCCTCTTTTTGGACCTTTCTAAAAGTTGTAGGGACTTTTTTTTCTACGTAGATTAATCACTAAAGAACCTCTAGAAGTCAAGTGATAATTTTCATTTTGCTCAGTTATTCAGTGTACACAGTTATGATCACCATACATTTACATTACTTTTACATTTCATTTATGTTCTGAATTGCCTGCACTTCTGATTTTTGTTTTTTTTTTCTATGTGAAAAAATGACAGAATTGTGTGAAAATTTGTAAAATGCTCATTCTTTACCACATCACATGACTGCCTATATAACATAACAGCATTTGCCTTTTCAATGAACTACAAGTGGGAAATTATCAGTATTGAAAACTAAACTTTTATTATAACTGACAATGACTGCAACCTCATACATGTGTTTTCCACTTTGCCTCTAACTTTTGAAAGACTTTGGACTCCCTACGGTTGGTTTTATCTTGAGAAGATTCCCATTCTATCTGGTCCCTCTTGTCTTCATTTGTTTAGTGATTTCAAACAGGGCTTAAAACAGTTTCAGACTGTTTTGAGACTGACTTTTTGAGACTGACTCTTGATAAAAACTCCATGTCTAGTCAAACAGATTCGTGCCAGGTTATTAAGTGGTTTGACCCTGTCTGTAGGTTCATGAAGCTAGCCTGACTTTATCTGAAGTTAAAAACAGAGTGCAGCTCAGGTTTAAGGCCTGGATTTAGAGATGGCTAAAATCAGGAGATCACCAAATGATGTGACCACCAAAACCATCTAAACCGCAAAATGCAGCCACCTATCATCAAGTCTCTGATGATAGGTGGCTGCATTTTGCGGTTTAGAGGGTTTTGGTGGTCACGTCATTTGGGTTCGTAAAGGATCCTTCCCCTCCTCACATTCCAGCCTTTTCATTTCCAGTCTCTTATTGCATGTGGACATATCTAAATCCGAATCTGATTGCTATCGTATAGTGCATGTACAGACTTGAAATGCACTCGTACGCTTTTCCCACATGTTCTGGGTCAAAAAGCAGCTCACGCTGTGAGGCTTTCTCTTATACGTGGTATGTGTCTTCTTGATCACTCACATATCATATCCACAAAACAACTCTATCTAGAATAGGTGTAGAGGTATGAATCAGGGCCTAGATTTTGATGCATTCAAATGTTCAAATCGACTGATTACAGCTGCCTGCATTTCATCTAATCTCAACTCCTTCATGTATTTCAATAGAGAGGCCTGAAGGCTTACAGAACCTTGGCAATCTGACGTCTGAGCCTAATTTGGTTTGTTTTGACACTGATATGAATCAAACTGAAACGTGTTGACATAATTTCAAGCATCTGCCCTTGAGCCATTTGAAAATGCCCACATCTCTCAAGCCTCCTTTCCTTGGAACACTTTTCTGCACGCTGGGGGCATCCTTTTTTCTTTTCTCATTCAGACAATTATATAAGAGCAAAATACCATTTTTGTCTCTTCAAGAAGAAGGAAAAAAACACTTTTCACTTTCATCAGGAAACACTTTCACTCCAATATGGCCAATGTAGACCATTAATTTATCCGGAACTAGTTTGGTGCTTGTTTTCTCCGTGTTATTCGTTGTCAAGGCAACTGTGCCATCTGCCGTAAGAAGACGAAGGCTGGATGTACATATTGGGTTTCTTAGAGAAGAGCAAACAGCTCTCTTTAATCAGCTGAAAAAGCTCGGGGCTCTTTTGTTAAGACCTTCTATGACCCGTGCTATCAAATGGCTGTTTAGGTAATAACAGCCAACCAGGTACTGAGTACCTTTCGCTTTTCATTTGCAGCTCCTCTCAGTGAAGCGTGTCAGATCTCACCTGCCTGATGTACGGCCTGCCTTCTGCTGGTCTTCACTAAATAATCAACATCTCATATCAGCCTTAACACATCTGAATGAATCATTCTGTGGTTCAGATATCAAACTCTCTACTGTATGGGTATATGGAAGAATATGTTTTCATTTGATTGCTAATACTGCAAACTACAGGCATATAGCCTAAACTGATCAGTTATTGCATTCAGACTGGAGCCTGCTTAAGCTAGCAATGATACAAGTGACTAAATAAAAATTACATTTTGGGGAATGCATTTTAAACCTGCTGTAAACTGTGCAATTATGTGATGATGGCAGGCCACACCCCATAAGATTCTCCAAGTTGAATCTCGCCCAAATTCTGGGGCTGACTGTGCAGATTTAGTTTTTTGTTATGCAGTTCAGGTATTAAAATAAGGATTTTCTGGTGAAAGATCTACAGTGCAAGAGAACTGTGACGTGGTGCCTTCTTTTTGCAGAAACAAATAGAAACCAGTTTTTACCAGTAAAAGACATAGTAAACAACCAGGAAGCAGAGTTTGGAGCTGTTCATGGCTTGGGAAAGTTTCGATGGCTTTTTCATTTCAAGGGAGGGCGCTCTAAATGTGAACTGAATGCTGGGCCTGAGAGAATATATATTATCCCCCCACACACACATACATAAGATATGTGTTGTAGCAGTGGTCAGGTTTATTGTTTTTACTTGTATTGATTGCAAAGGCACTAAGTCATTTTATATTGGATACTCAAAGATACTGATATTTACGATAAGATTAGATAAGATAAGATAACAAAGAACTTTATTTATCCAGAGGGAAATTCTTTTGTCATGAACATGCTCATTGCAACAAGAGGAATATAGATAAGACAGAGACTTTTTAATAAAATTTAAAAAAACAAAATCGTAATAGTGCAAACGGCATAATAAGTGAACTACTACAAAAAGTAACAAGTAACAGAAATAATAAAATTACAGATTATTAATGCAAGTGGTTATAAAAAGTGACTTAGTGTTTGTGCCATGAAAATATGACGAATGCAATAAAATGATATACCCGCAGGTGATGAGACAATATTCAATAACAAACAGATAAATCAACAATGAGTTATATTGCACAATCCTGAACCTAATGGCATGAAAGTTGACAAAGATCACCTACAGAACGAATCATTACATTGTGTGTTCTCTCATTCATTGTTACATTTGTATCACAGTTGACATATAGTTTATTGTATAATTGTATATATATACCTGTGCATCATTACAGGAATTCACTCTGGTTAGTGTAGTGACTTGAGCCTAGAAAGAACATGATAGTGGGGATAAATATAGTAAACAGTTAGTCAGTGGGCAATCCACTGTTGATCTGAGATCAGCTGAGACTCAGGTTACTACTGACCTTGTGACCTTATCATGTACTTTCATAATATGAGACTAAATAAAATTTGAAACAATTCTGAAACTACTGAGATCTGGATCTCAATGTCTTCATCGCTGTTTATGGCCATGTTTTGGCCATTAAATGAATTTGCTGACCGCAGACACATTCTGTCACATGCAGCACAATGTATTACGGACATTTGATGTCCACCAGGGTACACTGGATGCACACTACCTATTCTGCAAACACTGGATATCTTCTGCTACATTTTCAGATACTACAAAAACATCACATTCCTAAAATAGTGCACAATATAGTCAATAGGGCATCGTTTCGGACAGCCTAAGACTCTTATCTAGTTTCTCTTCAGGCTTCTCTCTCCTAAAGAATCAGGTAATTTCAGACAGCAGACTCACTGGCACCAGACTGCTAGTTAACCTTGAAGACGTATAGAGACAGACAAGTGCAATATGCAACCAAATGAGGTGGAACTTCAGGTCCCTCCATCGCTCAGCCAGTCCACTCCTCATTCCTCTGTTCTCTGTCTACACTGGAGACAATGTGAAAATAATACTGGATTTACTTGCTCATTGGACCATATCTTCTATGCTGAATGCTTGATGCCTCATCACAGACTGAAAAGAGAGTATTGTCCCAGTCATATTAAAATTTAATCACTCTTTTTATTACTTTGATCCCATTGGAAATTATGTTTTTTACATTACACTGTGATAAAAAAAAAGGTTCCAAACTACTAGAGTAAAATGGTTTGCATTATTATACTCTGAAGTTAAGTAAAGTTCCCATTTTGGAGATGAAATTAAGGTGAAATTGTATTTCAACACAAAGATGTGTGTCATGAATGAAAAACATCTAAATAAGTTATACCCAACAGAGGAATACAGTCTCGAGCTGTATGAGATTCAATTCTCAAATAAATCTGTGATGATCCTAAATAAGTCATTTACTGGTCAGTGATATTCCCTCTTTAGTTCATGTCCCACTGACAGTTTGAGTTCTTGCCACTTTGTGCAAATCAAAAGCGACATGGCAGCAGCAACATCCTCATGCCAAGATTCCGCTGTGCTAGTTTTCCATCTGGACCAGCGAGGCCTGAGCTGAGTTCATCTGTGATGATCTTATCAACAAAGGTGTTTATTTTAGCATCCACTGCAGCTGCAAGAATTTACCCCAACTAGGGTACGCATCAAAGCTCCTCACTTTGTCAAAACAAGCTGTACTTCTCTTTGGGCCATGACTGGTGCCAGAGTGAAATTATAACTGGATGAACTCCTGTTGCTGACATTTTGTACACAGAAAATGTCATTTCTATGACTAAAATACAGTATAGGTGGAGCTTGCCAGTATGTTTTGGGGTTTTTTTCGTAGTCAATATCTACCCCCAACTCCCTGTGACTTTCTCATCTTTGCCCCAAATTGATTTTATTGCCCTTATTCAACATTTTGGCCCTGCTGTGACTACCATAATATCCACTGCCTGATTTGTGAGAACGGCATGGACGTGCTTCAAAGGAGTGACATCCACTTTGTCATTGCAGAGGCAAATGATTTGGCTAAAGAAAAGGACACAGCAAGAGACAGCGCCCCCTTTTCACCCACAAACAAGGCGACTGCTGGAGATTGCTGCTGGCATTGAACTTTAGACAAATGATTCATTGTGTCCAGTTTAAAGCTGTTGTTTGTGTAAAAGGGTGGCAAATTCAATGTGCTTGTCAATCACTTGACTTTTAACCAGTGGATCTTGTTCTCAATGAGAATTTGAGGAGATAGGACCCAGATGGTCACCAGTAAAATTTAGTTAAGCCAAAAACAGTAGAATGAACCTGGTTTGTTTCACTCAAGCTTCATCTTCAGCATTCAAGAGCTTCCTTCCATCTTGCTTGGTGTAATTCAGTATTTAGCAATGGCCTTGGCTCTTTGCTTAGCATTGACTTTGAGGAGAAACAAGCAACTGCAAGGTATTTATTTACTTCTGGTGGTTTGTGTATTGCATGGCACTTCAAATGACTGACACATGGAGAGTGCTCCAGGAGGCTTTTTTCAAGCCTGTCTGTGACTTTTAATGCGTTGTTAACGTTGGCTATAAAAGCTGTTGATATTTCAGGACGACTCAAATGGAGCCTTGAAAGAGACAAAGGAAGGCTGGGGGCATTGCTTTTTCCTCTAAGGTAAACAAAAACAAAATCTTTGCGTAAACATCTTTAAAGTGAAGGAAATCTCATGTCTGGTCAAACAAAACTTACTTTAACTGAAGTAGTCTGGAAATCTTCAGCCATTTGGTGAGTCATAGCGAAACGAATTAGGGACATAATCCATTTTGAGGACTTGGGGCCAATTTGGGCTAATTTGAGGTAATTCACACATGGATGCTAATTGCACTAGATGGCTCAGAATGGCTATCCATTAGATATAGCAGTTGATTGGGTGCTGAATAAACTATGCAGTGGCCGTTTCCTTTCAGAGGCACACTTATCAATGTCAGTGTGGCTCCTTTCATAGCAAGCCATTTGCTCTTTAAGGAGAAGAGACTGGCTGCAGTTGAGCTGTTGTGGCAGTATAGCTAGCAAATGTGATTTGGGCTCAAGCTAGTGCCCAGATGTGTCAGCGGCAGCTGCTGCACTGCCTGAACAAGACAACACAGAACACCGGAGATGTGAGGGGGGCTGGAGGGGAGATGGAGGGGGGCTGAAGGGGCGAAGGAGGGGGGCTGGAGGGAGGCTGGAGGAGCGGTGGGGGTGTTGAGTAGAACAAGTTGTTTGGGAAAAAGGTTACTTCAGCTTGGCTCACAGTATGTAGGCGTATAAAGGGAGGCGTGTGACTGGTGTGGTCCAGTGATTTTACCCATTCCTAACAGTCAGTGGAGATTTTTATCTCCTAAACTGCCTTATTTGATTTATCTTTTATTGGAGGCACATGCTCCATGAGGGCTCCCTTTCCACTTTTAGCACATTATATCAGAATATTCAGAACATTACTTTGGCAGCAAAGGACCTGGGAACAGATGAGTAGCACTGTCATAAAGTATACAAGAACACAGGACAGACACACAGGTATGTGTATA